>CAUJNA010002335.1:729649-774649 GCA_963377175.1 Effrenium voratum | reverse complement strand
TCAAAATCAAGCAGCGGATGTATGAGTCCGGGGCTCAGTTTTTTATTCTTCACTCACCCTCGCAATGGAAGGCCCGCACTTTGCCTATGCGTGCCATGGGAAACCACTGCTCTCACCTTCACACATGGGGCTCCGCACGCTGAGGAAGCTTTCTAGGCTCCAAAGGATCACAGTCTTGTCCACAGAACCTGCCCATGTTTCATGTAGGTTCTCACATACTCAATTTTCCATGTAGGTTCTCGCACACTCACACCACAAATGAAATGAAAACAATGTGCATCCACAAAAGGCTTGCCATGCACTTGATTTTCTCCAGTCCGCTCGACACACCCATGCCAGCAAGCTTGCAAGATTAGATACTTAAGATTTGTCCCGCACGAGGCAGTTGGGTGGCGGAAACTTGGGTCGTACCCAACAGAAGACCAATAATTTTGTCGGTTTCTGTTACGTAGTTTGGGTTCCCCACTGTGCCAGGCGAAAATCCCGAAACCACCAGTAGCCCCCTCCCCAATTTTTTGCCAGTCGACCAGCATGCCACTCCCAGGCCTGAGACAAGCAAGTACTCCTTTGGATGGAAGGCCAGCGAGGTGACTGCGCCCTGAGGCTGATGGCTGTGGAAACCAAATATGGCAGGCGCCGGTTGTCCGTCGGGCCGCACGCATCTCGCGATTCACTGCTCAAGTAAAGCATTCGGCTAATTGTATTTGTGACGAGTGCAATGTGACAAATTCATCTGCAAGGACCGACTTAACTGCATGGATACACATGGATACACTCGTTAGTATTCAAGTCAAAGACTCATGCATGTCGACTTCACATTTCTAGTCCGGTGCCATGTAGATTCGCTGTTCGAGTCACCCGACCTCAAAAGTGCTCAACCTGTAACATGGCAATGTTCATGGAACTTCTAAGTGAGCATCTCGACGCAAGACTTCACCTTTAAAATACCCCAACATAGACACAAACTCTTTGCGGGGGAAATCAAACATCTTTATATCTGCGTCTACCCTGGGCGAATACAAAAAGCCTGGCTGGCCGCTGATGTACCGAAACCTTGGCAGAATCTGCGGGCAGCAGGTGCGCACCTTGTGAAGGTCCAAATCCTTCATCTGCTTGCCTGCAGTGAGGTCCCAGATCTTCACCTGCTCAACGACTCTGCAAGGTCTTGGTTCTGAAAACCAATATAGATGTCGAGCCATCTCTGGATTTGTTTCTAAGGGGAGGGGTAAATGACGACAACGAAACGATCACTCATATGATGGTATATGGTCATTGCCACACCTCATTTGGTCGCCCGGAAGGGATTTCAATTGTACAGCTGCTGGTTTGTTGAGAAAACGCGGGATTTGAGGCTGAAGAAAGGATGTTTGCAAACCAACGCTAACGGCCCTGGCACCATTGCTGCCAATGTCTGCACGATAATGATTTCTCACACACACACACACACAGCACACACACACAGGACGGACGCACGGGCAGACAGACGGATGGACGGACGGATGCACAAACAAATAACACAAGCGCAAGAGCAAGCATAATCGCGAGCGCGAAAGCGTCATGATGTTCATGTTGCGTATGTTTTTGGGATAGCCCTAGGCAAACCAAAGGCCAACCGGCCATGTTGGGAGTGGGTCCACATGTTGAGGCAGGCCCATATCTCCGGTGGCCATGGGGAACGAGGGGCTAGTTGAATTTTGGGCTGGAAGGGACCCGTCCAACGTGCTCCGCCAACCCGCGCCCCGCAAGTCTCGCCTGGTTGTCCAGGCCGCCAGTCGCCACCCAGCGCCCGTGGGGGCTGAAGCGGATGGCACTCACCGGCGCAGAGTGGCCTCCCCGGCATGTAACTTGGGCAGTCTCTACATGGCTTGGGGGAGCAAAAATTCAAATTTTAGCAGTTAAGCGGGGATTTCCCACTAAACCACAATAAGCAAAAATGTAAAATGTTTCCCAACGACAACCAAGATGGGGTCCTCCCAAAATCCGTGATGGGGATGTGTGACATTGCGTGTGAACCTTGTGTTCATCTTTCCCTTGTCCAGCATCGCTCTAGCATCCGCATCGACATACTTAGGGGCCTGCCATCACAAACATCACCCGCACTGTTCGTGTGCGGGCGCTGCACACATCGAACGAATTGCATCGGGGGCAGCTCTCAGTCAAGACCTTTGACAAACATAAACAGCGCCAGGCATCACCAGCCAGTTTGGTTTTGCCAATAGTGCTCTTCCACTGCCCCAAAAAACATGTTTCAGCAGGGTCGAATGGAAGCTCCCTATTCGTCTCTTGCGGGGGCCTTTGCGAAAAAGGAGGGGACGTTGAAACAACAAGCAGCCAGGAGCTTTGCATCAGTAGCACTTCCACTCAAAGTTGCTAAACGCTGCTGCACATGGAAACATCCTGCCAAATCCCCCAACCCTGAGCTCATACAGTCAAACGGGGGTCAAACGAAAGACCCCATACGTGGGCACAGAAAACACACGCGAACAGGCACATCAGTAGCACCTCCACACATCGCACACAGCGTCTGGCTCATTTGTGCTATTACACGCCCGGCGTCTGGATGTACGAGGACAGTTCCTTCCCACCTAGAGTGCGCGGGTAAACAAATCCTTCCCACCTCATGCGCACGCACTGTCCCTGTAAGAAAATACGTCGGCGGCGTGCGCTGGAAGCGCTACTTGTTGAGAATATGGCAAAATCAGGGTTCGCCCCCTGGAAATCAAGTGCTGAATGAACCATAGACTACGGGCAATACTTTGTGTGTTAAAAAGGGCGCCAGCTCAAAAAAGTACTACGCCATTGGGGTGCAGGTGGATGTGTGTGTGCGTGTGTGGGCACAAAACCCTTTTTTGGCTGGTGGCTGAAGTAAAGAAAGGGAAACCACACAAACGTTGGAGTGTGCCTTTTACGAAAGACTGAGGTGCTGACCACGAAGTGTAAAGTGAGCGCGGCTATTGATTCAGATTTGGGCAGTTTGAACTGTCAAGGAGCAATGAAACTCTCGTTGAAAAGCTCAATGAAAAGTCAGGGGGTCTCCAAGCAAAGTGGGCCGTTTTAGATGGGTTTAGACGGAATCCATGAGAAAACAAACAAACTCAAGGGTCATCTATCCATTGAAGTTCTCCATATCCAGCACCCACGTGCCTGGATACGTCTGTATGCAGGATTTCCGGCGCAAGTCCCAGATCTTCCTCAGTATCAGTAAAGTATCTATATACCCATGTGATTATCCCTTACTAACCTTCATCCACCCGGGTTTTGATTGTGGCTCAGGTGACCTGCAGTTGTCTGAGGATAAGAACCCACAAAACGAGCTTCAAGAGCTATAGCCACATGGAAAATCACATCCCCAGACTTCACGAAAGGGGGTCCCTTGGTATTACAGAAGTTGGTCCTAAACATTTCAGCAACCATGTAATGCAAACGCCAACAAAGAAAGTTGTAAGGCTGTAAGGACAGCCCAAACCATTGCTTGGTCATGATTGGAGGGTTACACTTACACACGGCGATTTTTTGCAGCTCGGTCTCAGATTGGTGTCGTTGGAGCCCGAGGCAAAGAACTCCCCGTAGGGATGGAACCTGGCTGTGGCTCATGCAGGTGACTGGCCGCTGAGGGGCCCCTGAAGGTGAAGTGCCAAACCAGAACTCCGGCGATTCCCAAAAAAACGGACGGCGATTCCTTTAAAAAAAAAAAAACGTCGGCACGTGGCAGATTTTGCGGTGAGCTCGGTAACGGCTTCATCTGCACACCAGCTGGGAGCCCGCGCTCAACGCAGGTGCAAGCAGCTCGATGGCCCGGCAAAGAGCCGGCCATCTTCCTACTCAACAACATGGCTTGGCTCGAATGCCCAAGAAATTGGTCAGTTTCCACTTGGTGTCCCTTTCAACCCCCAAAAGGGTATCCTCACAAAATGGACATGTGGCTTACAGGAAGAGAGGGATGTGAGTCTCAGGCAAACATTGGCCCGGGCTCAGGTTTTCCACTCGAAAGGCATATAGAGATACACTTGCCCATCTCATCTGCGGACCACATTGGCTGTTCAGCGAAAGGAGCATCCACCCCTCTGCAATGGGATAGTCGTGACACAGGAAAGCGAGTTAGCAAGCAGGCTGCCTCTCTCATCTCCCATTCTCGTTGCCTGCATCGTTGGTTAATTATCTATGTTTGTGGCCGTGAGTTTCAGAGAAGTCCCATCGCTTCACTCACCACTTGTTCGAATCTTATTTATTTGCCTTCATGTTCCTGTTTCGTGCAACTATTTAATGTTGAGAATAGAAGGAAGATGGAAATGCCAAGATTTCAAGGACACCCATCTTCCCCACCTATATCTCTTTTAGTTGCATATCTTGGAGTGTACAGTAATCACCCTACCTCAGCCCGCACCGATAGAATGGTTGTATCTGGCGCGGCTTAGAGACCAGTCCAAGCGCTGCATTCATATGTTGGTTGCAGTTCTCTTCCTTCCCTTTCTCGCTTCTGTTCGTTATCTACATGCTGCCATCACCAAGCTAGGTGCCCTCGAATCCTTTTGCATCCTGTTGCATGCCGTTTCCGCCAGGAACGCTTTGGATGCCACAACAATGTCATCCACACAGTGTGGCCACGGGCATGAGGTTTCATTGGATGCTCTTTGTTGGACCTTACATAGGGGACTTGCCTGTCTTTGGGAGGGTACGCCCAACTAAAATTCATGGCCATATGGGTCCAAAATGCCTCTTGGCTCCCTGTAAAACGAGGCGAACAGGTTTCAACAAAACCCATATCTATGCCCGCCAGTCCTGTACTCCAGGTTCCAGCACTGCATGGAGCCACCTGCGCAGCCTACAACCAACACCTCCTCCTGCTTGTCAAAGACCAAGCACTCGACCTGACGCGCGAAAAGTCCAGATCCAACTCAGTGCGACTCAAAAAAAACAAAAATGCACAGAAATTTGGTTCGACCAGCGGGCCCAACAAGCAGAGGTTCAAAGATGAGATCGAGCCCCATTCGACTCGGGTTCCGTCAGGGCTCCCGAGTTATTTCCCCTTAAACATCACCCCCAAGGGATACTCACCTTCCATGGACCAAAAAGGTGATGTTTAAAACCACCAAGGGAAACATAGGGACCCCTGTCCGCAGTGACCGCACCATGCCGGGTTCCGTCATTTTCGCTGGCGAGTTGCAGGTGGACGCACTAGCTGCAAGTTGGAAGCTGCTCTTGCGACGGATTCATCCCCCAGGTCTTGTGTTTTGGGCCTGACCCTTGTGCCAAAGTCGGGAAAACGCCGGATTGCTTGTTGAGATCACAAGCTCGTTGGCAGGTTGTCGCAACTCTGGATCAATCCTTGGACTACGGTGAATCTGGCTCAAAACGTCTGCAACCAAACAAGCGCACCAGTGAGCTGCAGGCAGCTCTTTTCATAGGCTTTGGGGCACAAACTCACACGCATTGCTTAAAACTTACAAGCTAAGCCTTCCGAGATCTCCATAGCTCTATCCATGTTCTTATCCGCAGAACCCCAAGATGCTCTTGCCCCATGATAGAAACAACGGAAATGCAACTCGAAAAAGTGGCACCCGACCAACTCAAAGGACCTGAACCGTCTGCGTCCGAACTTCCGGGGCCGCAGGCGGCGCTGGTGTGTCCTGTCAAGCTGATGATGGCATTGGGCTTTCCGACCTGAAGCAAAAGAAGAAGTCCGGAGGTCGAGGTGGGTCTGTTTCTTGGGTATCTCGTTTGAACGGGTGACACCAAAACGGACACCAAAACGAAACCACCCATTTTTGCGGGGTTTTTGGGTGACACCAAAACGAGACCCACCCCAGTTTTGGCGGGTGCTCCGATTCTGAGACTATTTCGTATCAGTTGTCACCGGTGGTTGCGCCTGTGAGAAATAATACGATTGCCGTCTTGGTTGCAGGAAGGGCCGGTGTAGTGCATGTTCCCTGTTCCCTTTCTCTTCAACACACGTGCCCTAGAAAGGCCTCTGGGCTTGCCTTGCATGAAAATGATGGCTGTTCGGTCCTTTTGAATTCTGTGTTTCACATGTTCGGTCTGGAGTGAGCTAAGCTACGTTCTAAAGGGTATTGATTTCGGTCGAATAGCCAACACTATGTCAATGTGTTCGAGTGAATAAGTACTGTGCCTCATCCCTCCTACTTCTACTTAATCTGGCAGACCAAGGAAGATGTATGACGGTGTGCCGCATTCACAGCGCATTTGCTGTGAACAGCTTGCTTTTTAGGGTCCACACAGAAAGAGCCGGTGAAATCCAAAACCTGAAATAAGGACTCCGCAAGTAAATAGCCGGTACGGCGAGCTCGTTCTACTCCCGATCGGTCAGCTCGCCAGAAAAACCAGCAGAGTGGCAACTCGAAAAGTGGTGTCCCACCATGCCCATATAGTCCACTGATAGCTTGACGGAAGCGCCATGGTCAAGACTCCAAGGCTCCCTACATAGGACTCCTTGCCAGCCATGGTTGTCTACAATCCCATTGACAGGGTGATGATCTCAACCAACCCCAAGGAAGCGAACGGGTCTTTTGTTTCAAGGTACCCTTTTAGATCGCCTCAAACGGAAACCAAAATGGAAACTCCCATGTGCAGAGTCCAATCCCTTGCATACCCAATGAATCCCCTCGCCTTCCAAATGTTCACACGCTTGTCATCGCCGCCAGTGGCTAGGACCTGCATGCCAGCTGTCATCGTCAGAATGAGGGGCCCTTCCCCCCCCCTTCCGGATCTTCCTGGTGCGTCAAGCTGCCCAAAGTAAATCCACAAAGCTCAAAACTCAAGCAGTTCGGCCAAAGGAAGCCATTCTGGCCTGGCCAGACTTCTCGCCCAGCCGTGCACATTGCACGCGGCCTGCGAGCAAGGAGTAGATGGCAAAGGTCCAACCCATGTTTGGTTTATCGCCTTGACATCTAACGGGAAGTGTGCCATCTACCAAATTACCAGTAGACTGATTGTCAGACTGTGTAGCCAAGGAAAGATCTTCAGAGCTAGCGAGATCTCCACTCCTTCATGAGGAGTTACTGCAAGACGGTCAGCTCTGGCTGCTACCCTTCAATCCACATCGGGTCCTCTCGACTGCGGGAAAACTTCTGGGTGGGCCCCCCCCTTTCTCATCCTCAAGCTAACACTGTGGATGGACAAGATCCACTTCGCGCCAGTTGGATTTTGTGTCTTTTCAACCAGTTTCACTGGGTTTAGCAACCTCAACTACTAACCACCGTCGTCTACTAGTGATTGTGCGACTCAGATCGCTGCCTGTCTGCGCCACGAAGTCTTGGAGCTTCCATACTCGCTTGCTCATGGCACGTAGGCTCCATTGGAGCCGCTCGGCTCCAAAAGCCGGGAGGGAGGGTGACGTTACATTGGCGGAACGGGGTTCCTGAGAGGGTTCTGGGTTTGTGAGAGGCTTCGCGAGAGGTTCTTGTGGTTTTTGCGAGTCCAATAAAACGCAAGGCGTCGCTTTGGCTTGCTTGGGACAGGCTTAAGGTTCGGCTTGCTCCTTGTAAGCTCCAAGCCACGTGCCCACGCGCCCGACAAGTCTAAGATGGATCCAAAGCCCGAAAAGCCTTTGTAGAACCTACCCATGTGGCACCAGTGGAAGAAAACCTGAAGTTTGTTTTGCCGCAACTTCCTGCTGGACCGCCGTTCGGTCAAAGTTACATCAAAAACGAGGCACAAACTGATTCCAAGAAGGACTGGCAGTGAGCAAACAATCCTTCCATGACAGAGTGGTTTCAACTGCATAGGAAAAAATGGGAAAATACAAGACGTGCTAATGTGAGCTTGACCTTAAAAGAACTGCCCTTGCGGAACTCCTGCACTGGGCTCCATGGGTGGCCGAGTTCCTGCAAAAGCTCCAGTTGATCGGGAAAAAATCCCCGATGCACACCGAAACCTACCTCCTTGCAACAAGCACAGCGGCAGACGCTTTGCTTTGCACCAACTGCTCAGGTAACACGACTTGAGTCTAAAGCAGCGTGGCGCCGCTGCCAGCCAATCAAGGGGCGTCCCATCCACATTCAGGTGCCAACACATGTCTGACATGTCTGATATCTCTGGAAGGATTCCCCTGGCTGAATAAGAGCTTCGCGAAATTCTGTCCTTCTGGCCCTTCAAATGAAACATTGCCGGCTCAGCCCGCGCCCTGCAAGTGGTGGCTTGCGGCCCGGCTCAGCCTCGTATGAAGAATGACGCCGCGTCACCTCTACCCGGCCGCGCGAAGAAATGACTCAAGGACAAGGATGGGTAAACATACATATGTGTGCAATGAGTAATCATGGTATGCATATCTATATATATATATATATGTATTGCTGACCTGACCCCCCGATGGACCCGTGTTTGGGTCAGTTACAGTGCGGACGAGACCTTTAAGATCACTGCATGTCAACGGCGCTTTGAAGCTAAATTCCAGCTCAATCCAAAAATCATGTCCTTCCTTGCTCAACTCCATGAAAATAGCAAAATTGGCCTCAATGTAGAAAAGGAGTTAATATGAAAGTCAAATTGTTCACCGCACATGCAGTGCGCAAAGTACGCTTTGGCAGCTCCAGCTCACAAAGATCAAACAAGAAAAAGAAGACACAACTGTTCAGCTATGGCAGCTTCAACGTGCCTGTAACAGCGCTGCTATCTGTATTTGTTGTTCTTTTGGTTTTGCAGGCAAAAACCGCAAATCATCAACTTGGGGGAAACCATGCATTGCTATCTAAATTGTTACTTGCAATGGGAATCCAAGTCAATCATAAAAGCTTGTCACGTCCTTGCGCAGTTGCATTAACATTCTACATCAGCTCTGTTTGCAGGATGCCATTTACCTCGAACTTACATTGTATTTTTATACAATTTTGCAAAGCAACTTCTACCTATTTATGTTTTGAGAATGCAATCCGAGGTTATTAGTGTCAATAACATCTACATTGAATACAACCACTCTTGACGTTGCCAGCTGAAACTGGAATCAAAGCAATGTCACAAGACTTATTGTCCTTATTTAGTTCCATGTGAGTCTATCCAACCAAGAACTGAGTCAAGCCAATGACAGAAAAGCAACGCTTAAAAACAAAAAAAATGGATCTGCATCTTGGCTAAATGAGGTGAAACGCTATAGTTTCAGCATTTGCTCAGAGAGTGCTCCCCTGGATCGAAGATTGCAGATCTCACATAAAACTCTCCAGCCCTCAAGGCACCCAAAAAACCGTTAAAGTTGTTCTAGAAACGTCAAAGTGTTTTGGAAAGATTGAATATCAAGATTCCTCCAGGAAAGATTCCTCCGGGAAATGGTTCGAGCAGAATCATATTGGCCAGACCTCAAGTCCTCAAAGAAGCTTTAACGTTTGTCTGTGTTGTTTGCCCCTGGATCAAAGATCTTCAGGTAACAACTTGTTCTGGCCGGCCCTCAATTCCCCAAAAAAAGTCAAGTGTTCCAAACGCGTTCACTTTTTTTTGCCGAGGAAGACAAATTGAAGACTCCCCACCAAACCTGTTTAATAATGTTCAATCCTGGGAGCCCAAAAACGTTAAAGTGTTTGCAAAAGCTAGCGCGTGATTTTACTCAGGATTGAAGATCAAAGATTGAAGATTTGCTAGAAACAATGCTGGGGAATCTTCAATCTTCGATCCGAGGAAAAAGCTTTAAAGTCTTGGCCGATTTTGGGAGTTCAGGAAGGAAACCCAAAGCCCGTGTTGCAAGCGTAGCTGGCTTTCAGACAACCCTTGAGGCCCTTTTGCCCTTGTTCCAAATGGTTGCGAATTTATTCCGGGATGTTTTCTTTTGGGGGGGGGGGAAATGGATGCAAATTTATTTCGGGAATTTTGCTCCAAATCCAATTTAAGAAACCCCTTCCGATGCGACCTGGATGCGACTCTTTCCCCGCCTCCTCACCAGCGCGCCTTCCTCTTCGGCTTCCCCGCACTGCTCGCCCAGCCTGGCGACGCTCGCTTGGAATATGGGGATCAAATGGGGACTGGGGATATGGCCATGGGTCAAAACGCTCGTGCCCCCAGTGAACATCCCAATCCCCACTAAAATAGACTAAAATGGGTGGTGAATTCACCTACCAACCAAAATTGTACCATTGGTGTTGAACCATGGCCATATACGGGAATGGGCATATCTCTGCGTTTGCAGGGGAATGTCGGGGAACCCTGGTCTTGAACTTAGCTAGATGTGTTGCTGGTTTCTGTTTGAACTTCCCAGCCCTTGCAATTACTTCACCCGAGCCCATGGCAAACTCACGACGCAACCTCATGGAAATAATTTGCTATTGCACAAACTATAGTAATTCTCCGACGGGAGTGTTGGGGATCCCTATAAAAGAAGCCTTCATCATGTGTGACGTCTGGGGTGACGTTGGTATAATCTGCCGACAATGGTAGTTGCAATAGACAGTACCATAGTACCCCCCCCCTCCCCTCCCTATGTAGATGTTCCGCGTGTTAGCGCTCAAATGGTTAGTCCTGGTTACAAGGTTTTACAAGGGGTTCACTCAGGGTCAACTGAGGGGTGATGAGAAACCTGGATTAGTGAACAGCTGATCAACAAATGTTCTGTTTCACAGAAATTCGTCTGAGCCAAGACGCCTTTAGAGCAATTGTCAACTTCCGCCTTATCCGGACCCTGCGGATCGGTCCTCTTGATCGACCACATTTTGTCCAGGGGATCGCTTTTTCTTGGGGTGTCCTTCTTCCAGGGGTTCAGGTTCTGAGAATGACTGGATGGGTTATTTGAAAAGGGTCCACAGCAAACGAGATCCTTCACTTCTGAATCTCCATGTAAGCAACCTCAACTATCACAGCAAGCACACACACACACACATACCGATGGACGCATCTCACGTGGCACATAAAGCCAAAACAGCAATCGTGAGACGTCAGCGACTCCCAGCGCAGGTGCAAGACCTATGCTGGGTGTTCAAAAATTGGGTACCCCCGCAAACACCCAGCTTGAAGAAGAACCAACCACCAAATCAGCGTTTTGCTGAGTAGCCACTTGTCGTTTAGTGGAACCCCAAATATGGTTTCATCTTCGCTTTGAACCCAATCAACAGGAAAAAACCGCACGCAAAGGCCAAGTTCTTGGGGGGAAAAAGCGAAGAGAGCCACGCCCATACGCCCAGGCCCGGGGGTGATCCGCCCCCCTCCCGGGGAAATCGCCCGCCTGTGGCTACACGTTTCGCCGGGGTGTCGGCATCCACCTCCATGTCCGCCGGGCCCTGCACTGTGCGAGTCTCGGGTATCGCATGATGCACGTGGGCGTTTTGAGCTCACCCCGTGGCGGGTCCGTAGGTTGCGAATCCCAGTTCAAGACAAACCCCCAAGGTGGCTGTGCTCTGAAGGATATCTCTCCCTAAGAAAGACCCGCCCTTTTGGGGATCCACCTATTTTCCTGGCGCAAAGCATCCCCAACGCGCAGCCTGATCAGCAGGTGGGGCCGCAGCAGGGCTAGGGGAAGGAGCCGGCTTTGGCTTCGGAGCGGCCTGCACCTTGCCTGGCGGTTGAAGGGGCAAACCGAAGGCGAAGGGGGAGGGGGAGGGGGGAATCACACGCGAGCCTTGTGTGCGTGGGGATTGCTTCATGCAAGACCAAAGTGCCCTCTGTTTTCCTTAATCAGTTGCAACCTCAGGCCACAGCGTTTCAGGACCTCAAAGCATGTGCGAACAGCAAGTAATATCCTGGACAAGATACATTGTCCTGTCGGTTGCCCCCTGTTCCATTTGTAATGTGAGTTGTTGCGATATCGAATGAGCACAAGGCATGACAAACTTGCTGCGCAATTGCCAGGAGAAACACATGCTCATACCTGCTCTTTCCTTGATTCTTCCCTATTCTCCTCGGACAGATTTTGTTTGGATGCCTAACAAGTGCTTGATCCGGTTCCTGCGCAGGGCGTGCCCGCGATGCGCGCGCAGTGTCAGGTTGCGGCACGATCCTCTCTGCTTCCGCTGCTTCGCTGTCGAGACTTGGCGGGGCAAAAAGGACAACCATGCGGGCAGTTCATTGTAAAGGGAACCCTCCAAACACAATGAGCCCAGGTATCCCCAACAGCCACCCCCCGAATCCGGAAGGACCTGAGCCGCTCCGAATCGCTGAGCCTATCCCAGAAAAAAAGACCTCAAAGCTTTCAGCCGTGGAACGGAAAAAACGACCCACTGGGCGCTTAGGTGGCCTTTTGGAAAAATAGATGGCCCTGGTAAATGGAAGAAACCCCACCTAAACCAGTGAACCTAAAAAGGACACCTATGACTGGGCGTGTCCCTTTCAAGACTATGGCAAAGCCCTCCCACCACGACTGCAATGAGCCAAGGCGACGTGGAAGCTCCCGAACGCCTGAGGCGGCAGGATTTTCCACAGGTCAGCTGGGTGCCTTAACACCCCTAAAAGGGGAACTCCCCCCCCCAAACCACACACCCTTGCAAAAGACTGAAATGGAAAAAATGACACTGGCGTGTGGGGGGCGGGGGTTAGGGGTGGTAGCAGTTGTTTGCGGGTTGATCTAGCGAAACAACTCGACGTCGATTGCATCTTGCGCGCCTCCGCCTCCACTGAATTTGGGGCCAACGACTCCAAACCTCATGGCACATGTCATGGCTGACGTCCAATACACAAAGTAACTCTGCATGGTATTCTGACAGACTCGTGAATCGCTCTGTTTGTTTTCCTTGCAGGTGGTCTGCAATGGGCATCGAGCGTGCAGCAGAAATCGCGCACAGCCCGATGGCATGTCTGAGTGTCTCACAAAGGGATGAGCATCCAAGAGTCTCTTAGAGGCGATGCTGGCCAAGAGTTTCCAGCAGCACCTAGACGTCCCAAGTGAAGGCTCCTCCTTCGCAGAATTTTGAAATGCATGCAGCAAATTGTCTTGCCACTCGATGGCCTTTACCGGCAGCAGACTAGCCCTGTGGCCGCAGGTCCCCCAATCGGAGCAAAACAAAGGAACACAGCAAAGTGTGGCAAGAAGCAGAAGAAAAACAACTTGGGCCGTGAAGACTGGATAAGCAATACAGCAATACCTCAAGGTGTACACATTGTACCGAGTGTGATGTCTGTTGATCCGAAAAGTACACTTTCGTCAAGCCTGTGATTGTGCCCACGTTGCCTGGCTTTTACTTGAAGGCGATTGAGTCATAAAGAAGTGGATAAAGGTGGATATATTGTCCATCCTGTACCACCTCCAAATTCTCAGATTGAAGAAAGGATTAGGATAAATATGAAAGTACAAGAATTGTGATAGAAAAAATATTGACTGTACCACGTCTGGAGAACCTTGAAAGATAGGTACAAAACAAATTCCAAATCTCCCAAACAAGCCAGGCATCACTACAAAAGATCATAAGAAAGCCGTCCAATGTCCAATGCTTATACTATATATCAGTTTTGGTTTTCTGGGGGATAGAATCCTATGTCCTGATGAGTACCATTTTGTTCTTACAAG
Organism: Effrenium voratum; assembly: GCA_963377175.1. Lineage (NCBI taxonomy): Eukaryota > Dinophyceae > Suessiales > Symbiodiniaceae > Effrenium > Effrenium voratum. The sequence goes on along the minus strand of CAUJNA010002335.1, from coordinate 761,220 downwards.
GGCTGGTATTAATGTGTGGGAGATTCCAAAGATGAATCCAAATAGTAAATTGTAGATTCCTAAGCCTTTATGAATACAATTTTAACTAGTGAATGAAATATCATAGTAAAATAATCAAATGGAAATAATATAAGTCTATAGTTTGAATTATTGGCTTTTCTTCGTCCTTCATCACCCCTGCCTCTCTCATCTGTAATTCTGGAGCCACTGGATGGACAAGAGTAAGAAAGGAGCTGGTGGGAGAATGGAGGATAGGGATGGATAGTATGATGCTGGGAAATGCTATCTATAGAAGCTTCTCCGTTAAAATGTTCACCATCATTCATTTTTTCCCCGAAAGCTGAAAGCGATGGGGTCGCAGCCCAGATAGGCTGCGGGGTGGTCCGGGGCAGCTCTGTGTGAGGTTCCGCAGGGTTTTTCGTGGGTTCCGCCAGGGTTCTGCAAGGGTTCCGCCATGGTTCCGGGATGCACGGGGCGGTTCCGAGGAGGGTTCTGCGAGGGTTCCGCGAGGCTTCCGGGAGGGTTCCGGGTTTCCGCGAGGGTTCCGCGAGGAGCGGTTCCGAGGAGGGTTCCGCGAGGGTTCAAAGTTTCCGGGGTGGTGCAGGGCAGTTTGCGGGGATGCACCGGGCAGCTCTGAGGCAAGGTTCCGTACCAGTTCCGCGAAGGTTCCTCGAGACCCCTGCCAGACCCCTGCCAGACCCCTGCGAGGTTTCGAGCGTTCAGAGACGCAAGAAACAGTTTTGAGGAGGGTTCCAACATCTCGCAATCGGGGATGAGTGAGTGCTTCTCTTTTCTCTCTTTCCCTCTCCCCCGCCTTCTCACACCATCTGTTTTCTGCGATGTGGGGAAGGCGGTAGGAGAGAGAGAAGGAATCCTTGAACATATCCGTTTGGAGTTAATATCCGGTGAGTCTTAACTTTGGGACAGTAGACATTCTTTTGGGAATTTCCTTCAGATGAAATATGAATGAAGTTCTGGATGTCATCAACATAGCATTCCTTTCTGAAACGTTGGTAATTGCTAGTGACATCGTAATATCTCGCCATGTCTTCCCAGCTCTCCAAACAACCAATATAAAAGGCTGGGAACAGAAATGGGTGAAGAGATGCAAAAAGATAAATAAATAAAAGAGATGATGATAAAGACATAGTAAGATAAAGAAATATTAAGTGATAAAAGAAACATCCAGAAGGATACTAATTAGATGAACTATGCTTATGAATGAAGAAGAAACCAACACAACAAGCTCAGGTGATATCCCCAACAGCACCACACCGGCCCGACAGCTCCTTCGAGTGATAGGAATGACATGATGATTTGGTTTTCACATTGCCCAAAGGGCACCTTTTTGCAGGTTGTGTTGCAATTTTACGGCATATGGTCATGGGAGCTAATCAGAAGACTAGCCAAAGGCGCTTTTGGTGTGGACGACCCGCACCAAATCAAGAAGTACATTGAGAGTTGCATTGCAGTTGATACAGAGAAGATTAGCATGCCACCGACAGCCGCTTTTCCAACAGGTTCAAAAGCAGATGTGCGCAGTTTAGCCGCTAGAAGTTTTGAGGAAGACGAGAGGATCATCAGCCATAGTTGGGGGTCCTCGTGTTCAGAGACTTTGGGATCCGATTCCTCCATCTTGAGAAACCAGCCACATTTTGGGGCATGGGGGTCCCTTTGAATTTGAGGTTGCCTACAGAAAGCCAAGGATCTACGGGGGGGCTTCCCCCAACAGCTGCAGGGGACCTGCCGCAAGCTCTCCAAGCTGGTGCCCGCCCCGTCGAAAGCAAGCCTGCAGGGAATAGCACCTCACAGCCAAGGTGCTCCATCCACTTTCGCCATTTGCAACCGAGCCGGATTGGCAGCACCGAGCTGGAGTTGTTTTTTTCCTGACCATGCGAGTCCGGAAGAAAAAGCTTCAAGCTTGTGACGAGTGACGAGCATGCGAGCAGAAAGAGTTTCACACAATATGTGCACGGCCATGTGGGTGTGAATGAGACTAGAGGACTCTTTGGACGTTTACCAGAGCATTCATGTCCACCAACCAAATCATAGCCTTGGCCCATGTTTGAACCTGGTTCGGCACTCCAATGCCTGCTCTTAGTGCATTGCTACCAATCTGACTCCCACCTTGGCGCGGAAGTGATCATCGTCCAAGTAAAAAATTTGGCATTCTCCCCACCTGGGATGTTGATGGTCTTTCAGCCTTTAACTTTCCACAAGGATCGATGATGCTGCAAAACCTTTGGGTCTAGCAGCATCCCTGCAGACCTGTCCCCGTCACGTCACGGTAGGACTCGGGCCTCTGTGCTGGCAAGACACCCATGAACGACAAAAGGGGTCAAACATACGGATGGATCACTTCAGGATATGTAAAATCATGCAGGCTCCCTGACTGGGAACCTACTGGCCAAACGCACGGAGATGGATGAAACCCTGCGGATTGACAAACTAACTGGTGCGACAAGCCCCCAGCTCTGGTAGGCTTCCTTTGGTTTCGTTCTTCCTCACACGGTTTCTTTTGAAGCCACTCACGTGCCGAGTGCCTGCCGGCCCGATGAACCCTGCCTGGGACGCACTCCTGTAAAAGTTCAGGACAGTCAGCTTTCAAACAATGATAGTCGCAAGGTCTACCGCAAGCCGCTTGTTCCAGGCTGCGAGGCAGCTGAATAAGGAAGCTTCAATGGGTGAAAGCGCCATGGAGGTCCTTGGATGCCAGAACAGTTATTCCCGCTTTGAACACAACACCCGAAAGCACTAGGTGGAAAGAAAGGTGTCCCAAGCATCAGTTTTCTCTTCTGCGATATCACCTCGCAACCTGGCTTCAAACACGGGTACATGCAACAGCTGATGCCCAGATTTTCTCGGCAGACTTGCGAAAAGGATCGGACAGTGGTGATTTCAAATTGGGGGGAATCTCAAATGAGGATGATTTGATGTACCTCACCTCGAAGCCTATGACGGCGAGGTGTGTTACCGTCTTGGAGTGCATGCATCAATATCTCACCTGTCAGTCGTTCTCCTTCTTGCACTCTTCAGACCAAACACTCAACCTGGACACTGAAGTGAGCATAGCTGGGGGCCAAAACACGAGTACATGAATGTTCCAGAAGGAAGACTGAATGGAGAACTGCTTGAGCAGAAAGTCAAGAATTGGCAGGTCAAATCTTCAGGGCAGCATTTCTCAATTCACCAGGTTGATTGACGCGGGGCTCGAAGGCGTGCAAGTCCAAACGGCGTTCGGCACGCCATGTTTCCAATGGAAGACCAAAACTGTGCGGATGCAAGAGCGGTTGTCGAATACCATGTCTCTGTGTTCAAACTTGCAGACTCCTTTTGTCGCAACGATCATGGAAGTGGGCGTTTTGAGGCATGTTCAAGCGAATGGTCGTCTTCCAAACCCTCCGATCCTCCACTGACATGGTTCTTGGATTGCGATTCCACTGCCCAGATCGGATCCACATTTCGAAACGCATCCACTCGCCGCAGGCTTCGAAGCCACCCTCCAAGTGGCGAAAGCCCAGTGCAGCCGGTCAAAAGAAGCTTCGAGGGCGCGCCATATTCCTGACTTCTTAAAAAGTGCCGTCCTTGCACAACAGCGAGGGATAAACATTGGACAAGCTCGACGTGGACAAGCTTGTTCGCAGTAAACTCCGACAGCCGGTTGCGCCGTTTCCGTGGCCCTCAGAAACAATCGTCACTGGTGCAATGCCAGGAGAGAACTCCCGCCATGCCATGTCTTGCTGGAGGGGAGATTGGGTGGTCTGAACTCTGTGCTTTTCGCATTGATCTAGATTCCAAAGTGAGCTTGGGAGTCCCTTTATCTTCGCTTCACAACACATACCCCGAATGTGACATGCGCCCACAACATTGCCTGCTTCCGTTTTGTCGAGGGAGAATTGCGCCATGCCCAACTCAACTGCTGCACCAGTGGCTCGCTGCCCAACTTACAGAGCCTGAAACTCAAACGTTCAGACCCGGTGGGGCTGACATCTGGGAATAGGAAACGCGTGGCGCTCGTGGTTCCAGATCCTGACAGATTGGTTGAACTCATGCTTTCGCCATGTTTTGCTGGCGGAGCAGTGCAGAAACTAACAGTTCTCATCATGAAATTTGGAGCCCTTGCACAAGTAACACGCCCGAAAATGCCCACTGCGCCCTGAAAAGACGCACCAAAGCGTATCAGGACTGGCAAACTCAGAAAGATATTCTGTACCCGAAAGGCGGTCGCTTCGCATCATTGAGCCATGCCTCCATTACAATTGGAAGGCAAGGAATTGGCATCTCAGCCGGCGTCCCCAGCACCTTGGGTGGCATTTCTGTCAGGCAGAAGCAAACTTGATCTCAAAGCTACATGGGTTTGTGGTGTTTTTGAGCGTACTCTTTGGGCTTGGTTTCACCCTGTTTTGACTCATACATGGAGCGTTGGGGTGAGCGACTGTAACAAAGTGAGGGCGCTTAGCCCGGTCAAGTGCCCGTGCTGTACACCAAACAGGGCACCGGCATAGCATCACCCGATCTCACGAATCAGAAAAACAGCCCAGGTATCCCCCAGTTACCCTGCACTTCCGGAACCCTTCTCTGGACTCCGGCGCCTGCAAAAGGACACCACCAAGGCTCTCAGCTATCAGCTACCATGTCAAACAAACCGTTGATGACTTTCTTTGGCCGGTTTACGATTGCAAGCGACAGACCGCCGCCTACGCACAGTACTTCATGCTCACTGTCGCCAATACATACCGCAAGGGTTGAAGTGCTGGGTCCACTGGGTCCACCTCTCAAACCTTTGGGCCCAAACGTAAGTTGAGAACCCGCGCACTGCCGGTGCCAAGTGCTGACAATGCCGGGGCCGGTTTTACAGCGGCCAACGCGTTTACGGAGCCCGCGGCGCGGGAGCTGACCTTTTGCCTAAGCCGCACATGCGGACTCACCCGTCGCACCTGCCTTTTTGTGTGGCACAGACAAGACCCTCTTTCTAACAATCATGGAAGTGACAGGAGGAAGACGAATGCCATCCTCTTCAAAAAGCCCCAAGTATGCTCTTCCAGTGGAAAACTGGTAAAACCTTGCACAGGTGATACTAAGGGCAATTCAGGCCTTGCAGCTTTCAATGCGTGCCCGTCGGCTAAACCTCTAATGTGACTCTTGGTTTCTGGTCAACATGTCTTCGAAGCATGGAAGCGCTTCAAGACAGACACCAAAAGGTACCTCATCATGTCTCACACCCAATCCGCCAGACAACATTCCTTGTTTCCCCAAAGAGACCTGGGTCCAGAAGTGGTGGACCCCCTTTTGGTTCGTATTCACTGGGAAGCAAAGAACACCCGCCATTTCAGGGGACCACTATTTTGCGAAACCCCCATGTAGGATGATTTCCACACACACACCCGCGCTGGTTTTTGTGGTTGAAGCTTGGGTGGGTCTGCCTTCCCATCCTCCCAAATAGGCTTGTCATGTTGGTCGGATGCTCACTTGAGCAGGTGCCAACACCTGCTGACCTTGGGTTCAACCAAACGTGCTTCTCAACATTTATGTAGGGATTAAGGTAGATACTGAAACACCTACCATGGCCCTTTTAGGAGTTGCTCTTGGGAGCTCACACGCAGACGTACGGCGAGCTTTGATTTTGAAAGCAACTTTGGAGAAAAAATGACAGGCTGACCACACGAGCAGCTAAGTCAATCATTTTGCAAAATTATCGGCGAGGTTCCCATTGGGCAATCGATGTGTGTTTTGCTCGGAATCGAATCTCGTGAGCGCTGATTGAAGCGAAAGATCGGGACTGTTTTGGCGCCACGCGGAGATCACATAATGATATCATGTGCGATGAGGTGCTGTTCATGAAACGGTGATTGTGGGACCCACTCAAAACCAGACAACTCTGGTTGGCACGGCGCGCAACAACATAGTTCGCCTTTTCGCAAGAAAAGGCGGGCCATTCAAATGAAACCTGTATTCTCACAAAAGGCTTGAATCGAATCTACTACATCATAGGGCCAGCTCCGGGAGACCTGCTGTCCTGGCCTCATGGTGACAATAGCATGAGCTACAGTCAAAACCAGAAAGTAAAGTGGCCCCAATCACCAAATCCAAATTCAGACCAAAACTGTCCCTTCCAAAACCTTCCTAGGCTTTGCGGCTTTGATTTTAGCCATGTTCTGCACTTGCCTCAAACTCTCCAAGCCACGTGATACGAAATTCGCGTCCGCATCAGATCTTGAAGTGGTGCTTTGCAGCATACCTGGTCCAGCCTCAAGTAGCGGTCAAGTTGATTGTCCTCAATTGGAGTTTGGCGAACCTCGGCCCATTTAGAAGCAATTGGTGCACCTGTCATTCCCTTGACTAAGATGGCAGTAAATATGCTTCCAAGTTCGTGGGGCGCATGCCCAAAAAGCTCCAGTTCTGGAGTGCGTTTCATCCTAAGCAAGGCTTACCAAGGCATATCGTTTTCAGACATGCCAAGGCAGCAAAGCTTACCTACGTCCTTTTGGACGATGGCAGCCAACCCTTGGCTGTAGCTCCGGTTTTGTTTGCCTGATCCTTCGCTTCGCTGGTTGCTTTGGCCCACAAACCTGATCCAAGGCCAAAGGACGGCAGAGGTGGCAGTGCGTGCAGAGATCGCCATCCTTGCATCCACGAGTCTTCAGCACCTCAGGCGCAAAGAGAGTACCAACCAGGGTTGCTGAGTCACCCCCTTGTGGAGCGATTCAAGCCCTTTGAACGGAGATTAAACACCACATGCTTCAACAGCGTAGGGACAAGCCCTTGCTCAATCCATGGTTTGAACCGCCAAACTGTGCGGCAACCTTGTGGGCCGAAACAACAAGAAACGAAGCAAACATCTGTGTGGGCCTAAACAATCAAAAAGAAAATGACATGTAGAGCCTTGGGTAATTCAGCTGTGTCTTCGCCAAGCTGCGTATTTGCACGCAGGTCCGCAGCCTCCAGCGTGAGCAGTGGGTGGTCAAATCCACAAAACTGCACCAGTTGGTAGGATGAACGAGTCGGCTGGTTGACCAACCGAAATGAAGTCGATTTTGTCTATCTGTGTAGCTCTGGAGACGAGCCGAATGTTGGCTGGAAAAAGAATGGTGAATCAACGAAAAAGCAAGGGTGAATCAAAGCACTTGGATGCCAGAGTGCCACAAGTGATTGGATTCAGGGTCAAAAAATGGAAGGTTCATGGTTTCACTGTGAGCTCTGGACCGGATTTCGTGTATGGCTCTCAAGTCTGGGTCGACGCTTGAGGCCAGCGCAATACGGATGGCCCAGAGATCCAGGGTTCACCGGCCTCAGAGCAGGCATCCAGTTCGGAACGCAAGGAATGGTCTTTTGTTGGGTGCTTTGGAAGTTTACCTATGCTGTGCTTGCAAACGGGTCGCAACTCTGCCAAGCGACGGAAATCTGCCAAGTGTTGACATGACATGCAAGCCAACACGATCGGCCCGATCGGCCATGCCATGAAAAAATGAGCACCAGCCAAGAGTTGCATGCAAACATAGCTGTAAGCCCTGAGAACCAGCGAGGAGCCCCCATCTAAAACCCCTGGATACGTGACGCAATCGAATGCCCCAATGCGTCTCACCTGCGAGCTCTATTCCCAGATGCGCCTGAGAACATTCTCACATTCTGGCGCCGTTCCGTGCTGCCTTCGTCTGGCCCTTTGTAAAATATGTGTCAAACTTTGGGCCTGAGTGGTCCTTTTGCCGCATTTGCAGACAAGTGTGGCATACCTGCAATGAGGTGTTCCGCATTTTTTCGTTGGACAAAATATGGCCGAACCAGCAACCAGCACAACCTGTATTGACGCTGTGCACAACAAAGCAAAGAGACCATGTACCGTTGGCACATGAGTTCCTCCCCGGGGGGGGGAATCTCTGTCGCACCAGAGGTTTCTTGTACGGCGGAAAGCCATGTACTCATGCGCTTGAGAGTTGCTAATACGATACCCGGACTCTGGGCGGGTTTAGGCCCAAGTCAGTGATTTGCAGCATGCAAAAGCGGCGCAGCCATTCTTGGGCCGCTTCTTCGACAGTTGCACCGCCGGTCGCTCTGGCCAAACTGATTTCCAAGCCGGGTAAGCTCTTTCACACAAGCTTGCAGGCAATGCCCAAGCCAACCACCAAGTCCTGGACTGGCTTTGCTGCGCGCCTCGCAGAGTTGCCCCATGGGCAAAACAGCATGTCTCAAGTTGTTTGCATGAACAGCAAATGGTATTGGATCGATATGAGCAAAGAATATAGCACAACTCTTTGCTCCCCAGGACATGCAGAATTTGGGTGGGCCAAAATATGCGCTTCCCGCCCCGATTTCGAGGTCGGAAATAAAAGCTGTAGATTTTGTTTGACCGAACCTCACATAGCAATCTGATATGCAACAACGTGCGAAGCGTCTCCAAGCCTGCGTCATCTCCTCGCGCTCGCAAGGTCTCGACACTGAACGGGGTTCCAAAACAACTCGAGACTGGCAAGGGCACGAGCTCTTTCACCAAATTGATGGGTTCTCAGTAGATGGAGGTTGCAAAACGTTTCTCCCAGTGAAACTAAGGTTCTTCTCATGAGGAATTACTATAACCGAATCTCAACTCTACAGGTAGCCGTGCCAGCCTGGAAACTGCCCAGCATCGAACCTCAGACCAAAGGCAGCGGGCCGAATATTCCAACTATGCAGCCTGCACAACAGGCGCCTGCGGCGATGGGGTTCAAATACGGCCTGTGCTAGGGGTGCACTGGCTTTGTCTCTAAGTTGGGGAACCGCCAAAACAGGCAAAAAAAAAGCACCCTCGACAAAAAGACACACCCAACTACTGTCTTAAAAAACAAGAAGCTTTTCTAGTGAAACAACCCGCCAACCCGTGCTTTCGTTATTTGAGCCACACGCGAAGCTCAAAAGCTCACGGTTGGGGACCGTCCCTTTTGGCATGCACCGGGCTGACAGCGGATCGTGGGTGTTTTGGAACACACATGCAATCTTTGGAACCACCCTGCGTTACGTGAGACTCTACGGCGTTTGGGTAGATCCTTGGTATCTTGGTCCTATATGCAGCCTACCGGGCAACGATGCTGTGCGCTAAATCGTGGTGAGAACTAGAACCATCTTTGATGAGAAAGGGCTCTCAAGTTCGGCTTTGAAGGCATGCCGCACGCATCTTGGAGCCATATCTACGCGGAGAACCCCCCCTCTCCCCGTGAAGATCGGTCGTGTGGTCGGATGCTCTATTAGTACGTGGAAGTTGCTGAAGGCCAACTTCACTTTGCAAATGGGCTGACCAAGGGATTGGGCAACGGGGTTCTGAAGGCTGTGATGCAAGGCGGCAAGTGGAGCTTGGTGGCGCCCCAGAGCCCCTAGGCACAAATTTGAATGCTGTCAAGCAATCCTCAACGCATGGAAGCCTCCCAGAGAAAAAAACGACGAGTTACCCACAGCCGCCCCTTTGAAAGGACCTCAGCCGCCCTTCCGACTGCCAAAGGCCCTCCAAGCCCCCCATTTCCGTCCATGCTGCTGGACGCCCAACCCCACGTTGGGCGCCATCGAAAGGTACTCGGGAACAGCCTTGCGCCGGACATAGAAGCTGTATCTGAGATCTGGTTTTGATTTTGTGCAAGTTGGGACCCTTGGGTGGACAACATTTGGATAGGGGATTCATGTCCCGCCATCAGCTTCCTGCGTGGGTTGGCAAAACAAAGTACAAACTGTTTGTTTGCCACTAAACTGGTCTTCCCATATGGCCAGGAATCAGGGAGTGAGCATTATTGAGTCCGCAACCCTCCCAACCCTTCTTTCTAGGAGCCAGCACCTATCTCGGTAGTTTTTGTCAATGCCTTTCTCCAAAATCAAGGCTTGCGCGAATGAGATTGCGCACGGCACCTCCACAAGGCAATATTTCACTAGGTTGCCTCAGGATAAGATCAGTCGGAAACAGCAAATGTAAGACAACAGATTTCCAAGACCACCAATCCGCCGCTGAGACTGCGGCATCGAATCTGGCAACCTGGGACGTCTTGAAAAGCGGCAGCACAAAAGATTGCCCAAACACAAGAGCAAACACAACCACAACAAGAAGCATGCACAGGCAAGCACCCAAAGCAAACACAAGCGCAAACACATACACACACACACACACACATACACACACACACACACACAAAAGCCCAAAAGCGCACACGCACGAACACCCACCCACACACACACACACACGCGCACACAGCCACACACACACAAACAGATATACGCACGCACGCACACGCCCACAAACACAAACACACGTACAGACACACACACACACACACACGCGCGCGCGCATATGCTTGCTTTTCCTTGCTAAGAGCAAAACCAAAATTGGGCACAGCTGCATGAGTTGCGTTTTCGACATTTGCCCACTGCGCTGGCGTTTGTGTTCGTGTGCATGTGTTTGTGATTTGTGTGTGTTCCTGGGCGGTTTATTGAAAAGTGTTTGCGTGCATGTCTGTACTTTTTTTGTGCGCTTGTGCGCTTGCGCGTGTATGTCTGTATGTGCGCTCGTTTGTGTGCGCGTGTGTGCGCGCATGCGCGTGTGCGTGCACGTGTGCGTTTGCGTGCGCGTGTGCGTGTGCGTGTGCCTGTGCCTGTGCCTGTGCCTGTGCCTGTGCCTGCGCCTGCGCCTGTGCGTGCGCGTGTGCGTGTGTGTGTGTGTGCGCGTGCGCGTGCGCGTGCGCGTGCGCGTGCGCGTGCGCGTGCGCGTGCGCGTGCGTGTGCGCGTGGGCGTGCGCGTGCGCGTGCGCGTGCGCGCGTGCGTGTGCGTGTGCGCGCACGTGCGGGGGTGGGTGTGGGTGTGTGTGTGTGTACGTCTGTGTACGTGTGTGTGTGTGTGCGAGTGTGTTTGTGAGTGTGTGTGTGTGTGTGTGTGTGCGCGTGCGCGTGTGCGCGTGCGCGTGTGCGCTCGTGTGCGCGCGCGCGCGCCTGTGCGCGTGCCATGCGCGTGCGCGTGCGCGTGCGCGTGCGCGTGCGCGTGCGCGTGCGCCATTGTGCTTGTGCATGTGCCTGTGCGTGCGCGTGTGCCTGTGCGTGTGGGTGTGGGTGTGGGTGTGGGTGTGGGGGTGGGTGTGGGTGTGGGTGTGTGTGTTTGTGTGTATTTTCGTGTTTGTTTGCGCATGCTTGTGCGCGTGCACGTTTGTGTGTGTGCGTGTATGTGCGTGTGTGTGTGCGCGCGCGTGTGTGCGTGTGCGCGCGTGTTCGTGTTTACGTGCCTGTGTGTCTTTATTTTGGGCGCGTGTGTCTGTGTGCGTGTGTGTGTCTTTGTGTGTGTGTGTGTGTTTGTGCGTTTTGTGTGTTTTGTGTGTTTGTGTGTCTGCGTGTTGGTGTGTGTGTGTGTTTGTGTGTTTGTTTGTGTTTGGTTGCTTGTTTGTTTGACCGTTTGGTTGATTGTTTGGTTGTTTGTTGGTTTTTTTGGGGCCTTCCTTCTTTATCTCTGTCGTTCTCTGATTCTTTCCTTCTTTCTTTCGTCTTTCTGTATTTGCGTTCTTGCTTTCTGTCTCTCTTTCTCTCTTTGTCTATATTTTGATCTTTCTTTGTTTCTTTGTTTCTTGCTTTGGTATGTGTTGTGTTTCTTTGTTTCTTGGTTTCTTGATGTCTTTGTTTGTGTTTCTGTGCTGCTTTGTGCGTTTGGTGGCTTGTTTGCTTGCTTGCTTGCTTGCTTGCTTGCTTGCTTGCTTGTTTGTTTGTTTGTTTGTCTATTTATTTATTAATTTATTTGTTTGTTTGTTTGGTTGGTTGGTTGTTTGTTTTGTGTTTGTGTGTGTGTTTGTGTGTGTGTGTGTGTTTGTGTTTGTGTGTGTGTGTTTGTGTTTGTGTTTATGTTTGTGCTTGTGTTTATGTGCGCATGTGTGTGTGTGTGTGCGCGTGGGTGTGTGTGTGTGTGTCAGCAGCGGGTGCAGCGTAGTCCTGGCCACCCACACCGTGGGGGCAGTGAGCGTGGACGGCTACACCATGACCCTGGCAGTGAACCCCCTGGAACATCGTGCGCACCTACAGCCTGACGCCGGCCGGAGCTCCTCTTCGCCTGCCGGTATCGCCTGGGCACGGCCTCCAAGCCTGCATGTCCGAGGCCGACAACTTGTTTGTGTGCGCATGTGCGTGTGTCTGTGTGTGTGTGCTCGTGGGTGTGTGTGTGTGGATATGTGTTTGTGTGCGCATGTGCGTGTGTGTGCGCGTGGGTGTGTGTGCTGGGGTGTTTGGCGCGTTTGTGTGTTTGTTGCGTGTGGTTTCTGGTGTGTTGTTTGTTGTTTGTGCCAGCTGGCTCACCCGCCGCCCAAGCCCTATGGTTAGCAACTTGTTCGTTGTCCTGGTTCCCCCTTTTATACGCTTTTTCCTTCCACGCCAGCCTGCATTCCATGTTTGGCGCGCAAAACTCCCACTTTTTGTTTTGGCCATTCATGAGCCCGAAACGCAGGTTTCGGTCCGTTTTTTTCCGCGTATCTCGCGCAGGAATTTGCAAATTGTGCTGCTACTTGTGGCATATTACATGCGCTGCATGGTTACTTGCGCACATGCTGGCACATATGTTAACGTGCCCGTCCAAGCGCTGCACGGTCACACGTGCACATGCTGGCACATATGTTAGCAATGCCAGAATGGCATGTTGTTGTTGCCGTGTTTGTTTCTTTGTTTCTTTGCCGAGGGTACCTTGTTCACTTTAGTTAAAAGGGGAATCAAACTGGACGCCACCATTTAGGTCCAAGTCCCTATTTCGACAAACTACTAAACTTAAACTTGACATTGAATGAAATCTAAGCCAGCTGTCTACTGGGTCAAACAACGCAACATCCTCCAAAGATACCGAGTCAAATCGAGATGTTAAACGGTACCCACCGAGACCCGAGAATTTCTTAGACCTCAAATCCTGAAACGTAGCCTCTGGTTCTAGTGGTTGAAAAGGGTCACCACAAAAAGGCGTCTTGAGAACTCAAAAAATCGCCTGAAGGAACCACCCCCAAAAGCCACGCTTTCAGAACTCAGAATGCTCACCCACAAGTTGGACCGCATCCCTCGGCATGTTGGGCCAGGCGCAGGCATGGTCTGCTCCTCGTGCAAGAGTCTCAAAAACTTCTCCGCCAGCTGCTCTTCCTGGGCGTTATAAGGGACGACATGAACTTGAAATTCATTACCCCACAAAACAACATGCCATACAGGCTTGTCCATATATCAAACAAGGAAAATGACGGAAACTGTCTGAAAAGGACTTGTTTCATGCGTGTGGACCCTTCCCCATACTGCATGTACTTCCCCCCTGTGCGCTCAGCAAAGCCACCAGGACTTTCAAGTAACCCCTCATCAGGGATCCTTACATTATACACCTGAACATTGCCTTGTAAATGGCCTTTATTCTGGTGGAAAAAGCCATGTTTCAAATGGTTGCAAAATGGAGATCTTTTAAGGAGCCTTCGTCATCAGCACGGGCAAATCGAGTGTGGCCAAGCGCTCGCATCGCTGAGTCGCTGAGTGCAACGCCACGCTTGCAGCTGCCGCCTTCTTCCTGATGACAAATATATTCAGCTTGGACTCTGCCCCCAAAGACTCAGGACGGTCTTTTTGCTACCTTCTCTGAGAAAATTCCCGACCCCCTCAAAAAGGAATCCTTCACTACGAGGGGGTAAATCAATTGTTCACAAAAGGTGGCAAAAAGACCCCCTGCAAAGACTGACATTGACCAGAACTTGGAAGACCATCGTAGTGGTTGATCCAACACTTCAGCATTCACTGCTCGTGGGGAGGGGAGGGGGCAGGGTCCAAGCTTTCTCCAGAAAAACTTTGTCTATCAAACATGCCAGACTAAACTGCATCTCTGCAACTCTTGGCAGCTGTTAACACAACGATCATAGGATCCACACCTCCCCCCCAAACACCCACCCGCCCCCTGTTTCCCAAAAAATAAGTCGATAACTTCCGGCTTCATTCAGGTTGGGGGTTGGATCCTTTCAAAACTGAGGCCTTGGCTCGTCTTTGGTTGTCTTCGACCAAAAGCATTGGTGACCTCGGTGTGAAAGGGGGCCCCCGCACAGGGGCGCTAATTTGGGTTAGTGGGGGCAGCCTTTTCGGGTTGGTGTCTTGGATGGATGGATGGATGGATGGATGGATGGATGGATGGATGGATGGATGGATGGATGGATGGATGGATGGATGGATGGATGGATTGATGGATGGATCGATGGATGGACGGAGATGCATGGATGGACGCGTGGATGCATGGATGCATGATGGATGCATGGATGCATGGACGCATGGTGATGAAGGGATGCATAAATGCATGGATGCATGGGTGCATGGATGCATGGCTGGCTAGCTGGCTGGCTGGCTGCCTGCCTGGCTGGCTGGCTGGCTGGCTGGCTGGCTGGCTCGCTGGCTGGCTGTGGACGCATGGATGCACGCATGCACGGACGCACGGAGGCATGGATGGATGGACGCACGGATGCATGGATGGATGGATGCATGGATGCATGGACGCGCGGCTGCGCATGGATGCGTGGATGCCTGGATGCATGCCATGGATGCGTGGATGGATGCGTGGATGGATGGATGGATGGATGGATGGATGGATGGATGGATGGATGGATGGATGGATGGATGGATGGATGGATGGATGGATGGATGGATGGATGGATGGATGGATGGATAAATGGATGGATGGATGGATGGATGGATGGATGGATGGATGATGATGGGATGGATGGATGGATGGATGGATGGATGGATGGATGGATGGATGGATGGATGGATGGATGGATGGATGGATGGATGGATGGATGGATGGATGGATGGATGGATGGATGGATGGATGGATGGATGGATGGATGGATGGATGGATGGATGGATGGATGGATGGATGGATGGATGGATGGATGGATGGATGGATGGATGGATGGATGGATGGATGGATGGATGGATGGATGGATGGATGGATGGATGGATGGATGCGTGGATGCCTGGATGCATGCCATGGATGCGTGGATGGATGCGTGGATGGATGGATGGATGGATGGATGGATGGATGGATGGATGGATGGATGGATGGATGGATGGATGGATGGATGGATGGATGGATGGATGGATGGATGGATGGATGGATGGATGGATGGATGGATGGATGGATGGATGGATGGATGGATGGATGGATGGATGGATGGATGGATGGATGGATGGATGGATGGATGGATGGATGGATGGATGGATGGATGGATGGATGGATGGATGGATGGATGGATGGAGCGACGTGCAGGGCTCTGCGGCCAACGGACACCGTCCCTCCCACCATCGCAGGGCAGCCTCCGACACACGTCATCAGATGATCACCCTCCGAACTGGCCCCAAGAAGCAGCCGTGAACTCCCCACAGCTCGTGGGGCGCATGGCGCATGCACGGACAAGACAGTTGTGGGTCCTTGATCACGACAAGCGCGAGATGCTGCCTCCATTCCCCCATTCCGCCCACTCTCTCGGCCAAGGCCACCGAAAGCCCGGGCAAGACATCCAAAAGGAGAACTACCATGCGGCTGCCCCGATTTTCACACAACCATTTTAGTGGGGTTCAGTAGGTTCAACATGAGTTGCAGCCCGCTACCACTCCGTGCGGCTCTCCCAAAGTTCGCCAAGCCGCAATTCGGGCACTCGGCGCCATCTCGGCAGCCGCCCTGTTGCGTGCGCCCGCAAAAACCACGCGGCGGGGGTCAAGGAAACCGGATCCAAAAGCAAAAGAGCCAAAAGGTCGAAAAGGGCAACGGATCAAAACGGCGTGCGTAAATCCAACCGCGCCTTGCGCTTGACGTACTTGCAGGCCGCTGCACAGTTGAAGGGATGACCAACAGACCCTGGCATTTGTGAGTGCGCGGGTGAAGGGATGACCAACAAACCCTGGCATTTGTGAGTGCGCGGGCACATGCACAGGCGTTTCCCATGCTTCTTTTGTGGATTGTACTCCAAGCGGCGGCTTCCTGCTTGCTTCCTTAAGCCATCTGGGTGCTTCTCAAAATTTGGGATGGATGGCGGGTCTCCTTTTGACTTCACCCAAAAAAATGGACCCCTATTGATTTGTGCTTCAATGGCTTTAGCTTGACCCAACTCTTCTGATCTTGTTTCAGTCGACAAGGACTGCTGGCCCAGGAATCGGTAACTCTTGTCTTGGGGATGTCCCATTTAAGAGGAGAGCCCGTTCACTTTGCGGGGCAAAACACACCCACCAAAAAGAAAACGCGGCATACGCCTGGTCTCCAACGCAAAAGACCGCACCTTTGGAGATCACGGTGAACTGCTTTTCCCGGGAATCCTCGGACGTGCAAGCACCTCTTCTCAGCACCACGTAGCATTCCAAGGGCTGACCGGTGACTTGTTGCCTCAAAACTGACAGCTTGGCCCCAAGCTCGAGGAATGGGAACAGCGTGAGGGGCGGGCGGCCTCGGCATCATGTTTGGGTGAGCGCTTCTTTCTTCACCTAACAGGGATCCTTACATTCTACACCTGAACATTGCCTTGTAAACTGTGGTTTCCCTTGATTTTGGTGTTGAAAATGCCATGTTTCATATGGGCAAAATGTATCTTTTAAGGAGCCCTGCCCAAACACAGCCCCTGGGAAAGAAGAGGTCCTTTGTTGGGAATGCGTTCCGCATCCACGCGCTACGGGATGAGTCAGAATTTTGCAGCGCAAGCATCCAGCAGCACTGACTCAGTTGGTTGAGCACTTTCTGTGGTTGGCGCATCTTGAAACCATTCCTCTGCCGCATCTCGCCATTCCACCCAAGTGAATTCGAGTGACACGCACTTGGCCATGGGCGGGGCACTGTGACTCGGAAGGGGCACCTGCGGCAATGTCAGCAGAAATGACTTCGAGATGCCCCCAACTACCTGCAAATGACTTTGCAGGTGGGGTAAAAACCCTGCACCCTGAAAAAGCAGCTAAACCTTCCCAAGATCCGGCCTTGACGAAATTGCGGCCTAGAGGCGCCTGGCTCTTCCAAGCTCGACAGGCAACTCTGGCAAGCTGCAAAAGCTTTGCATGTAGCTGAGACGCATTGTTTCAAAACAGCGGATCGACACCTGCCCGGGTGGCCCCCCACCCCCTAAATGGGCGGGCTCCATGTTTCCCAAGAACGAACAGGCCCTACTGGTTTTTGTTGGTTTCTTCTCCCTTTTCCCTTCTGGTGGTTCTTTGCCCAGCACTGCCCAGCAGCCACTCTCAGGTGCCTCTGTCAACTGCTTTTCAGCCAGCTGCACCAGTTTCTCGCGCAAGGCCTGGGAGCCAGGCGCCAGGCGGCGAATTCCTTCGACTCAGCGTTTGGAGGGTACCCATTTCAAGTTGGAAAGCTCCAGTCTGTTGGCCCCCCTTTGATACCATACCCACATACCACAAAGCTTACGGCTTTGAACGTATTTTGTTTTGGAAAATGGACCCCCAAAGAAAAGAGTAGGAGTGTGGTTCTCTGGAAAATCTTCCCCTTGCTTGGTACCTGAAACGAGTACCAAGAGATTCCCCGGCAGCTGATCTGAAGGAGAGCTCTTAACTTGGCCACAATCAAACAAGGTTAACCTTGCGCCACCGACCACCCGCAGGTTTTTCAGCGTCGCGCGCGGCCCCAAGCGTCCACTTCTTGGAAAGAGGGGGCGAATACTGTATCGTTCTTTTTCGGTGCGGACCAACTTTGCTTGCGCAAACCCAGATTGGCGATCCACGTCCCGTCTCTGCGAAGCCAAACGATATGGGCGGGGGGTACACGGGTCAAAATAGCGATTAAGAGTCCAAAATGGCCTTCCCTTTGGTCTCGTCTTAAAACGAACCCCAAAAATGGTACCCTCAAAAAGAAAAAACACATCCATCTCCTTCATTCGCTCCCAGTGCAGGGTAACTTCTTCGTTTCATAGGCGATTGAAAGCAGCATATTCACAATTTCCATGCGCAGGAAACATCTTGCTTTGAGGCTCAAAGGCACCCATTCACACACGCTAGCACCCGCCCTTCTGAACATGAGCCAAAGGGGTGATAGGTCCTGTTGCACATGAGTGAAAACTGATGTATCACGGTTTCACTTCATGTTCATGTTTTCCACTGTTAATATACACAGTGCACATGGGTCTGACAAACCGGTCAAGATTATCATAACTACGCCTGGAAGGTCTTGGGCCACAGTGCCAACAGTAGACTACCAAAAAACTATTGTCAGCGACTCATATTTATGGAAACCCAAAACAGGTGAATCGGCTTGGAAATCACGTAAGAACAACCTTACGCCCCTTGTTTGAAGGGGAGTCCCTTTTCGGGGCTGGGATGCGCACTGTGCCCTGCATGGACGGCACATATGATCGCATCCAAAAAAACACCGCGATTTAAGTAGCGTCGAAGAAGTTAACATCACAAAACGACATGACCGCCAGAACCCTCTTGTGTTCCCGGCCCCCGCGATCGGCACGGTGCCTTGCGCTCAGACACAAGTTCACGGCAAAGCTCTCAGCAAATGCTAGGAGTGTGGTACCCCTTAGGGTATACACTTTTTGGCTGGTTTAACGGGAAACGAGAAAGAACAGCCCATGTCGGGGGGCTCCAATTTGTCCTTCTTCGCAGGTGGCCCTGTGGTCTGGCTACATAGGCTCCCAAGTGGGGGGGGGCAAAGGATTTGCTTGGATTCGATGGGCAGACGTGTCACACCTTTAAGTGCCGCCGCGGGCTGTCAACCCCCATCTGCCTCGAAAACTTGCCAGTTTCACACGCACAACGCTCTTCTGTTCAACATGACGCATAAGCATCGGAGTTTGGCGATGGAAGCAAGTATCCTGAGCTGAACCGCTCGTGGGGAGACCAGTGGTGACCAAAGATGGAAACGCAGTGTAGCCATGAAGACGATCTTGGAATTTTGCCAAACATGGCCTATTTGGGTGCTTTTATGGTTCCCTTGTTTGGATTCACCTTGCCAATCCGAAGCACACTCACACTCTTCATTTTTCTGTGCTAGAGAGTGAGACTAGCACGGCAACATAGCCGAGACATGTTGGGGCACAACACCAATGTAGCTGAAAAACAGAGAGGACAGCCAGAACAAGTCGGACCAATGTCAAGGTAGGTTCTAGCCAGGGCTAGAAGAAGCAGTAACCTGATGTCCTGCAATAAGCCCAAAACGGGGCCCTCTAAAAAAGACTCACCCCACATCTTTGGATTTGGCACAATCATTTACATAGCTAGTCTGCCGCGATCTTCCTCGAACACATTGGCAGGAGTTCCGTCAATTTCACCCCGTTCTGGGCAAAAAATCGATTACGTGGTAACGCCGCAAAAAAAAAATACAGCGTAGCAGCGCCGGATTTGGGGTAACATCGCTGAACATGTGCTGTATTCACGCCGGACTGGCACGCGAACGCACACGCACACGCCCACACGCCCACACGCACACACGCACACACGAGCACACACACACAAACAGGCACTACGGGAAGACTTCGGGAAGACTCCCGGGGCGGTAAAATTCGGCAAGATTCGCTAAAATTCGGAAAAATTCAGCCGGAAGACTACGGGAAGACTGTGGGAAAACTACGGGAAGACTACGGGAAGACCATGGAAAGTGTCCGGAGGTCACGGAGTAATCCTGATCTTGTCTTAGTGTTCGGCGGGATTACTGCACATTCTTGGCGTGCTACCCTTTTTCCTAGCGTGGTTAGATAACCATCTGGGGCCCAAAAAAGGTCTAATGGAAACCTGAAATTGTCTTGGAGATTTAAATCTCAAAGCAGATCGACGTAGCAAGAGCTGGTCATACACCGCTGTGCACGATAGCTTCCAGCCTGCGTCCCTCGTGGGCGTCGCGGCATCTTCCTGCAGCAGTCAAATGGCCATGGGTCAAAATCCCGTACCCCAAGTGAAAACTAGAATGGGTGGTGCACCTACCCCAAAACGGCACCATTGGTTTTGACCCACCGCCAAATGTTTTGCACCACGAGTTGTTCCTATTGGAGTGGATATTCCCGTCGATTCAACCTCAATTCGGGGAACTCAACCCGTCAAACACTTTGGGGCGCCAGACTTGGATTCGCCCGGGCCCCCGTGAACTCCTCGTTGCTCTCGTTTCCGCTGAAGTGAAAAGCGCTCACGGAAGGAGGCAGTGGGGTCAAGCACCTGAGGGCAAAGTTGCAAATTGGCTGTCGGCTCATCCACTTGTCTGGATCGAACATGGATTCGTTAATATGGGTTTGACAGAATTTGCATCAATGTAAACATAAAAAGGAGCGTGTACCGAACTACGACTGCTCGATTGGAACACAAATAGCAAGTTGGATGGGTGGGGGATGGGCAGGATGGGTGGGTGGATCATCATGACCATGCCATGACACACACTTGATGGGAGACAGTGAACCCGCGAGGCGCATCCCATGCGCCAGCTTTTGAGGGTGGAGTGTCGGCTCGACGTTCGACCGTTCTTTGTTCATCCTGCTGGCAATCCTCATCTGCCAACAGAATTACTACACTCCGGGGCAGTCCGACCCAACAAGAACAACTCCAACAGAAACCCCTTAGAAACAGGGGGCACGCGCACACACATGGCAATCTGCGAGGCTGAACATGAAGCACAGCCAGTTGTTCACTATACCCCAAGCTAAACTCAAACTCAGGGGTGGTTCATATCCACAAAAACACCCCTGTGGGATAGTACAACAAAATTATGATGCGTGGCCGAGCCAACCTTCCCGCCCACTGTTTGCCGAATCCCCACCCCTGGTTGGCAGAAGTTTCTCAGGACAAAAAAGAGTGTCCTGAACCTTTGAAGCCAACCTGTGCCCTGGAGAAACACACTGCTGACGGCAGAATCCTTGCGTGTTGCTTGTAGATCTTGATTCCATCGCTAGAAATTTGCAGACCTCTACCGCCAAGCATCTTTGGCAAGCCTGAATCTGATTGAATCTCTGCCCAATGCAGTGCGTCCAACTCACTCTCCCAAGGGGAAGGTGCGAGGTGACCTCCAAAATTACACCAGATCACAAGCGAGGTCTGGCAACTTGTTGCGGGGTCCGCTGGGTACGATGCGTTCCCATGCTGCGTGATGTTTGCCGTGCCCGAAGACGGATGTTGTTCTTTGTTCTGACTCGGCACAGGTTTTCATCGCAAAGGCTAGGCCTGCAGCAGACTTTCCCAATAGCTGATTTGCTTGACAGGTGAGGGCCTATCTTAAATGGCATCATAGGGATCCCGCGCAAGCTTGGACCTCCCCACTGAGTTCACAATACACATGATGAGAACTCAAGGGCATGAACAGGAAAGGGTGGAGGAAGAGCCGACTAAGAAGGGAAGGCAGCAAACAGGGAAGAGGAAGTAGCCATCCCGCAAAGGGGCTAAGAGCAAGAACACCACAAGCCAACGGAGGAGGAAGACGTCAAGCCAAACTGCGCGAGGGGAACGAGGAGAGCCAGCAGGAAGACAGACAGGAAGAGGACGAGGCAGACAACAGAAAAACGAGAAAGCCAAACCCACAATGGGCAAGGAAGAAGACAAACAAAACAACCAACGCAACCATGAGACATGAGGCAAACGGAGGCAACCTTTAACGAATTGAAACCTGGTAGTCAGAAGGTATCACACGCCGTCTCTTGCAAACGTCTGTCATACAGGTCTCGGCAAAGCCGTCCCAGAGCCAAAGATCACTCGCTGGGTACACCCGAGCATCCCCCACTTGGGGAGCTCGGCTCACATACACACACACACACACCACTAATCATTCATCCGGTCAATTATATAACTTTGGGTTCCACATCATGCAGGTCCAAGAAGAAGCCCCAGGCACGAGAAGTGAAGCGAATACGAAGCCCGAAGCCCCTTCGCTCGCTTGCAATGCGAAGCACCCTGACTGCATCGACAACAACTTGTCGCAGTCAATCGTCATTGCCATGGTTGGGCTGACGTCCTGCATGTTCGAGTCCTCGGAACCAGACAAATGTGTGTGTGTGTGTGCGTGTGTCCCTTTAAACCTGTAAAACCAATTCAAAAGGGGGTACCACACACAAATGGCAGCTGAACGATCCAGGGGCTCAGGTTTCGCGACACAAGCATTGGCAAAATCCGAGATGCAGCCAAGGTTCAACTCGCGAGACAGACACCGGGAACGCTCCACTTATCCCGAAGGCTGTTCAAAATGCTGCGGAATGAGGTCTTTGAGTTGACTTGACACAGGGGTTTGTGTGCCAGAGCCCGGCCTTTGTCTGAAACTCCTGCTGAGATTGACCGTTGGCAAGAAGCCCAACAGGACAAGCAAACTCGCGTGCTGCAAGTCATAGTCCAAGATCTGTTCGGCGTACATTCAAACAAAGCAACTCATGCAGAATCAAATCTGTCAGGTCAAGGGTCCAAATCCTGAATGGTGAATTTCTTCAGCACCTTCAACCGATTGCAGCGCTCAAAGTGCAAGCAGGCTCCCGACATGACCTTGCCGAACATCTGCCTTGGCGCTTGCGATTTGTTTCAAGCCAATGCGCATAGCCGCCGAGGGCTCCTTCAAAACCAGCTGGCAAAGGACAGGTGCCACTGGCAGCGAGATCCAACATATCCAACATGGAACCCACAAAGTGCCCTGGCAGCCTCAGGAAAATGATGACCCACCCGGGAACCAAAAGCTATTTCTCAAACGGCCCCCCTGCAAGTGCCAGCCCACTTTAACCAGGATTCCTTGTCAAAAGCTCTCCAGCTTTAGCAAGGGGAGCCTTCCAAGTGGCCTTCTTCAACTGGCCAAAGTGTATCCTTTAAGGAAACCAAGATGCTGGATCTCTTTCTCCAGCGTCGCCAGCTCTCCGACCACAGGTGCCAGGGACTCAGAATGCGTCGAAAAGTCTGGCTTGCTTTTGTCACGTCTTCTTGATTGCCACTGAGACACAAGCAAAACCTGAGATTGCAAAAGGTCAAATGGCCAGTCTTCACTTCACGAAAAGTGTGAGACAAAGTGTATAAAGCCACATCCACCAAGATCTATCTAAGGGGTTCTGATGTTGACAACCCACAACAAATCGAGTCATGGGGCTATGCATTTTCATAAGGGGACCCTTTTGGCGGCCATCAGACATACATTGCAGTAGATGTATGTTCACCTGCCAGTGAGGGTGTTCCAGTTGGATCGGTCAGGCCGTAGGCCGTTGATTGATACGCACTCCACGAGAGTGATAATCGAAACCTGGTACTACATAAAGAAGCAACCGGGCGGATATTCGCACCAATTTCTGACAAACATTGTCCCGTGTTAACGTATTGACCTTCAGCGCCCGACTCAGTTTTGATTGTGGCTCACCTGGAGATTCATCACCAGGCATAAGCCCCAGGTTTAAAGGGCGGGCAACAAATACATATCGACAAGATGAATTCGGTCAAAGTTAGGTTTACAAATCCCACAACCTCACTTAAGGGATTGCCTTTTGCACAGAAAGCGGCCCAAACGGGCCATGGTTTTGCATGTGGCACCTCAAGTACGTTTCAGGGAAACCATGACGCTGAAGGCTTGGGGAAATAAGAAAAGACGCGATACCCATTGTCTGCACTGTTCCAACAAATGTGCCACACACAAACACAACCACGCACACGGACACTCCAAAAGAAACTGGGTGAAATGCGCCTGGATAAGTAAAGGGGACGACAAGACCAAAATGAGTTGGAATTGTGCCGCCTACTTCCACCCTTCTGTAAAAAAGACGAGGTGCTACTTGAACGTATCATTCCCATCCCTGCCACTTTATTTGGGGTATTCCTTCTCACAGAAAGCGCGCTTGAAGCCCAACTTTTCACCATGGTTCTACTTGGGTATGTGTCAAACAAGGGATACCCTCCTGTCCACTAACATGGAACCTACCGGAGGGTCCGCTTTAAAGGAAACAGTCCTTTTGGTTTTCCTTCTCAACTGACCCGCAGTAGGGTACCAACTCAAACAAACACATGCCCACTTTCTGAGCAGCACCCAAAAGCCATTGACTTTTGTTTCTGCTGCCAAAGTCACAAAGGTTTCTATACGGTTGTGGGAAGAATCCGAAATGAAGCCAGGCAGTAAAACCAGCTACCCCACACATTCGCAAGCGAGATCGAAGCCCCCCCCCCCGGAGAGTGAGTGACCCCGACCCGCCCACTGCACTTCTTTTTTTTTTTGGGGGGGGGGGGGGGCCGCCGGTTGGGGATCCCCACACTGGTCTTCTTCGCCGTCATCGCCAAGGTCTTGTCGCCCTTCTTGGCGCCGTAGACCACCACGCTGGCCTCCTGACATGGGGCTCCGAGGCTCCGTGGCGAAGCGTCTCCTCTTGGTTCCCGAAGTTTTAACCAAAGGAATATGAGCGGGCTCCTCTTGGTTCCCGATTTGTTCACTAGGAAAAGGATATATTATCCAAGAAAGAAACCAGGCCCGTTATAGAAAGAGGCAAGATCGCGGCCGCGGGGCAAACGCGAAAGAATCTACCGGATTGGTGGCATCTTCCCTTGAACACCTGAAGGGGGGGGTTCTCAAAGAAAAGAACCCCCATGTTCGTGATTTCAAAGGGAAACAACAAGAAAACCAACCGTCTTTCCCCTATTTTGAGAAACACCCATTTGAACAAATTTCCTTCATTTGAGTTGTGAGTTGGCACCTCTTTCTTCCTCATCTGTGCTCTTCTGCTTGGAGGTTCTTTGACGACGGCCTCCTTGCGAGCGAGGCGCCGTTCCACGACAGGTACGCCAAGCACCAAACTGAAACCGCATCACTCCAAACGAAGGAACCCTCGGCGATTTCGTCTGGTGCATGACTAAACACACCCAAAGGTGCTAAAGTCATGAAGGTCCAATGTGCGCATGTCACTTGTCATTGAGGATACCATGCAAATCCTTCGCAAAGGAGCATTCCTGAAGCCATGCACATACCATGTGGGCCTACTGAAAAGCGGCAGTTCAAATCTGCAGACTAGGGTGCATCAAAACCTCCGAATTCGAACCTTTGGTGCGCTCTGCGCAAGTGCTCTGTTTCACGTCGATTGCTGCTGCCACTGGAGTACTAATTGGTCCATTAATGTGGATTCCTTTTGGTATCACGGAAGGTGGCATTAAAACCTAGATCCTCAGACTTGCATTCGCAGATTCGCATTCCAGTGGGAAGGAAGGCCTGCACGACCAGACTGCGACTCTCAAAAAAGCGGTGCCCGTTTGTCGCATCGACGCATCGAACCAAGGTGCCCGACGCTGTTTCCACCCCCGCCCCCCACCCCCCGGCGCGCGCGCCAGTTTTATTGCCTGAAGCCTGTTGGCCCAGGGGGCGGTCCAGGCACGAGTGCCTTGTCATGACAAGCACGACCGCTCGACTCTGCGCACACACACACAGACCTGCCAAGCGATAAGCGCACCAGCTTAAGAGCATCCGCTCCGCACTGCAAACACGCCTGCCAAATGATAAGCGCACCAGCTCAAGAGCAAACACGCCTTCCAAACGAAAGCCAACCCCCGACAGCTGCGCTGGTTTCTTGACTGACCGGCTTGGAGCGCCTTTAGTCCCCAAAACGAAAACGCCCGGCCCAAAAAGACGGAAAAAATAGCAGAGACAGGGTCTTGGCCTCAACATACTTTACCAAAAGGCAAAGCCGCAGTGCCCAGTCAACCTGCAAGTATGAAAGAACTTGCCAACACTGAGCAAAGATGTCATTCGTTGACCATGGTTGTGCTAGGTTTCCGAAAGCAAGGACGAATCTTTTTAGGTAGCCTTCAGGGGGTCTGCGCAAACAGCGGCAGCAACTAAGTGGCAGCCATGCGTGTTTGTCGCAGGTGACGCACACCGCGACAACACATTCAACGTACCAGCTGACGAAAGAACAAGGTCTTTTTATGTTTCCGATGGAGCCCCTTTTCGAGCTTGACTTAAAGGGAAGCCAAAGATAAGCGCGCCATTTTGCTGATTGCCCTATTTTGAGACAACCTCACATGAAACAAACATGAATGCAGGTGCAACAAGCCAATGTCCTTCAGACGCCTTTTCCCGCTGGCCAGAGCAATGAAAATCTCTTTGGGAGTTTGGGCTGCGCCGTGGTCCATGCCAATTCGAAATCTGGCGCTTGGATTGCGCCGCTGTTCACAAGTTCAGCTCATCAGTGTAGCGAATATGTTGCTGTTTAGGGTACGCTCGTTGGTACAAACGGAAAACAAAGGACACTTCAGGCATTTTCCAGGATTCCCCTTTGAAAAACAATCCCAAATCTGCAGACTTGCAGCTTGCCGCACCCGTCCTGCCTTCTTTATTCTCTTCTTGCCCACTTCACCCAAAGGACTTTCTATCACGCCAGGCACGCTGAAGTCCTGCAACGCCATGCACGAGTAACCACAACATTGAAACCAGAAACTGATGCTGATGCGGGGCCACCCAAAGGCCAGCCAAAACCAATACCCAGTAGTGCTCCACTACTCACATCGCAAGCTACCCTCTTGCCTGCAAGGTTCAATGCGTTCTAAAGAATGGGTTCCTTTCGGATGCTACGTACATGATTGTCCTCTGGTGCAAGCGATCGCAACCCGCTTCATTGCATCCCGGCCGCCCCAAATACCCAAAACCATGGTCTGCAAATGTTGACCTCATGTTTAGAAACCCCCGCGTATTTTGCAAATCCCAGAACGGGTTCAGAAATCCCAGAATACGGCTCGGCCAAGGAAATCTGGAAATTCAAAAGGCGTGAGGAATCTATTGGGATGCCGGAAGTTTCTAGTTACAGGCCCCCCACCGCACAACCTGGGGGAGGGGGGTGGGGCGGTTAAATTATGAGGTCGACATAAGGGCGGAGATGGGCACCTATTTACATCTGGTGCGGACCCTTCTACCTGGGTGTTGATTGTTCCTTGCAGTCCGGCTTTCGAAAGCGAGCTCCTCTAGATCCATCACCTTCATGGGCTGTCCGATGCGAGACTCAACCTCAGGTCTAAAATGGGCTCGCAGCATTCGCGGACCGCAGATTTTGCACTCCGCTTTTCAGCCACACCCATATCTTTGGCCTGGTTCCCCGCTTTGAGGTATGAGTGGGCAAAAGTGTGCCGCCACTCAGTTCTTAACTTCGGCTCGATAGTAGGCAGGGCAAAATCAACAAGGCAAACAACCAGATAAGAAGACAGCTAGCAAAAGTTAAAATGAGTCTCGACAGTCAAAACCATAGGCTCAGTCCATGCGCTGACATGGCATAATGAAGACATTCTTATGCATTGATGGCCTGCCTCAAGTCACAAGCTGTCAGAGTTCTATTGAGCCGGCCAATGGAAACGCAAGCAATAGTGTCTTACTTTGACACTGGGTGTCTCCATTGGTAACCGATTAGAATCAAACTGAAACCAGTGCCACCCATTGTCAACCGAACCAACCAAAACGGACACCGATGCCTGTGCCTCTCACATCTAAACCTAGGAAGCATCCATGATAGAATCAGAAACTGGGATTGGGGGCCTTCTTGATGAGGTCTGGCTCGTCGTACCAAATGCAGCAGCCACCCTCATCGACGATCCAGTTTGCGTCATCTCGCTGCCTGGCATAGTGAGCGGGACTTCAGTCCTGAATTAAGGGCCAGTTGTTTTCTTTCTTGTTTACAAAAATATGAAGCTCACCGATTCATGGGGCTAGGGGTAAAAGCAGCTCCAGTAAGATGCCTAAAAAAAGCTCCCTTCGAACCCTTGAGCCGTGAATTGTACTTTGCCCATCTCTTCGCGCTGCCTTTCGCCACCCTTGCAGCACGAGTCCCAAGAAGAACAAATCCGCGGCAGCCGGCCACGCAGCTCGAGCTTTCGACGTTTGAAAACTGGCGCACTCGGCTGGTCCCCTTTGAACCTGCGACCGTTCGGCAAGCCGAAAGGCGAAGGCCGGCCGGCCGCGAAGGCCGCGAAGGCCGCTGGCCTGAGCTTCTGGTCGTTCCCGAAGGGGATGGTCAGCTTGGTGTTGCCGGGCCACGGCTTGCAGTCCTGGGAAAACGAAAACGACTTCGCGGGGGAAAACGGGGGGAAGCGGGGATGTGCGACTCTCTGTAAAGGACACCATGTCTAAATATCACCTGAAACAAATATGCCCACATCCCCTGCTTCCCCTGCTTGTTTGTTTGTCTGATCCCTACTTCCCTGCATCCCTGGTTGCTTATTTGTCTGATCCTGTCAGATGCAATGCGTCCTGACAGCAAAATGGCTCGAAAGGTACACCACAGCTATGGGGCCTGGGACCGTGGTGTCAGTTGGTCCAGGGGGTTCTTACCACCGAGACCCAAAAGTAAGTTGGAAAATCCCGAAACATCGCTATGCGGGCTGGTGTGCGGGTGTGCCAGGGGGCTCTTTGGGGACCATGGATTTCGACCGGGAAACTCAGGACGCTTTCCAAAACCGTCGGCCCGTCCTTGCCCCTGGAAGGACATTTGTGGTACCAAACCTTCTCCTTCTCAGTCGCAACCTGCGGCTTCGGGCGCAAGCAACTGTCTCGACTCTTTCTGAAATTGCTGTCTTCAAGGAAAACACCTCCCCCCGAGAAAAAAAGAGATAAGAATCCGGACTTGAATCACTCGCTGCTTGCTTGCAGAGATGACTGCAGTACCCTCTTCCTTGGTCTGCTGCATAGAACCCTTTGATATGGTCGTCGGCATTGACTCATACTGCTAATTTGAACCTCTCAGCAACCGGAGGTTGTCGCATAGCGCCGCTGGGACGCATACCATCTCTCCCGAGTTTTCTAGGTCTTCCAAGCCTCCAAAGATTCAAAGGGCACGACCTAAGATCCCAGCAATGGAGATGGCCAAACCCATCCGCTCCGCTCGGCCGCATCGACCTGAAGTGACTCGAATATACGCACCTCCCTGGCGCTGGATTTACCGTTGACCACGTTTTTTTTGGGGAAGCCACACATCCGCTAGCAAGTTGAGGGGGCGAAGAACCAAGGCTGAGATGCCGATTCTATGGATGTAGTTCTCGATGTCATCAGGCAGAGTCGTCCTGGGACGAAACGAGGACAACGTCAGCAAGGTTCGATTCGGCTTCCCAATTCGTGCTTTGGAGACCAACAGATTCGAGCTGATCCTATGTTTACCCTCTACAAGCCTATTTGATCAATGGCCAGTGGCATCTTCAAAATGAAGCAGCAGGCATACCACGATCGGAAGCATTCAGCTGAGGGCTGAACTGGATGACGAAGGGAAGACCGGCGATATCAATGCCGCGCGCTGCGACATCTGTGCAAATCAGGAAGCGAACCTAGGCACAACATTTTGCTCGCGTTGCATTTGCCATGGTTCCAGCAACTTGACTTGCCACTACGCGCAATGCGCAAGAAAACATCCATCCCTAGTTGCAGAGGCTTTGCTTGCTCAGGGTCTCCGGAACAAGCAAACAAACGCCTCACGTGGGTCCGATGTCTTGAGGATTCGCCAGGTTGATGCAGTCCGAGCAACGTCGCCCTCCTTGAAAGACTCCAGATTTGATCGTCTCTCGTCCTCTCGAGCTGATGCATGATCGTTGTAACTTTCCGAAGCAAAAGGACGGATGCTTAAGCTCCACAAACGAAAAGCCTCAGCTTTCCCTTGATCTCTCAAACAAGGCCCCATTTGGCCAATCGACCACAACATGTTTCAGCTGGAAATTGGGGCCAGTGATTTGCAGTCCAAAAACAACTCCGAACTTGCGCTTCCAGAGGCGTTCATCTTCGCTTGCCCTTTGGCGCTGCATTTGAGGAAGCGCCCCGCGAAAAAATCATAGCTGTACAAGTGCCGAGGCAAACGTGCGCACAGTGCTGAGCATGTGCGCATGAGGGGGAACCTGATCATTTGTTCTATTCATTTTGCAGTTGTGTGTGTGTGTGCAGTGCTGAGCATGTGGCTTGAGTGCGGCTTTGATCATTGGGCAGGCGTGTTTTGTGTATGTGTGTGTGTGTGTGTGTGCACGTACAGTACTGAGCGAATTCAGCTGAGTTGGATGTCTTATCATTGGGCGCGTAAATTGTCATACTTGACCCTGTAACTTGAGTGAAAATGCGGAGAACCTGGCTTGTAAGTTGATGCTCTCAATTTGCTGGCCACATCACGGTACTTGAAGGAAGCTTGAAAATCACAACTAAAAAAAAGCGTTGTGTTGATCACTTTGACCCCAGTGTTTTGGGGCGCCCAACGCGCCGTCTGGATAAATATCATATAACGCTTCAAACCGAAGCGACCCTCCATCCCAAGCGCTGGCCTGATTCCGCATTCCCGCCAGGACCACGCAGGAGTAGGGGTTCTCCTTGCCTGTTTCCATCTTGCCACCGTAGCCCTGCCAAAAGCACGGACGGGGAAAACAAAGAGAAGGGCGAGAGTCTCCTGCCTTGGTGCCACCCAAGCGGTTCAGGTAGTCCTCCAAGTTGTTGCCTCGAAGCAAACAATAAGGAGTACAAGCGCCTAGCCGCTTGAATCAAGAGTGTCAACACTCGATCTCGTGCGGAACATGGGCAAAGTACGTACTGTTGGTCGACCATCTTCAGCGCACGGCCTCAGACGCGGGAGCTCTTTGAGGCCCGAGCAATCCACGTTGGTGCGGCAGAAGACGAGGCATTGCGTCATGCTGAAGGCATCGGCGATCTTCACGACCTCAGTCAGCAAAAGCGGCTTGATCGGCGGCAGGGGCCTTGCAGGGGTCCAAGAAGAGGTCCATGAGATTGGCCGCCGTTTGTGCCATGGTCACAGCCCCAAACTGTGGGTCATGTTGCCATGGTTGCTCTGGAAGGATTGAAATGGTCGACAAATTTCTGACTGGCTCCATCCAGAAAATGACCATCCCTAAGAGAAAGACGTAGGCCTTTTGATGATAAGAACACTTTGCAGCGGTTGCAACCAAACTTCAGAAATGGGTGGACAAAGCCAGCGGATGGGGAAGTGCTTGGCATGAAGTTGCTTGGAGAATCCAAGGCGAAGGCTGGAAAATGTGGCAACATTCCAGGCAAGCTATATAGATTTGTGTGTTTCACATTCTGCCATCCAATACATAGCAATGTTGCTCTTGAGATTGCCTGTTAGGTGGAGTGATCTTCTCAGCGACACCCACCATGAGACCCTGCAACTGTCACTTGTGTTGCAATTCCAAGAGGCTCTTGCGACTTGCGACTGTCTTTGTTGAGAGGAACCCCTTCCGGGGTGAACAAGCATTATGGTGGACCCCGCATTTGGTGTCCAAAGAAGGCACCGAAGCGCATGCGCATCATCAATGGAAAGCCTTGACTATTTGAGTCACAATCACGACCTGGTATGAAAGTGGTCAACCCAACACCGTCTGCAGCCAGTCACAAAATGTCCGCCCCTATTTTGATTTTGACTGTCGTTGCTAACAGTCACTTGCACAGGTTTGATTCTGATTCTGTCCCATTTCTCATTCAGGCGCCCTGCCATCTTGGGCTTCATGATCTTGATCTTCTCCGAAAGCTTCAGCGCTTCCGGGTGCTTACTGGGCAGTGCGGGCGCCCGCGACGTGCGGATGTGCGGATGTGCGGATGTGCGGATGTGCGGATGTGCGGATGTGCGGATGTGCGGATGTGCGGATGTGCGGATGTGCGGATGTGCGGATGTGCGGATGTGCGGATGTGCGGATGTGCGGATGTGCGGATGTGCGGATGTGCT
>CAUJNA010002335.1:510000-729549 GCA_963377175.1 Effrenium voratum | reverse complement strand
GCGTGCGTGCGTGCGTGCGTGCGTGCGTGCGTGCGTGCGTGCGTGCGTGCGTGCGTGCGTGCGTGCGTGCGTGCGTGCGTGTGGGTGTGTGTGTGTGTGTGTGTGTGTGTGTGTGTGTGTGTGTGTGTGTGTGTGTGTGTGTGTGTGTGTGTGTGTGCGCGTGTGTGTGTGTGTGTGTGTGCTGGCTCAAAGCACGCGCATGTGTGCGCGCGTGTGTGTTTGCACTTGTCTCTGTGTTTGTGTCCGTTTGTGTTTGTGCTTGGGTTTGTGTTTGTATTTGTATTTGTCTCTGTCTTTGGGTTTGTCTTTGTGCTTGTCTTTGTCTGCGTGTGCTTGTTTTGGTGTTTTTGAGTTTGTCTTTATGCTTGTCTTTGTGTATGTGTTTCGTATTTTTGGTTCGTGCTTGTGTTTTGTGTTGTGTGTGTGTGTCTGTGTTGCTGCTTGTGCTTGCGCTTGTGCTTGTGCTTGTGCTTGTGCTTGTGATTGTGTGTGTGTGTTTGGGTGTGGGTTTGGGTGTGTGCTTGTCTTTGTTTGTGTCTTTGTCGGTGTGTTTGTGGTGGGGGCTGTGTTTGTGGTTGTGTTTGTGTTCGTGTTTCTGTTTGTAGTTGCGCTTGTGTCTGTGTGTGTTTTGCTTCTGGAGCTGGTACCCGTTTCACCTTTGTTAATGGGAAACCAAAGGAAAACCGCCTTGTAGGGGCACCTTGTTTGGCACAAGTCAATCAGCTGCAATGTCACAGATGTGCCAACGCGTATCAAGGAAAGAAGGGCTCAATTCGGTCTTAGCTTGCAATTTTGCAGTGTGTACGGGGTCAACAGCATGGAGAGCGGCTTCTGCCAGAGGGAAAACCATGGTAGCAAAGTGTCCATTGCCTGCAGTATTGCCCCCGGATTGAGCAACCTGGCGGAGTAGAGGGCGTTTCCCAAAAATGTGAAGGATCCCTCTAGAATGGGACCCCAGTCTTCAGCCCGGATTGAAACTGAAAAATGCGATCGGCCTGTCGATGGATGACATGGAGGACTTGCTATGGACGCCATCCGGCTCCGGCTGCTCCTTGCGGCTGACTTCCCCCAGACGCTGGCAGCTTGCGCAAGAAACAACACAAACATCACCTGCACACCTATCGCTCATTGGCTTGACCAGGCCGGCTTGCAAGCTACGATGGCGTCCAAATCATGCTAAAGTCCGGTAACTGTCAATGGGCAAATGTGGGAAACCAAGGGTCAGCCCCACGCCGTGGAAGGGTATAGGGTACCTGTTGCCTGATGCACCCCGCAAACCCTAAAGAGCATACTGTATTAAACAAAATGTCGAAGTCAGCTAGAGGGAAGCAACCCGGAGAACCGGCAGAAACTGAACCAAAATAGTGAGACCAGTCATGAGTCATATGCTGCAAATGTTCAGTCCTTCGGAGCCTTTGCACGGACTGCAATCTCCGTGTCTGACCATTGGAGGTCTTGATACCTTAGGTTCGGCAGCTGTGTAAGCCTATTACCAGGCTTGGTTGCAACACGTTTAAACAACCGGACCGTACCCCGTCCCCCCCCCCCCGGCAACGGGCAGCCAAAGGAGGCGGAGGAGACGGGAGCAGGGGAGGATTCATGCCCACCAACCATTTTTCCGGTGGTTCCCTACAAAAAATCATTCCCCTCCGGCGGTCACTCAAGCCATCACAGTGTTTCAGCCCTGTGGATGGCCATTTCGCAGGATCCTTACGGGTGCCGAACGAACACTATGGTGAAAATGACCAAGGAACCATGCAAGCTCGCTGATTTTGACAGTGTCGTTTGATAGCCTAGATATCTTGGATGCACTGTGAACAAATCAGTTTACCAAATATCCCAAGATATCCCAAGTCTGGAGAACCACAGGGGGTGTGGTTCTTCCATGACAACTCTGAGAAGCAAACGGATCAATGTACAAGACCACGTGCTGAACTGTCTCAGGCACAGAGTCCTGGAAACACAAGCTGTCAAGCCCGGTCCCTGAGCATGCCTCTACACAGCTTGAGAGAAATGATAGGAAACGTGGCGAATCACTTCCCCGCATCTCAGTCCTTGCCCTTCAAGTCAACCCAAATTGGTCTGGACGTGATATCATCAATCATCTGGATCACCTGCGTTAGCCACGTCAGACGGCCAGCCAGTCAACCAGCCACACAAAAGACCTGCTGACATGGAAATGTAAGCACTTTGCAGCGCCTACTGACTTCTAGTACAAACATGCTGAAGGCTTCTATCAGCCCTTTCTTTGTATCCGGCAATGGCGAATTGGAGCTTTGGACACTTTGAGTTCGTCTACCTCCGCTCCATGGGCCTCCGGAGTATGGAGCGTGGCACTGAAGAACAGGGTCTGGACCTGGGCTGATGAGTTTGAGCCAAAAGAAGATCAGCCTGGATCTGTGAGAAACCCCATGGATGCACTGGGACACCGGCACGATCCCGGCGCCCTCGCTTGATCTGCGCGTTCAGGCGAGGGATGTCCTGGACAGCTCGGCTGAGCTCCAGGAAACCCCTCCCCCCCAATCACTGTACCCCTGTTTAGTTCTTTGGTTTGTTTTGGACCTTAGGGGGCTTCCCCATTTGGCTTCAAAAACCACCACCAATCCAAACCACCAATTGAGGGGCACGTGAAATCATGCACTCGCCAGTCACAAGAACGGAGCTTGGAAGGATGACTTGGATCAAGAGCAAGGCCGGGTTGAATTCACACGCCCAAAAAAGACCCAGCGCCTTGCGGTCATCCTTCTTCTGAAGGTCATCTGCTTCGTCGAGGACCAAGAACTTCAAGTGAGTCACATCCTTCCAGAAGTGCCCTACTGGGTTTCGATGTGACATCCTCAAACGACCCGAGCTAAATGCCGGCTTGAGGGGAAAGCGGGTCCACACGAGTTTACGAAGCCAAGATGTTCACTGCAGTGGACCTAGTAACGGTGCCATTTTTTTTTGACAAGACACATCGTGCTGAGTCCCCAGCCAATTTTCCTCTCCTCACATAGTCCATGAGCTT
This sequence comes from Effrenium voratum, assembly GCA_963377175.1. Taxonomy (NCBI): domain Eukaryota; class Dinophyceae; order Suessiales; family Symbiodiniaceae; genus Effrenium; species Effrenium voratum. Next base: position 726,542 of record CAUJNA010002335.1, on the reverse strand, counting down.
CTGGAGTGTCCCAACCTGAGCTTGAATGAATAAAGGGGCTTAGCTGCTTAGCCAAGCCTGAGCTCCAAGCAACAATGTCCACGCCTTCTTCCAAAGCACGAAACTGCTCCTTCACCGCCGTGAAAAAAGACACTGGCTGCAACGCATTCATGACAGGACGCCAGCCTTCTCGTCGATTCCTCCGACAAAGAGGGTGATGCGCACCGTCGGGTTGTCAAGGTATCTGTTGAAGGTAGTCATGCCTTGGTAAAGAAATGTCTCGCTTAAACTTCCAAACTGCTCCTACTTGCGGTTCAAGCTGCGCAGCACCCTTCAATGGCACTCTGTGTAGCAGACACGGCACTCTACACACTTCCAATAGCACCCTGCCAGTTAATCTTGGTCACTGTCCAACATTGCCATCCCAAAATCCTGAAGCAGCATCCTGCACAACTCTCTAGCACACTGGTTGGCGCAACCCTGCAACGGTGCTGCAACAGCACTTTACAACAGAGTGCAACAGCACCCTGCCAAAATGCCTAGTCACGCGATTGCCCCCTGAAGCACCTTGCAACAGCTCCCTGCAGGCCCTTTGCAACAACACCCTGCGCAACTCCCAACCAAACTTTCAAGCTCAAAGGCAAAATGTATGATGCTTTTCAGCTTGGTTTAAAGGGAAAACCAAAAGGCAAGCCCGAATTCCTTCTTCCAGAGTCCAGCCAGGCTGCATTTGTAGGTCTGCTCCGCAAGGTCCCTGGAAACAACTACCATGGCAGATTGCACCCTAACATAGCAACTGCGCCAGTTGAGTCACGATTTACAATGGAAACCTGTTGTTAAAGTGGTCCACATAAAGCCATGTAAAAAGCCAAAAGGGCGGCTGCACCCATTTGTAGTCAAAACTCCAACCAAATGGTCATAGATGCGCTACTTAGAGGTCCATGACCATCCCTCCTAACCTCAAGCAAAGGCGTGGTTTCACAATGGCCCGCGGGGCACGTGTGACTTTTTGGATGGCACCGTCTTTGCATTGCAACTCCTCACCTGTTTGTTCTGTTTGGAAAGGGTCTCCTGTTTTAGGACAAGCGCAGTGTCGGCACTTTGCAACATCGGAGTTGCCTCGTTGGCTCAAGGATCATACACAGCGGAGGGCGCTTGCCTGAGGCGCGACTGGGCAGCAAATCGCTGGTTCTCAGTACGGAATCAACAGGGATCTTCGGAAAGAATCGGAGAGGGATCAAGTCGGACGGTTCTGGGGCACTTCCCTCATTCCCAGCGTCCGAGCGTCCGCACGCGACTTCCGAGCCCCGCACCCTTGGCTTGGGAAGTGCCCTGCGGCGTGTGCGTGGGGTCAATTTCACCTGCCAAATGCCGGGGCTTGACGGACGAAGGGATCCCAAATGGATCGTCGGTAAATCCCGCCATGTCCGCTTGCAGGTCGTTTTGCCCGTTTTGCACAGACCCACCCCGTTTCCCCACCCCACCCCCCGCCTATCGGCGCATAGCCTTCCACTGGATACTCCATAGGGCCATCGAACTTCGCGGCGGCCATGAAGCCCTGACTGGTCACATCGAGCGAATCGGCGCCTTCGGAAAGGCTACCTGCAGATTGTTGTGGTCTTTGTTCCAGGGGTCTAGGGGGTTGCCCAATTTTTTCAGCCACTTGAGCCGAACCAAAATCACTCTATTCGACTTATAGCTGGTCAGTTCATCAGTCGCGCTTCAAATTGAGGTGCCCATGCCAATAACTGGCAAGCAAGGCAACAAGCCCAACTCTCATGATTCAAACACAAGATTTGACTGAATGCCTTCTTGCAGCCAACCAGAACGGCTGCCACAAGCACATTGCAACTAAAGCTGATAAACCGTTGCCACACGCGGGCAGTTTTTGTTGCATCATTTCGACCGCTTGCATCATTAAAACTTGTGTCCACATTTGAGGCGTTCGAAATCCAAGGTGAACATATCCTGATTTGTCTACGGTCCAATTGTAACACGGACTCCCTCAACTTCTCACCGCGGTCCTTGCCGCAAATGTGGGGCTTCAGGCCAATGCGCTGCATGTCTGGCGGAAGCCTCGGGTTTTGCCCAATGAAGCCGCGGTCTTAGCACAGGGGAACCCTTAAAATGGCGGCCTGCCAGACCCCAAAAAGTACCAACTAAAAAGAGACACACCCGCATGGGAGAAATGAGGCCTCTTGGCCTGAGCAAGCTTGTTCTATGTGAAGTTGGAGAAAGCACTGCGCTCGACTTGTCTCCAAGGGGGAGCCTAAGCGTGGGTTCCCCGTACATTCCTGCTTTGACCAACACAAAACTGGGGTCATTTCGCGGGCCTCAAAAAACGGTCCTCCCAAACGCCGCTTTCGCGTTCGCTTTGCTTCCCGAAACCTTTGCCTTTGGGCACCGCACTTGTAGGCCACACCTAGGTCTCGGCCATTCTTGGTGAAGGCAATGGTTTGCTTCTCGCGGTCGAGCAGGCAACCTCAGATAAAGGTCTTCTGAGATGGTGTCCGACCCCAAACTGCAGCTATCCCCAAAGAAAAACGATGTGCGTGTGTGTGTGTGTGTGTGTGTGTGTGTGTGTGTGTGTGTGTGTGTGTGTGTGTGTGTGTGTGTGTGTGTGTGTGTGTGTGTGTGTGTGTGTGTGTGTGTGTGTGTGTGTGTGTGTGTGTGTGTGTGTGTGTGTGTGTGTGTGTGTGTGTGTGTGTGTGTGTGTGTGTGTGTGTGTGTGTGTGTGTGTGTGTGTGTGTGTGTGTGTGTGTGTGTGTGTGTGTGTGTGTGTGTGTGTGTGTGTGTGTGTGTGTGTGTGTGTGTGTGTGTGTGTGTGTGTGTGTGTGTGTGTGTGTGTGTGTGTGTGTGTGTGTGTGTGTGTGTGTGTGTGTGTGTGTGTGTGTGTGTGTGTGTGTGTGTGTGTGTGTGTGTGTGTGTGTGTGTGTGTGTGTGTGTGTGTGTGTGTGTGTGTGTGTGTGTGTGTGTGTGTGTGTGTGTGTGTGTGTGTGTGTGTGTGTGTGTGTGTGTGTGTGTGTGTGTGTGTGTGTGTGTGTGTGTGTGTGTGTGTGTGTGTGTGTGTGTGTGTGTGTGTGTGTGTGTGTGTGTGTGTGTGTGTGTGTGTGTGTGTGTGTGTGTGTGTGTGTGTGTGTGTGTGTGTGTGTGTGTGTGTGTGTGTGTGTGTGTGTGTGTGTGTGTGTGTGTGTGTGTGTGTGTGTGTGTGTGTGTGTGTGTGTGTGTGTGTGTGTGTGTGTGTGTGTGTGTGTGTGTGTGTGTGTGTGTGTGTGTGTGTGTGTGTGTGTGTGTGTGTGTGTGTGTGTGTGTGTGTGTGTGTGTGTGTGTGTGTGTGTGTGTGTGTGTGTGTGTGTGTGTGTGTGTGTGTGTGTGTGTGTGTGTGTGTGTGTGTGTGTGTGTGTGTGTGTGTGTGTGTGTGTGTGTGTGTGTGTGTGTGTGTGTGTGTGTGTGTGTGTGTGTGTGTGTGTGTGTGTGTGTGTGTGTGTGTGTGTGTGTGTGTGTGTGTGTGTGTGTGTGTGTGTGTGTGTGTGTGTGTGTGTGTGTGTGTGTGTGTGTGTGTATATATATAATATATATATACATATATATATATATATCCGTTAGTAGCTGCTCAAGGGGTAGTGGTTTCGGGGTAGTGGAAACCATGTTAGGCTTTGTAACTACAAGTAGAGAGAAATGAGCACCCTATTCAACCATGAATGATTTATTTAGGCTTTTCTTCTTTGTGTCAAGGGTACCCACAAAATACCCCCCCCACCCGGGCATGAATTTCAAGTGGAAATGGAGCCTTTGATGGAGAGCACAAGGGGATGTATGGCCCCAGATTCACCAAATGAGTGGCGTATCCCCAATGGCACTGAGGAAAGCAACCAGTGCTCTGCGCGCCCGGGTTTGGTTTGTTGGATGCGGGACTCCTCTGCATTGATTTGGCCGGCGTGGTTTGGCTCTCAAAGGGTTGAGGCAGGTTTGGGGAGGGGTCCGAGGGCATTTCTCTCATGTGTTTTACACGGCTCAAGGCTCAAGACAAGAACTAATAGCAGGGCCAAGCCCTCGTGGAAACATGCTTAAACCACTACTGTTCAAACAAAAAAGGGGGCCAGGGTTGGTTGACATGTTGCCCCACCCTGGCCAAGAGCCAATACCCAGCGTTTCCACAGCAATCACACACACACACCAATTGGCAATTCAATTCAAAAGGCACTGCGGAGGCAGCAATAGACTGCCTTTTCAGGGCTCAAGACATGGATGTCAGACATGACTGTGTTCAACAGACATGTCATCACCATTTCCAGCTTCCCATATCGGCCCTTATGGCCCCAAAACTGTATGTCTTCTAGATCTACTTTATTAAGGTCCTAGGCCAGAGGAAAAGACAACATGTTCTTGCGCTGAAAGTGAAGCAACGTCTCGACTCGATTTGCTCTCAGGGCCCCGGCCAATGACATCACCTTCCTCAAACGTCTCACCATAATCCTTCGAGGATTCCATCTCTCCTTCTCACTCTCTCTTGGCCCTGACCCGTTCAAATGTCTGGCCTCAAACTTCCTGTTCCAGCTCTTCTTCCCAGTAGAGCCATAGCCAAAGCCTCAGCCGCCAAAGTTCATGTGACATGTGGGTGAGTGAACCCAATGTCTTAATGGGAATTGTAAACCACATGCGGCACATGCCCGTCCCTGTTTGCAAGACACACCTTCGAAGCCTCAAAATCAGGTGCACCCACTGCAATGTCGGAGTGAGCTTACAACATAGCGTCCTAATCATTAGACTCGCATGTTCGCACAGCCGGCATCGCAAATGAAACACGAATTGTTCAATCTGCCTGATTCTGCGGGAAGCATTTTGCATGCTGTTCCGCCGAATAAGATCTTCATCCTGAACATCCCTCGCAAATGTCCAATCAGGCCGAGGAACTTTTGTCGTCAATGCCCAGCTCAAGCTTTGCAAAGCCTGCGCTCCAGCCTGCAACTTGCAAAGCAGAAAGTGGGACAGAAGTCACCTGCAGGACCCTGAATGGTCCGGAGTGGTATCTCTGTCCTTCATTCAATCCCCTGACTGCTGCACTAGTAGCTGGCAAGTGTCGGAGTCATATATACCAGCTCGTCAAGGCACAAAATATGAGATAGTGAAGGACCACTGAATGTCAAAGCTCATCATAAGATCGCTGCATCCCTCGTGTTAAGAATCAAACAACCTCTGGCTTCCATCCTTTCAGCCACTCAGGATGTCCGTTCGCCAAAGCCCGGAAAGCAACCTCAAATCACAACAAGTGCCATGTAAAAACTCTTGCGGGACATGGTCATGGTCCCTTAGCAGGAATCCCCATACTTCCTATGATTCTTTGTTAAGGGGTATGACCAGCCCCCCTGAGCCCAAGCAAGGTGTTTTGACCATGGTACCATGGTGCATCCTGGCCTATTCTCACCATTCCTTCGACCACCTGCCCGCGATGGGTTGTCTGTCGATCGGTTGTCGGGCATGGTTCAAGCCGTCTCGCATCTGGTCAGCAAGACAAAATACAAACTGAGAACATTCGCCAATCTGAGAACATTTGATGAAAGGAAACCGAGCAACTAGTATAACTAATCTTGTAGGTATATGACTTCCAGGATGGCTGGACAATGAAGTGTGCACAGTAGGCGTTGTCAAGTTGGGTCGCTGCAAATTGCAACGTGGGCGAAAAAGTCAGCTACTTCTCAGACAAAACTCCAAAAGTCGAGCAAACTTCCAAGCTTGTCCACTACATCGGGCCTCTACCTCGTACATGTATTTGCCCTGCATGACCTCGATGGTCCCTCTGATCCTCAGGTATGGCTTTGTAGATCGCCGATCTCTTGAGAAGCACAACATGCTGTACGCCCCATTCTGAGCAGCGCACCCGTTCCATCGCTTGTCATCCTCACTTTTGCATTCCATGCCGTCCTCTGTGACCAGCACAAACATGTCCTGTGAGAGAGAGAGAGAGAAAAGCTCTCGGCAATCACAAGTGCCTATATCATGAACACCAAAAATGGGGTCCCTCAAAAGCAGAGTCTTCTGATCAAGAATTTTGAAGGGGACATGTTCATTCAAAGGGTATGACTATGATGAATGCAAGTTTTGATGGATCCACCTTGTCATTCAAATTCAGCTCGCACTTCAGGTCCGATGCAGTAGCTTTCCTGCCGGTAAGCAAGTCCCACACTTGTCACAGCAAACACACCCGCCTCTAATTTCAATCATACCAAGACCGTCTGCATGTTCTTACTTCATAAGACAAACACCAGAAATCCATCTGTCCTATTCAAAAGGCTTTGTATACCTGATGAGTAGTCGTGGCAGCCTGTCTCCCGCTGGCTGCCAAACATGTGTTGAATTGGATGAACTTTAGGCAACTGCTTTGAACGACCTCCCGCCCCGGGAAACCTATAACACTGCGTCCAAAATATCCCCCCTGACTTTTAGCCAAAAATGGTGGTGTTGGTGATATCCTTTTGGTCTGGTGGAAAAGGGAATGTTTAAAGGAGAACGTACACGTGCGGAGCCTTGTTGCGCACTTACCCCGCAAAGTCTCGTGCACGATCTGCAGACATGGAAGACCTCAGTGCGGCATTATGTAGCTGATGTGGGATGAGCAGGATACATCAGCACATCTCCGCGTTGAACGCGAAGCCAATTCTCGAACATTGTCTGAATTCGTGCAACGCAGCCGTCCCCTTGGTATGAACGCCTACCACGATTGCATGCCAGAGTCTCTGTTGATCTGTGTGGTGCCCCGCAATCACAAGGGGAATTGACAGACACGCCACCAATTTCCGGAAAGAGATCACCAAACTCCAGAGTGCATCTGGCAGGCAGGCAGTGCCAGAAATGGTGATTTGCCGCTGGAACTTGAGGCTGTTTGTAGCAACTTGACTCTTTGACCCTTTGACTCTCCAAAAAAGCTCTGATGCACCCTGCGCAAAACATATATTTACATATAGTATTGTTAAACTGAGTGTGACTGTGTAAACCTGTGATGTGTCAGCGCGGCACTTGTTGTCTCCTGGCAATGGGCTGTAGTCTATCTGTAGGCTCAAGGCCTTGATGTACACCGGAGCAGGGCCATGTACAGGATGGATGCATATTAACACCCCCTCTTGGATTGATGTAGTCCCACAAGCCAAACAGTTTTGTTCTGACTGGCCGAAGTGATGTAAAAGTCTGCTATCAGCTCTACTGGCTGTTTCACTTTGTACATCCATGCTTCTAGTGAATCAAACATCTGTGCAAACTGCATCCATTTGGCCTGATGTCTGAAAGATGTAGCTGCACCATTGTACCAAAATCTGGTGTGCCAAAAATGGCAAATGTAGACAATGTGTGTCTACGTGGTCCTTTTGCGCTTCTTGTCCTCATCGGTGTCAGCCAGAGGTGTGTCTGACTTGTTGAGGCTCCTCCTGTACTCATTGATCTTGTCAATGTACTCGGGGTAAATCACGCTGTTCCTGGTTGTGAGGAAGGCTGCATGTTCACTGTGTCCTCTCAATTGTTCCAAGGGCTTCACAGCTGTTGCTGCGACCTTGTCCTCTGGGCCGCAAGTGCTCATCTTTGCAGTCACAGCTGTGGAACGCTGCGAGCTCATGTGCCTCAATGCCACAAGTCCTGCATAATCAAGGGCTTGGGCGCGTCCATCAAAAGTTGCATCATGGTCTTCAGCTGTAATAAGGTCGTCTACCCGAAGAGCCACGTTGTACGAGAGCAACAATCCTGACGCCCAGGTGTACTGGTTATAGATGTCGCAAATGCATGGGCAGTGTGTAAGACGCCATGCTGTGAGGCTGTCCTTCTCCATTGTACTCAAAAGCCATGTGCTGTTGTTGTAGATCTGCACCTGTTGCGCAATGTAGCCTCTGTTGAATGTGTTTGCTCTGGACCGGGATGTGAGGTCGAGAAGCTTGGTCAGGTCACAGCGCCAGGCAAGGATGTAGAGGTCCCTTGTGTTGGCTGTAGCCAGAGCTCATCAAGAACATTGTTGTCACGATCGCACCATGTGGATTGGTTGTAAGCACTGTGAAGTGAAAGGCCGGGTAGCGAAGGTTGCCCGGATGTGCTTCATCTTCTCTAAAGCCGAGGCTGTTGTGTTTTTTACAAACGAGATGCACTCCTCAGTGGTGAGGGCAATGTAGAGGGCACTGCTGTTGTTGGCCAACGTGAGGTTGCGCCAAGCTGTAATGCCACGATCTGTCCGCTCGCACAAAGCCGGAGTCTGCCACCGATGTGGTCATCCGGTCGTTGTATGACCTGTGCAATTATTGGCAAAGGTATAGTTGGCTGCATGTCCATTGCGACGTGTACAAGCCGATGTACCTCCAGACCAAACTGATGTAAACATGAAATGGCAGCAGAAATGTATCAAAGAATTGTTTGAGACATGCACAGACTGTCATGCAAATTTTGTTGCCAAAAGATGTAAAAGGGGTTGATGTAGTTGCGAAAGCGAGGGTCGATCCATGGCTATGTACCTACCCGAAAAGACTGTAAATGTGTTGGCTGATATGTAGCAAAAGAAACACACATGTGAACTGCGCAACTGTTGTTTAACATACTGCGCACACTGTGTGAAACTGCGGTAGCCTCAAAGGCCAACTGCATATGTGTGTGTTTGTTAAGTGTGTCACTGCCAACAAACTTCGTGAGAATGTCGGCTGGGTTGTCTTCTGGTTTTACCTTGTGCATTGCGATGATGTTGCTCTTAGCAAGCCGTTGTACGAAGAGGTATCGCAGCTGTACCTTCTGCGCTGCTGTCTGTGTGCGATGTTGATGCGTACTTCAAATGCTTCTTTGATGAAGTTGCTGATGTAGAGGCTTTCCTGCGCTGCTGTACCAATCGCGTACAGCTCTGACTCTGCTGATGAAAATGCTATTGCTGCTTGTCCTGCTGCCATAGTGTACTGCTGCTCCAAAGAAGTATAGCACGCATCCTGTTGCGCTCTTTCTTGTTGTCTCCACGATGCGCAGCTGGCATCAGTGTGTGTGTGTGTGTCAATGTTGATTGGGATTCGATCATCCTGTGTCTGTATCTTTGGTCGCAAGTTGCGTCGCGTGTGCCTTGTGCCTTTAACGTGCCTGATCATGCGCTTGAGCTTCTTGTAGCCAAGCTGTGTTGGTGCTTGTAGTCTGCTGTCTGGTCGTGTGTGTGCTCGCCATTGTATCTTGCCAACAAGCCGCCTGTGTTGCTTGCGTTGCTCTTGGTCGTGGTGCTTCATCTTCTGCTGCACCTTTCATGTGTGGCACTCCTGGCGATGGTGCTGGATTGCATGTAGTCATGCCTGATTCCTCCGGAAAGGATAGTTGTCGTTCAGGCTGATGCCTATGTAGGAAGTGTATTGTTGATGCAACTGTTAGGTCGCCTGTGTGTCTCAACAGTAGTTCCTTTTGCATTCTGCTGAAGAGTATGTTGATGATGCTTTGTACTCCATGAAAAGGAGATCGTCTACTCAAGTGCGACTGCGAGAATGTGTGCTATGTGGTCTTGCCATTGTTTTGGCGATGATCTTAAGCCGTAGATGGCTTTGTTCAGCCGCCACATGAGGTGTCTGTTTTCTTCATCGTAGAACTCGTGCGGTGGTCGCATTACCAAGTTGAACATGGAAGAATGCAACACTGACATCTCCTGCGCAGACCGGCCAGCTGTACACCAATGCCATTGTGAGAAGAACTCTCAGTATGCAAAACAACGGTGTACCAGCAAAGAGTAGGTCGTTGTCTGTAACAGGTTCTATGTAGCCTTTTGCCACGATTCGTGCTCGTACTTCGTTGTGTTTTTGTTTAAGAACCCATCTTGATTCAATGACGCTTGCTTGCTGTTCTGGTGTCATTCTGTTGCCATCAATCTCTATGAAAACTGATTGGACTTTCACTTGTTGCACTTCCTTCTTCATGCCTTGCGCTACCTGTTGTGGATCCAAGCCTTCTGCGTCATCTATGATTTGCTCGAGTAGGATCCTTTCATTGTCTTTGCTTCTGTGTCCTCATTGCGTGTTGTCTCCATTTGTTTGCCTTCTCTTGTTGTCAACTTGATGGCATTGGTTCTCATTTTGCCCTTTGGTTGTAGATCGCTCCAGCGCTTTCTCTGCACCAGCTCCAGGATGTACTTCTGCAGGATGTGGAAGTCCATGTCCATCTTGACCTTTGGTGGTGTGTGGTGCTGCTGCGTCACGGATTGTTGGTGGTGTTTTCTCGTTCAATCGCTTGCGTGGGTCGCTGGTCCTCAAACGTGTTCGTTGTACCATCCGTTGTACCATCCTTGAATCTGATGGTTGTTCTCCTGTAGTCCTCGAGTTGTTCTTCTGGGACTGGACACTGTGTTCTTGATGGTGTGGTGAAGAGTGTCTTTCTGTGTTGCCTGTGTACTGTGACAAGTTCGCCTTTCTGCTGAACTGCCAGTAGTCTTCTGCAAATCCTGTATCTGCAGGACCTTGTGGTGTCAATGTTGCGGTCAGCGCTATTCTGCCAATTTGTCCTTGAGCTGCGCTGTGTATCTGTAGCTTTGTTCCTTTTGGCAATGCTGCGATTTCTGCTTGTAGGAAGAACAGGCCATTTCTGTTCTCCAGTGCGCTGTTGAATCCTTTGATGCGCTGTATGTAGTCTTGGATTGTCATCCAGTGTAAGCTGGAAACCTTGTTCCACCAGCCTTGTAACCGAAAGAGTTGGCTGTTTAACCTCACAGACAAAAAATGGTCTGACAATCTGTTGTCCGCTGTGGTTTGTCACGCAAACCCATCTGTATGATGCGCTGATTTGTAACTGTTCTGAGCTGTGGTCCTGTTCCATGTTCAAGTTGGTGTAATGGAAATTGCGGCGCAAACCATGGTGACCACACATGTGTAGCCGCACCGCTGTCAATCATAAGACTGACCCACTTGTTGTCCTTTGTGTGTTGCTGCGCTGCGCCAATCTTGGCAATTGTTACTTCTTGTAATCCTGAGATGGATGCTACTGATGAATCGGCCTGCTGTGCTGGTTGCGGCAACGCTAGTGCGCTGGCTGTACCAGTCATCTGTCTGGTCGTTGGTGTCGAAGTTGCCAGTGTCGCAGTTGCATTGTTTGGCTATGTGCCCTGGCTGTCCACATCTGAAGCAAACATTTGTTGCATGCTTTCCTCTTGCTCCTTTTCCTCCTTGTTGGTTGTTGTAGTACCCTTTGCCTTTTCCTTTGTTGCTGTACCTCTTTCCTTTGTTAAACTTTTGTTGTCCTTTGAAAGGGTTTCCTTGTCCAACCGGTTCCTGATTGTGTTCGCCGTAGTTGTTCCTTTGTGTTTGCGTCCTTTACAGTTGCTGTAGTTGTTCCTGTTGTTCCCGTAGCCTTTGCCTTTGTTGCGCTTTCCTTCTCTGCCCTTTGCCTTTGTTGTACCATGTTGCTCCTGTGTCCATCGGCGCCGGTCCTTGGTTGTTGCTGCCTGATGCGATTGCTTGTAGCCTGGTGAATGTTGCTGTTGCTCTGTAGTATTCGGTCAACATAGATCTGATCTGTGCATATGTTGCGATGTTCCCTGCTTGCAGCTGTAGGTGTTGCTGTAGTGGACCTTTTGTCTCGTTGAGCAGTACTGCAATCTTGACTGCATCTGGTCGTAGTGTGTTGTTGTCTTGTTCGTGCTTGGCGAGCTAAAACCCCCACGTTGCCAAGCTTTCTTCGAACTTCTGTTCATCAAGTTGTGGTTTTAGAAGCCGTGTGAGGTGTCCCATACTCCTTGTGTCAAGTGGTATGGAGTACCTTGCATGTGTCAGCCGCCATTTTTCAATTCCGTTGCCTTGAAGGTTTTGTCTGCAGATTGTAGACGCTGGTCCATCGCATGCGCTCACTAAGATGTAGTGTAAGTTGTTGCTCAGTTGTATCCAGTGTTCTGCCACTTGTTGTGAAGGTGCTGCATTCTCAAGTTGGTCATTTGTAACTTGTCCTACTGGCTGCTCTGACTGTCTAAGCAGTCTGTTCTATGCTGGGTCCTGTAGTCCAAGGCATGCTGTTACCTTGTAATTCCATTCCTTGAAGGTGTTGTATTCTCCTGAGAACCGTGGCGGTGATATCTTGTACTTGTGGATTCCTTCCAGCTGCTGCTCCTGTTGGTGGTGTTGTTGTTCTTGTCGCTGTTGTTGCTGTTGTTGTTGTCGTCGTCGTCGTTGTTGCGCTTGTTGTGGTTGTTGTGGTTGTTGCGGTTGTTGTTGCTGCTGCTGTGTTGTTGTTGCTGTTGTTGTTGCTGTTGTTGCTGTTGTTGTTGTTGGCGTTGGTGTTGGTGTTGGTGTTGTTGTTGTTGGTGGTGGTGGTGGTGGTGTTGTTGTTGTTGTTGTTGGTGTTGTTGGTGTTGTTGGTGTTGTTGTTGTTGTTGGTGGTGGTGGTGTTGGTGGTGTTGGTGTTGTTGGTGTTGTTGGTGTTGTTGGTGTTGTTGGTGTTGTCGGTGTTGTTGGTGTTGTTGGTGTTGTTGGCGTTGTTGGTGTTGTTGGTGCTGTTGGTGCTGTTGGTGCTGTTGGTGCTGTTGGTGCTGTTGGTGCTGTTGGCGCTGTTGGTGCTGTTGGTGCTGTTGGTGTTGTTGGTGCTGTTGGTGCTGTTGGTGCTGTTGCTGTTGGTGCTGTTGGTGCTGTTGGTGCTGTTCGTGCTGTTGGTGCTGTTGGTGCGGTTGGTGGGTGCTGTTGGTGGGTGCTGTTGGTGGGTGCTGTTGGTGGGTGCTGTTGGCGCGCGCTGTTGGTGGGCGATGCTGGTGGGCTCTGTTGGTGGGTGCTGTTGGTGGGTGCTGTTGGTGGGTTTTGTTGGTGGGTGCTGTTGGTGGGTGCTGTTGGTGGGTGCTGTTGGTGGGCGCTGTTGGTGGGTGCTGTGGGTGGGTGCTGTGGGTGGACACTTGTGGGTGCTGTGGGTGCTGTGGGTGCTGTTGGTGATGTGGGTGCTGTGGGTGCTGCGGGTGCTGGGGCGCTGTGGGTGCTGTGGGTGCTGTGGGTGCTGTGGGTGCCGTGGGTGCTGCGGGTGCTGGGGGTTCTGTGGGCGCTGTGGGTGCTGTGGGTGCTGCGCGTGCTGTGGTGCTGTGGCGCTGCGGTGCTGAGGCGCTGCTGTGTTGCTGTGCTGCTGTGCTTCTGTGCTGCTGCGCTGCTGTGCTGCTGTGCTGCTGTGCTGCTCTGCTGCTGCGCTGCTGTGTTGCTGCGCTGCCGTGTTGCGTTGTTGCTGTGTTGCCGTGTTGCCGTGTTGCTGTGTTGCCGTGTTGCCGTGTTGCTGCGCTGCTGCGCTGCTGTGTTGCTGTGTTGCTGTGTTGCTGTGTTGCTGCGTTGCTGCGTTGGTGCGTTGCTGCGTTGCTGCGTTGCTGCGTTGCTGCGTTGCTGCGTTGCTGCGTTGCTGCGTTGCTGCGTTGCTGCGTTGCTGCGCTGCTGCGCTGCTGCGCTGCTGCGCTGCTGCGCTGCTGCGCTGCTGCGCTGCTGCGCTGCTGCGTTGCTGCGTTGCTGCGTTGCTGCGTTGCTGCGTTGCTGCGTTGCTGCGTTGCTGCGTTGCTGCGTTGCTGCGTTGCTGTGTTGCTGTGTTGCTGTGTTGCTGCGTTGCTGCGTTGCTGCGTTGCTGCGTTGCTGCGTTGCTGCGTTGCTGCGTTGCTGTGTTGCTGTGTTGCTGTGTTGCTGTGTTGCTGTGTTGCTGCTGTGTTGCTGCGTTGCTGTGTTGCTGCTGTGTTGCTGCTGTGTTGCTGTGTTGCTGTGTTGCTGTGTTGCTGTGTTGCCGTGTTGCTGTGTTGCTGTGTTGCTGTGTTGCTGTGTTGCTGCGTTGCTGTGTTGCTGTGTTGCTGTGTTGCTGTGTTGCTGTGTTGCTGTGTTGCCGTGTTGCCGTGTTGCAGTGTTGCTGTGTTGCCGTGTTGCTGTGTTGCCGTGTTGCCGTGTTGCTGTGTTGCTGCGCTGCTGTGTTGCTGTGTTGCTGTGTTGCTGTGTTGCTGTGTTGCTGTGTTGCTGTGTTGTTGTGTTGCTGTGTTGCTGCGTTGCTGTGTTGGTGTGTTGCTGTGTTGCTGTGTTGCTTTGTTGCTGTGTTGCGGTGTTGCTGCGTTGCTGTGTTGCTGTGTTGCTGCGTTGCTCTGTTGCTGTGTTCCTGTGTTGCTGTGTTGCTGTGTTGCTGTGCTGCTGTGCTGCTGTTTTGCTGGTTTGCTGTGTTGCTGTGTTGCTGTTTTGCTGTTTTTGTTGTTGTTGTTGTTGTTGTTGTTGTTGTTGTTGTTGTTGTTGTTGTTGTTGTTGTTGCTGCTGCTGCTGCTGCTGCTGCTGCTGCTGTTGTCGTCGTCGTCGTCGTCGTTCTTATTTTGTGTTGCCATGTCTGCTCACTACTGCGTACCTGAACCTGTGGGTGCGTGTTGGAGCTCACCCTGGGTTGTGTTCGAGGATCGTGTACCAGGGATCACTGCTCCGCTACCATGTTAAACTGAGTGTGACTGTGTAAACCTGTGATGTGTCAGCGCGGCACTTGTTGTCTCCAATGGGCTGTAGTCTATGTAGGCTCAGGGCCTTGATGTACAAAGGAGCAGGGCCATGCACAGGATGGAAGATAAATAATATGTTCCAGGCTGTGAACCCCCCCCCCCCACCCACCCCCTTCTTGTAGGGGGCGGGTTGGGGTCGTGGGAGAGGGGTGCTGGGGTGTGGGTTGGCTTGGTTCACGGGATGAACGGGTGGGAGTATGGAACCGGAGCTGCAGGGCAACGGTACTGGACAGCATCCCCAGCATTGCCAGCATCATCCCCATGATGCTGATGATGCGGGGGAACCCTGCCCTTGGGAGGGTTGGCGACCTAGGGACTGGAACATGTGTATGTATATATTCAAAACTCAATAACATACCAATATTCAGATATTTTGGAGGGGTATTGAAGTACTCAGCCATCTTCGAGGGTATAAATTGGAGGGTCACCCTCAAAACATGTAGCTAAAGGTGACTTCTGCAAAAAACTTCTCGTGCCAAAGGGCCGAAAGCACCAGTCTTGCCGCTGCCAGTCTCAGCAGCCACCAAGACATCACCTGAAAGGTCTCAAAATAGAGTCTGGTGCCCTAGTCGGTGTCCTTGTCAGTTTCCCTTTGAATGGCAACCCAAAAAGAGGCAGTTGAACTCCACAAAAAAAACAAAAAAAGAACAAAATTCAAAGGGAAAAAAAACAACGGTTCGCAAAATCGTAGTCCCCTTTTTTCAGGTAAAGGTGTCCGAGGTGTCCTCTTGGTTTCCCTTGTACCACACAAAAGCGGGCTTACCCTGGATTTTGAGAAACGCTCGTGTTGCACGCAGCTCGCCATATGGGCAGTCCAGTCTGTGGCCAAGGTTGATTCCAGCGACCAATCCCATGTTCATCTGCGGAAATGGAGAACCATTCTCAACCCTGCCGGCTTAAGATGGCCAAGAACGGACCTGTTTCTTTGGTGGAATGCTCTGTCTTCACACAAATGGCCCTTCAAGTGATAGTGACGCTGGTCAACGGCAAGCTGGTCGGTAGCCTCCACCGAGGATCAAAGGCACCGCCTGCCAAGCGGACACATGCAAATCGTGCAAATCCTGAATATACAGGCCTGGCAAAGAGCAATCGTTGCAGTTGAAATCATCCGAGCCGGATTGGTTCAAAACAGAATAAGCTGCTCCCATCAAAAAACAAGCTACATCTGCGGCCATGTCAAGATTGACGACCTGCGAGTGATCCACATTCAAACGTTGCCGTGCAGCCGAATATTCAAAACAAAGACATAATGTGGTTCTCACTATCTCAAATGTTGCTCACCTGTGACAATTGCATTCCTCAAGTATGTTCAATCACAGCAAATGCTTAATCGAGGGCTGCTTTAAATCATGCTTAGAAGAGATGTGATGATCCAGGTCAATGACTGCCTGTCGTCTCATCTGGATAAACAGGCGGTTGGGCATAAGCAGTTTGCTGAACAGGAGAATCTGACGGCTCGCCTCCTGCTGTACAGGTGTGGGCAACAGCCAGTCATCCTGGCACAAAGAGCGCCAGCACCAGGGATAAAGCCCAGCAAAGGTTGGAGAAGCTTTGCACATAGGTGTTGATTCCCCGTTCTTAACCCTCGTTCGTTTCCAAAGCCAGCCCTTTGATGGGGCTTTGGTCTGATGGCAAAGACGGAAGTCGTTTGCACGTGGCAGGTCCTCCTCGACTGCTTGAATAATCTCTGGGCAAATGCCCAGCTCTTCGAAGGCGCTCATTGCGACCTGTCCGATCGGATCGCTTCCTCGCGGCCTGAAACCAAACCTAGCAAATCCCGATGCTTTGGACAAACCCAGATTGCAAGCGAAAGCCACGTCGAGCCGCAAAACACTGGTAGTTTGCAGTAAACTACAGGGCTTCCTTGCAATACATATCACTGAGTCGTAGTCCTTGCTGCGCAACCAGTGTTTGCAATCATCGGCTGTGAGAACAATCTGCTCACACAAAAGAATGCTTCACCAACCGACTCAAGTCCACCATCACGCAGCGTCTCAGGTGTGACGTCCAAGCCTCGCGCCAGTTCCTACTCCGCTATGATACATTTTGAGCTTCAGCTGGTGCGTACAGAGAAACAAACTGAGAGGAAGCTTGGAGTTCTGCCATGCCCTGCTTTCCATCAGGATCTGAAAGGGGCATCCACGCTTGCTGCAAGCAGGCAGTCATTTCCCTATCACGTGAGCGCAGGCAAGGCCTGGGCATCTTATCCCAGGGCACTTGCTGTCTATGAATTCCATGTGCGAGACAAGCTTTGCCTCTAGCCAGGAACTCCCTCGGCCGGGTGCATTTACAGCCGCCCAAAACCCTGCTACATGCTGTTCGTGCTGTTTTTTGCCAGTGCATGTTCTCTTCACTCACAGGGGCCAACATGTGTGTTTTGGTGTGAGTTTCCTTCCTTCAAATAGATCTAGACGGAAAAACACTCTTTGTGTGTATGTGTGTGTGTTTATTGATTGATTCTTTATATGCTTTGTTGATTTATCTGTCTTGCGCACTTTCCTTCTTGCTTTCTTCCCTACTTTGTCTCTATTTGCACTTCTAACATGTGAATCTATTCTTGCTTCTCATTCTCTTTACATGTGACTAGGCCAACTTTGCCGGGGAATTGCAAAGAAGGTGAAAAAAGCTAAGCCACGATTCAAAGAGTAATAGGCAGGCAGCCCGAGCTGGCCAGCCCTCATTTCAGGCAGCCAACCTTTTCACAGCATTAGCTCAAGCGCGCGTCATTCAAAGTTACCCTCTGGCATGCCGCAAGGCATGAGACATGTTACAGCGCAAAGGTCGATGACCCGTCTGCAGATACCAAACCTCAGCTCGTTCCAAACACCTGGCTGTGGAAGCACCTCACCCCACATTTGGCGAATTCCGCACTTGCAAACGAACAAGCTCAACCTCACTCGCCCCGGAAAGCAAACCGTATCTGCATGCGCAAGGACAGATTTCTGTATCTTTCCTCCCGGCGTGCACGCGTAATTCTAGTGTATATATATATATATATATATGGCCCACGGTCAAAATATGGCAGCTACCCATATGGAAACCTCCGTCACCCTGGATGTCGTGAGAAATTTAGATGATCCCCCTGTCCCAAACCCAGAGACAACACATTCCGACCAACACAGGAGTTTGTCGCAACGCAAATTTCGTGCATGGCAACTTGCGCTTGCGTTGGGGTCCCTCCGCCTCGAACAACCGCAGCCAACCAGTGGGTTGCTGAAACCCCTTTGCCAGGCAGCAATCGTGGGTGTGACCCAGGTCCGACTTCCGCGCCATTTGCCGGATCATGTCCTCCTCATCCGCCTGCCATCAAAACCTGGTGTCCTCTTTCCCAAATGGAAGTGTACAGCCTTTTTCTTGAAGACAAATGGGCCAAACCCCAAAACACTGAAACGATCTAGTGGCCGGTTGGTACCCAGCTCCCAACAATCCTGGAAGTGCCCGGAGATATGTCTGAAAGGCTCTAATCTTTCAAAAGGGGTCTCTCCACTTCCACAACCGGAGCGTCAATGAGTCTGCCAATGATCCCAGAAAGAATCAAAGGCCTGCCTATTTCCAGGACACTGCGCCAGGTCAATTTACTTGGGTTGACTGCAAGTTACGATGGCCATTGGACTCTGCTCAGCCCCCATTTGCCTCTTTACAACCTCCAAAGCTGGCCTTTCGAAGCGAGTCCGCTTGTTGCACATTTGCAGCCAGCCCGTCTGGTGATCTGTGTCCGTGTGCCTGTGTGCCTGTGTGTGTGTGTGTGCGCCTGTGTGTACGTCTCTGTGTGCGTGTAAATAGGGACCCCTCTTTCAAAACCTGCGTCTCCTTTTGGCTGCCTAAACCACCCACCCCACCCCACGACCCCCCCCCCCGCGCCATCCCCTCGCGTTTCTCACTGTTCAAAAACGGGGCGCTTGTGGCGCCTTCAATGCAAGCCTCTGGATCACCTCCTCGTGCTGGGCCTGTGACTTTCTCGGCTTCAGCGAAAGGTGACCCAAGCGAAATCGGTTCTGAAGGAAAAACGCGCCGGCCCCCCAAAGAAAAAGAAACGCCGGAAAGGAAGACCTGCTTCTTGTGGAGGCTCGAAAGAATGTCGATGGACCCCCCACAGCGATCATGACGGGGTGTAGTAATTTTGAGCATACCCAATCAGCCCACAAGGCTTCCTTGCGTGGTTCCGGAGTATGCTCCAAAAGTATGCTGCAGAACTCTAGGACTCTTGCATGAATCATTGGCTTGCCAAGTCCAAGATGGTTTCGACTATGGTCGAGGTTTAAGGGGCAGGCAGCCACTAGCCACTATATAGAGGGTATACCCGCCGCGATGTTTTCTGGCAAGACTTCGGGAAAGTGGACATCATCTTAGTCTGTGGCCGTGACGTGCCGAATGTTACGATACCTCGAGCGATCTAAACTTGGCAACAAGCATGTAGTAGCGCTGCTTCACATTTGAGCAATTCTCAGGGATGCGCACACGCACCAAACAATGCTTGCCCTGGGCACAAACCCTGCTCTATCAAGCCGGCATTGCTGCATGTGCCTTGTTGCGGTGGTCCAGAGCATGAAGCCGATCTTCCTTGGAACATCAGGATGTGGACATCTACACTGGCAAATGTTCGCTCCATGCTGCATGTTTGCTTCAGAACACTCGGCACATGAATGTACAGTAACCTAAGCTCAAAGAAGCTTTGTCTTTCTTGGCCTAGCATCTGCTTGCCCCAACCGCTTTGCCAGGGGAGGCAACGCCGGCAGCGCCTGGAAGTTCGCAGAGTTTCAAAGTTTCTACTGTAGACGAAATCCACTTCGAACCAGTTGGGATGGGTGGAACTCCACAAATACGGGGATAAATCACATACCGACGGGTGCGAAGTACATCCATTCCCCTGGAGGTGTGCATGATGAGGTCACCTTGCGTTTTTCTGCGAGGGCAAACATCCGCATAAGCGACCCCGACCTGGGACGGCGCTCTGACAGTGATCTCCGCGGCTAGTGCTGACGGCTCTGTCTGCTCCAGCGCCTCACGCAAGATACGGCCGCGCCACAGGCAAAATGTAGCTGGGTCCCGCAAAGTGACAACCTCGATTGCCCTCTACATAGTTCAAAGGGAACCATCCCCCAAAAAAAGGACTTTGAGAAGCCTTAAATGAGGAACCCAGGCAAAATCTAGATCCTGCAAATCCCGAGCGTGCTGCCTTGGGTGCGCTTGGTATCTCGTCTCCCCAAAGCTGCCTCGGCCGTTTGGATGGTTGCAACCACCTCACCCAAGTCACAAGAAATCAGAGAAGCAGAAATGGTGTTTTGGAAACGCAAGATGGTGGTCAGATTTGCATGGAGGTGAAGCCAAAGCCAAAAAATACGAGAAGTGCATCTTCCCCAAGCCAAGATCCATGCCTGTGAAGCACATCAAGATCCCGTCGGCAAAGGTCTGAGTCCTGTCGCCGGATCGACTTACAAAAAGCACCTCGTTGGAATGGCAGACCGAACGCACTTTGCAGAGGTGCCAATCCAAAGCTGTTGCCCAGGACAGCCAGACGCACGCCCCCGCCATCCCCTCCCCTCCCCCGCGTCCTTGCGGAGGTGGCTCAGTGATGCCTTCGCTCACTGCAGTCCCCATCAGACAATCATTGGCTCTACGCCAGAATCAAAAACCTTGAGTGCCATGGAATTGCCAGTCAGTTGGCAACACTCCGATTTAAAAAGATAAAGCAACAAGCACAGCGGACTGTGCCCTGTTATCCTGGCTCCGTCAAAGTGACATCCTCAAAATGATACACCGGATCCAGACAATACTTTGAGAACCCCTCAACATTCAGCCACTTTAATGCTTAACCCGGGCAACCGTACAATCAGGGGTGAAAATCCTTCTGATTAGTGTGGTTCGGATCAATCCAAAGTTGACATCCAGTTGAACCCAGTCACAGCCATTTAGGAAAATGCTCACCCACTGGTGGGAGCAAACGTATATATGATATATCAGGGAAGCCTCTTATTTGGTTCTTTCCCTTCCAGCACAGGCATGGAGTCCATTCAACTGTTGGAAACGTCTTTCGAAGGTACCCTTTTCACGAGTAAAACCACCCATTTCAGGGGGGGGGGGGGATTTTGACACATACCCCTTCAGTTCCACGCATCGCCTCTGTGGTGACGCTGAGCTGACGCATCGCCTCGCCCAACTCTTGCCGCAGCTGGGCTTCGCAGCACGCGATGGAATGCTCCAGCTGCCGGAAGCCGTCCTGGACTCACCGTCCCTGTTGAACCAATTCAGGGGGAATCTCAAGATAGAGGAACCCCCCTCTTCAAGGGTAGTTTCCTGTTGGTTTCCCTTCGGAACCATCCAAAAAGACTTGGCACTGGTTTTAGCGAGGTACCTTCCGCAGTAGTTTTAAGGGAGCTCGGATAACACGGAACAAACATGAAAAACCACCAATCCAAAAAAACACCAATCCAAACCAGCTTTGTTTATAGGGCACCTCATAAGGGCTAGTCAAGGCCGAAGTTTGCGGCCTTACCGTTGGGAAAATGAGTGAGATCCCCTCGTTGGTGCAAACTGTCCGGCCCAAAGCAACCACAGAGTACGAGAAACACATGTGCCAAGTCTTTCTCTTTCCATCTGGCTTGCTTTTGCCTGGTTGGCTTGATGTGATTTACTTGATTGACTTGAGTGATTGAAACTGGAGAAAAAACAACACACTACGACACCCGCAATGTCCTTGATCTCCTCAGCCGTCGGCAGCTCTGCCACCTCTAAGCCTGGAGCACGGCCAAGCAAACCCAAGCCAGGGTCTTTTTAGCAAAGTCAAACCAAGTTCAGCTCCCCAAAAGGAGCTGATCACATCGAATCAAATCATTCCATAGTCTTTGCAACAACCAACAAAGTGGTGCAAGTGGTGCAAGGCCGTTTGAAGATGAAAGTACTATAAAGACTTGAGAAAATCAACACGCTTTTAACAAACCCCAAATATAAAGAAACGCTCCCCATCTCAGTCTCGCGGTCCAGCTCGGGTCCCCCACCCAGCTCCGTGACGCGAGCGCCCAGGGACTCAAAAGCGCTGCGCGTAGAGCGCTGCTGCACCTCCCTCTCGTGCTCCAGGTCTCAGACGTGACCGGGCATGGAGACACTCGGGGAATTCTGTCGTCTTGTTCTGGTACTTGGACTGGGACTTTTTTTCTGGTCGGCACCCCAAAAACAGAAACGGTTGGTTGGCCCCAGACAATCTATCGCTTGGGGCTGGAAAGCAGGGCCCCCTGTTGCAGGATACACATCTCGGTGGATGGAATGCCAAAGGAACAAGGAAATGAAAAGAAAGAGAAAGACGAGAAAGAGGAAGAGAAATAACAACAGGAAGAAGAAAGAGGAAGAGGAAGAGGAAGAGGGACACGGAAAGCAGGGGAACAGACGTGTGCTCCAAACTACAAATGTTCCAACCCCCCCCCATCCCTGGAGTCCGGCTTTGCTGGTAGCAAATGAAACCAATTCCTCTCATACTCTGAAAGAGACTCACTCTCTTTAAGCTGAGAAACTGGAGAGGCGGTACTCCAGTGAGCAGGTCTGCTGCGAGGTCTGCTGCAAAGACTCGTCCAAAACCTTCACGATGCGGCTTTGGTGGCCCAGCTCCGAGGATAGCCTGAGACGCAAAAAGCACGGATCTCCTGATTGTGTTTATTATTTTTCAAACATGTATCAAGGTTCAGGATCAAATTCTCTCTGAGGAACCCTGCCACCCCAAAGGAGGCTCGTGTGAAATTGGACCAGGCAATGTTGAAATCAGCTTGTGGGAAGAACATGTAAGGAGCGTAAAAGCGAGCTTCATCTGCTGTCCAGGTCAAGGACAAACAGGACTTGATGTCAAAATCAAACGATTCTACAAGGCTGGAAGCTTCAGACCATGTGTTCGACAACAGGAATGCTCACGCTCATGTTGGCACATAACGCATTGCAACACTACACCACATGCAGAAAGAGCAACAACAACCAACTAATACAGTGAATCTGCGCCTTCAGCAAACCAAGCACGTGGGTTGGACTCAAAGATTAGGGAAGGGTGGGGTCCCTCAACTCAAAGGATACATCCGGCCTCTGCGTCAAGGAATCCCCTACATCATCCGGCTGCTTGGATTTTTGGCTGGTCAAAATGTATCCTGTAAGGGACTCTGTTTCCCTTTAACCCAAATCAAGGCGGCAACGTGAAAATACCGGCACGCCCACATCGCAAGTGGCACAAATCTCCCGGCCTGCACAGCTCTTGTGCCTGCTCCTCGAAACTCTTCCGCAGGCGCCGCAGCTGGCTCTCCACTTCCATTGGAAACCAAACTCACCACGCAGGCCGTCCAAAAAGGTCAAACACACGCGTACTCAGACTCAGTCAGAGGTTTCGGCTCCTTGTGGAATACTGCCAAAAAGTACAAACACGTGCGATGTCCATGTGCTCTGCATACTCAGGTTACGCAATGGCCGTCGAAAAACTGTGGCAAGTGATGGATGCCAGCTCCATGGTTGATCACACCTCTGCCCTGAATTCGATAGATGCAACTATTTGTGTTGTGCATGTTCATGATACCAAAGCACGCTATAAAGGAGGCCGGCAACAATTGCTTGGCATGGTGTTTACGCATCCAGGGTTGCGCATCAACAGCACAATGGAACCATCACCCTTCATAATCAGTGTGTTCAATCACTTGCCTTCTTTGTGAACAATAATTGGATAAAGCGCACACCGCACAGTGCCCGCTCATCGATTCACTTTCTCACATTCCCAAGCATCTCAGGATGAGTGGTTCCCACCAGTTGGCAATGGCTCCGATTACTCAAACATGTTGGGCAACAATTAGTGTCAACCCCGGATTTAAACTTGAGCGGAACGGGACACGAAAGGTAGCTTCATCCGAAGACAGGCCTCAGAGAATGGGCAACAGCAGCCGGTCATGTTGAAGGGACAAACCTGGTTCAGGGCAAGAAAGACTCTGGTGCTTGGGGCCCGTATTTGGATATGCGACTGGATTGAAAGAAGTCCGAGTCGTGTCCCGGCAGGGTGGCACGGCCGCAGTTTCGAGCACGCCTGTTTCGCGTTTGGCGCAGTTAGTTTGTCGGCTGCCACTGCGCGCATATGCGCAGGGCGCATCATTGTTGCGGAGGCGGCCAAATCAGAATCCGCGCTTTCTCTGCACCATTGGCACTCAAGTCATAAACGATTTCAAGGTGAGCTCGGTTGCAGAAAGAGGCTACCAATTGCTAAACAAAATCCACCACGCGAAACTCGTCATGAGCGATTTCAACAGGAGTTCAATCGCAAAAAGGGGCTACAAATGATTAAAACAACGTGAGTTCAATCGCAAAAGAGCTACCAATTCTGAAAACTATTGATAGGTCAGAACTACCTGTAAACAGCAAGACCAAGCTAATTTGTTTTTGAGCCAGTCGCGTCATGGTTTTCACTGTACATGACGTCAACAACACCCCCCGCTTTGCGGAGGATGCATTTACAAACCTCCCCGGCGCGCTTCTGCTTCAACCCGATGAAGACAACGCCGATCATTCTCGGACACAGTTGTTAGTGCGTTCCGGACGGAAGAAACTGCCGGAAACATTCTGACCGTGAGTTTCACGCTTACCACGGGCGAGCTACCTGGTTGAGGGTCTGATCCACCGAATGGCCTTCCACGCCACCACCCGTACCATTCAACCTGAGCCGTATCAGAAAAAAAAAAAGAGCAAGGGGGAGAGAGAGCAGTGGCAGCAGCTGGTGGAACTGACCAAGGGTATGAGGGCCAACGGCAGTGGTGATTTCGCAAGACATCAAATTGCACAGTGTGGTTGCCAAGATTTGAAACTTTCAGTATTGAATTCGTAGGTCGGCGCACAACCGCGGCTTCCGCCGGGTTTGCAAAGCACGTTGCTGAAACCAGTAAATGCATTGATGGATGAACGTCACACACAAAGAAACAATCCAATTTGTAGCATCATTTAATATCAGAAGCCTCGTGCGATGCCCGGCGGAAGCCGTCACCGGCCATACTGGTGAGGCACAAGTCAAAAGTGCTGCTGCGGCATTGTGGCGTCACATTTGCAGCACATGTGCATCACCCACCGATGACACTTTCAATCTTGTGTTTTGCCTCTTCGCCTGCAAACCTGAAGTCCTTTGCCGCCGATTCGTCACATCCTCAGATATCTCTGCCCGTTGCCAACAGTGGGGGTAAAGATCAACTTAGTTCCCGTCTGCTGCGACCCTTGACGTCCCCCCCCACTTCTTTAGCGTGGTGCTGCGAGCGAACTCAGCGTTGAACTACAACGACACGCTCAACGAGCGCCTTCGAAAGCGATCCACTGCATTAACTTCACCGCCACGAAGCTGAGCACTCCAACGATGATGACATTGGTGGAAAGTTGCATCGAAATTTCTTCACGCTGGCAAAGAGTTTGCAGCCATAACACCAACGACTTCGGTTGGAGGTTGGCCAACCCTTTCACCAGGTCGGCTGCTTCCCAAGTTAAAGATTCCGCTCCGTCCGGTCTCTGCGTCCTGCGTCGTCTCCGTTTGGCAGTCGACAACAGTGCGTCTACTTACGCCGAGATGTAGGTCAGCAGCGCCGTTGAGAGAGCCGCGTCCGCTGCTGCTATGGAGCAGCAGTCAGCGCTGATGCACAGCGTGTCGTTGCCGTTGGCCAGCGCAGCTGAGAGAGGAGCCTCCAAATGCAGGTTGCGAGCTCCCAACTCGTGAACTCCGCCCAGGCGAGCGCGCTAACAACTCTGCAGGACGGCCAGGTACGCGAGGATTGCGTCGAGAGCCCTCTTGCTGGTGGAAATCACGGCGTTCGTGGCGTGCGAGGCCAGCAGCGTTGCGTCGGCCTTGGCGCCCTGCAGTGCGGAGATGCTGACGTTCCAGCTTGCAAGCTGCGCTGCAACGAAGAGGTGGCGATAAGACCCAGCAGAACACTTGCTATCTTGGTGTCTACTTCCAGTGGTGTGTCCAACCGAAAGCAGAGCGGCCAGTGCGCTTGCGTCGTCTTTCTTGCAAACTTGGAGGCGAGCGCTGCAGTGTGACGACACCTAGAAGAGCGTTAGGCACCTTGGTGTCAACTTTCAGCAACGTGATCCTTGCTGCATGTTGAGGGAGGTCCACGGTTGGCAGCCGTGGCCAGCGTGGCGTTGTTCACCGAGGCTACCAGGTGGATGAACACAGCAGTTATCGTGCCGTCCAGTCCCTTGAAGGTGAAGCGTGCCAGGTCGTGCTGACGCAAATCCTGGAGGCTGCCTAGCTGCATTTGCGACTTGAAGAGGCTGTCTCGAGGAGTTAAGGCAAGTTGCACTGCTCCTATCTTGAACCCAAACCAGACCACCCAAAAGAACAAAGCAAGTCCGAAGCGGCCGCAGTTTTTTTAACCGGGATTGCTGAAAGTAGCACTGCTTCCAGGGCACGGATGCGCCTGGAGCAGGAGGTGCGTTGACCCCCCGTGAAACTTAAAGGCAAGACAATGCGTGTCCTTGCAGGTGCGTGCAGTGCGCGCAAGGCGTGGCAGGCGTGCCCACGCCGGTCCGGAGACCTGGTGGTCCTGAGACCGTAGGCGGTCCGGAGACCTAGAGGTCCGGAGACCATGAATGGAAGTGCAGAGCTTCTGCAACTTCCCTTGCAGAGCCTTGTAAAAAAAAGCAGTGCAGGGTGGGTGGGTGGGTTTCAAATGAAACAGATCAAGTTTGGGTCAAGGCTAGGAGCAAAACGGCCACCGCGGAAGTAGATTCACAGCAAGCCCTAAACACAAGGGAAAAGAAAACCCTAAGCGTTAAGGCAAGTTGCACTGCTCCTATCTTGAACCCAAACCAGACCACCCAAAAGAACAAAGCAAGTCCGAAGCGGCCGCAGTTCTTTTAACCGGGATTGCTGAAAGTAGCACTGCTTCCAGGGCACGGATGCGCCTGGAGCAGGAGGTGCGTTGACCCCCCCCTTCAGTGTTTCAGGCAACCCCGGTATAAGCGAGCCAGCTGGGCCGCCGGCCTCATCACCCCCCTTGTACCTGGCAGGGCAATCGTCGCACGACATTGCAGTCTGTTGCTCAGGGACTGCTCTTTTTCGTCAAAGCGGCTTGCTGTGAAGCTGCTGACTGAGCAGGCGTTGTCGGGTCGCAATGCCTGTTGGGATGCAGCAAGGCTTGGCTACAGGCTGGCAGCAGCTGCCAGATGTTCCGGGCGCCAGGGCGCATCAATCGGACACAGCTGGATGCCTCTGCCTGATAGTGCAAGGCCTGCAGGGCTGAAGCGTACGCGACTCTCTGGGCGATGGCTGAATCGGGCTAACCGACCTCTGCTTAGGTCGTCTGCCCAATCATTGTTCCTGCCTGGAACATGTGTGGGCTGCAGCAACACGTTGTGCGCATGCGCCCAGAAGCACGAAGAGTTGCAACGGCCAGGAAGTCGTGAACAACTTGTTAAGGCTTGCTTCCGTTGCCGAATTATCAGTGCCTGAAGGCATGCTGAACGAGTAGTGCCCACCACCAATATGGCTATGGGTGGCCTGCAGCAGTGCCAACTGCGCCAGCGTTTCGAAACATGTGATGTACCGCTGTCCAGGCTTGACAAGGCAAGGCCATACTGCCCGTATGTCCAACCAAGAACTGATTGCCCAGCCCCCTATACCTACCAAGTCGTCTTCGGCACAGGCATCCGCGGCTGCCAGTGCCTGCAGCTGGTGCGGCCGTGCCAAGGGCTGAACCGGCAAGTGCTGGAAGCACGAAGCCAGCCACGTAAGGCATCGCTGGCTTGACTTGGAGAGGCCAGTATAGGGGTTATTCGGATCGTACCCACGTGGGTTTGCTGGTGCCTGGCACACGCGGGACGTCCTGAGGGCAGTGCATGGGGCGGCCTGAATTTCAAGAATTTTGGAGCCCGCTGCAATCCAAAGGCTGGGAAGGCTATGGCTGGTTTTGAGGCCCTTGTTCAAGGAGGCTCTGAAGGCTGACCATATTTGTGGTGGTATTGAGCGCAGGGCTGTTGAGATCAGAGTATAGCGGCGCTAACCAAGATCTGAGATGCAATGCAATGCTGGTGGCCCAAATGAGCAGGCCTATGCACTGCTCGAGTGTTTTACGTAGTACTCGTTTGCTTCCCAGCAATGCTTTGATCAAGGCGTCCAGCTTCATCAGCTTAGCGGACACGAGCTGAATGGTGTCGTGGGAGAAGTTGATCTCCCAGCCACACCAAATGAGCTGTCCTGGAACTGCGCCTTTTTCCACGAAATTGGCGCAGCAATTGCGCAGAAGAACAGCACTACTAATGCGAACATTTCTGAAGCGCTATCTCGGACGAGTGCGCACAGCAGGTCGTCCACGAAAAGGAAGGCTTTGTGGGGCTTCCAAGCCAACAGCCCATGCACTTGGCGGAGTAGAAATGCGCCAGTGCGCTGCCACCACAATGCCGAGAAACGGCCTCCAAAATGGCATACTCTATAATGGTAGAGTTTTTTCCTGAAAGGCAAACAGTAGAAGGCCATGCTCTTCAGGGCGGACCTGCACCTGTTTGCGCGCGGCTTTGAAATCAATACTTGCACCCACAAAGGCACCTGGAGTGTCTTCTAGTTGTGTGGACAGCGCCAGGTCTGAAGCCATTGGCAGGCTGAGGCGCTCTGGTAAATGGCATCTTGTGTTGACGTGGCACACGGCGCTGTCTAGGACAAGGCGAGGCTCTTTTCCTTCTGCAAAGACCACATTTAATTTGCCTACGGCGATACCTAAAGGCCATTTTGCCCGAGCCTCGGCAAGGCTAAGGCCGGTTTCTACAATCCAGTTGTTGGCAATTTCATTACGCAACAGGCTTTGAACTGTCTCTGGTTCGTCCTTGGCCATTTTCCAGTTGCCTTCACAAATTTCTAGATCTGGTGGCAGGCCGCTCGCAAAGAGCGCGTCTCGGAGCGAGTGGAAGGCCAGGTCGTGGCCCTGCCCCCTCGTGCCGTAGTAATCCACGGGGAAGATGTACATTGAGGGTGCGCCGATGTGTCAAGTCATTTCAAGACCCCAAACTGGGCCCCCGCAGGTGGGATGCCACAGTCAGATTTGAGCACTCGCGCAAGTGAATTGAAAATCTTGCATTGCAAAGTTTGCGCCCAGCTTGTAGCCGCCAGATGGTCTACGTTTAGAGCAGTCCGTGTTCGCGTTTGTTTTTTCAGATCACTCAATCTGTAGAGCATCGCTGCGCCTTGAGCTATGTCTGCTTCAGCAGAGGCCAGGCGACGCAGGTGCGGGTAGGTGGGGGTTTCTGTGTTGTGTTTGCTTTTCTGGCAGGCGCTGCCGTCGCCAGATGAGCCAGGCATTGCCTTGACCACGCGCATTGCCCGCCTTAAGGCTGTGAAGCAGGAGGCGTTGGCGAAGAAGAAGGCGACGGCGAAGTCTTTGAAAGCCGCGCAGAAGAGGCTGAAGAAGGTTAAAGCTTCCGCTCGCCCGTGAAGCGCAGCCTGCGCAGAACGCGTTTTGAGCTATATGTGAACAGGGCTCAAAGCGCGAGACTGACAGCAGGCTGACTTTGTACATTTAGAGACCGCGCCGGCAGGAAAAGGCGGTAAAGGCAAGAGCCGCCGCGAGAAGTGCAAGAATAGGTGTTTGCGAAGGGCACGCTTGCTTCTGCAGTGTTTCAGCTCCCATAGTCGACGTTGCGAGGGGTAGAATACAGACTACATTTGCTGGCCACCCAGCCAACAATGGCCGGCCAAAAAGCCGGACACGGCCTTCGTCGTGAGCGTCAACGACGCGCCGGAGGCCCGAGAGCTCTACAGCAGGGGCTCCATTACGAGCCTGAGCTCGGGCAAGAACAGTTCCAAGCCCGTGGTGCTGCGTCGGGGCATTGGCGGGGGCAATCCTGTTGCCAGCACAGGATTGACGGGGTGTTGCGAGCGCAGGCTTGACGAAGGGGGCGTGTCTGAATCCAGTCTGTCGGCGCCGCTTTGCGTTCCAAGATGGCGCGACTGCTTGGAGTGAGCATTACAATGCTATCCACCCGGGCATCAGCATGTTTTCTGTCCATTTTGCAAATCGGGCCCCGTGGTGCCAGCACGTGATTGGGCAGAGCCGACGCATGAGCGTAACCTCCCTGATGGCACTGAGGTCTCCCTTGCTCTTAGGCTGCATGATGGATCTGTCAAGTACGTTAAGGGCTTCTGCTGACAGAAGAAGAAAAAACGCGCTTGGGTGGGGGGAGTGCGCTTGCCTTGGACTTGGGCGGCGCTGCTCTGGGAATTTTTGGGGAGTCTATTTCGTGCACTGGCTCTATCTGCTCCAGCCAGGCTTCAGCCCAAAAAAACCCAACCGCGCCATTACCGGACCATTGCCGGGCCACAGGCCATCACCGAGCCATCACCGGGCCATCACCGCGCCATCACCCGGCCATCGCCAGCCATCAGTGGGCCATCACCGGGCCAGCGCGGGCGGGCCACTGCTCTGCAGCACCCAAGACAGAACCCAAGAGGCACCACATTCCCAAGGCAGCAGCCCAAGGCAGCGCCCATGCCCAACAGCACCCATGCCCAGGGCAGCACCCAAGTCAAGGCAGCGCCCACAAGACAGCACCAAGGCAGCGCCCAAAACGAGGCACAGCCGCTGAGAACGAGGCGCGGCCCAAGCTGAAGAAGCGCCTTGGCCAGTCTGGAGGAGGCGCAAGCCACAGGTCCCGCAGCTGTGCTACGCGCCAAGCGCCGGGGCGACAAGGCCGCGGGAAGTTGCCGCAGAAACTGGTAAAGAGATGAAGACGCTTTGGTCCCACGGCTTTAACCAGCGCCCGCGCTTTGGGCAGGTTGGGGGCTACATCGAGCGGGGGGAGCAGTAAGAAACACCAGCTTTTAGGGACCCAGATATTTGGTTTTTTTGTCGAAAAACACTGCAAAACAGCAAAATTCTCCATCCTGCTAAACGTGTTTCCAATGTTACCGGTCTTTGTCAACCGCTCCGTTTTGATCGAAAATGTGCTCAAAAACGGCCAACTCCGAAAAGTTTGTTTTTTCCTGTTAGACGGCAAGTGGGGTGACGCAGGCAAATTCCAGCCCGCTAAGCTTGTCACCGTTCGCCTCCGCTTTGTCACCGCTGGCTTTGGTCGAAAAAGTGCGCAAAAGCGGCCCAGGGCCTGGTGCGGGCCTGGGGCCTGGTGCGGGCTTGGTGCGGGCCTGGTGCGGGCCACTGTCGCCAGGACGCTGGCGCTGGCGGAGTTTTCAGTCAATCCTGCGTCAGCACAGGATTGCTCCACTCAATCCTGCATCCAGCACAGGATTGCTCCACTCAATCCCGCGCCGGGCGCAGGATTGCTCCACCCATTCTGCGCTGACGGCAGGATTGCCCCGATGCAGCACAAGCAGCTCGGGCTTGGAACTGTTCCTGCCCAGCACAGGGCCACAATAGGCACGTCAGGACGAAGGGCAGGCCGCTTGCGAAGAGCGTGTCTCGGAGCTCCGAGTGGAAAGATGTAGGGAGGGTCGGCATGGCGCCGCACGGTCACGTTTGTCGGTGGGCGCTGCAGACGCCGCACGCTGCTTAGTGCCGTGGCCGCTGCTGCGCGAAGGAGCCCCACTGTCCCAAGAAGCTGTTGCGCAGCAGTGGGGGACGTCACTTGCTTCACTCTCGCTTCTTCGGTTCCGGAAAGCTGGAGTTCTGCCTGGCCGCCGGCGTCCGGCCCTGGAGGTGCGCGGCCTTTGAGCCGTCGCAAACCTGCAGCGCTGTTACTTGAGACGAGATCCGGTCTTCCTGCGCTCCTTGCTGCGCCTGGCGGGGCGCAAGGTGGACAGGAGCTTCTACTTCAGACACAGCTTGCTGGCCGGGACGCCAGCATCACGGCGCTACGCCACGAACGCCGCTCTCAGCCAGCGAGACCACGCTCCAGAGCGACGCAATTCTTGCGAGCTCGCCGCCCTGCAGCTTTCCGGCAGCGGCGGAGTTGTTAACGCGCGGCTTCACCACTTGGGAGCTTGTTCACGGAAGCAACGTCGTTTGCAACCTGCATCTGGAGGCTCTTACAGAGGCTCGGAGGCTGAGGTGGCTTAGTCGCCCTGCTTGATCGCGGCCTGCAGGGCGAGCCGCTGAGGGGCTTTGGAGGGCCTGGTCTTAGGCGCGGCCTTTGGTGCCTTGGCCATGGGCATGGGCCTCTTGGACTTGAAGAGCCCATCGTGCGATGTAGCGCAGCAGAAAGTGGAAGTTGTAGCCGCCCCCGTTGTGAAAGACCGGGATGGTCTTTGGGCGTCTGGGCCGCGATATGTTGCAGGAGTGGCACAGCGCCCCAAGGAAGTGTCGACGGCAGACAGCAGGGCGTAAGCAGTCAGTGCGCTGGCGTCCGCCTTGGAGGCCTGCGCCCCGAGATGGAGGCGTCTCAACTCGCAAGCTCAAAGGCCGGAAAAAGCTTGATCTTCCCAAAGGCAGGTATGCGTCTGAAGTACATGAGAAGCAAATCGTGGCTGGCTCCACGGCTGACCGGCTGCTGGGCGACATATCGGTGCTGCACTCGCCCTTCTTCGGCTCCGAAAAGCTAGAGTACTACCTTGCCGCCCGCCTGGAGGTGCGCGGCGTCGACGCCTTCGAGCCCGTCGCAAACCTGCACCGCTGCTACTTGAGGTCTTCAGTCCTGCGCTCCTTGCTGCGCCTGGCGGGGCGCAAGGTGGACAGGCGCTTCTATACTTCAGGCACCTTCTGCGGCGCTCAGAGAGGCCGTGCCGGGCGACGGGCTGCTTGCTTACACACCCTGCTGCGCAACAGCTTCTCGGGAAAGTGGGACTCCTTCGCACATCATGAGCCTGTGCTCGGGCCCAAGCAAGAGGTGCTGGTGTTGTGTCGGGGCAATCTTGTCGGCGCAGGATTGAGTGGAGCAATCCGCAGGATTGAGTGGAGCAATCCTGTTGGCAACAGGATTGACGGGGAGGCGACTCCGTCAGCGATATGGCAAGAAGCATATCGCTGACGGACCTTCGGCGCTGCGGCAGTGGCCCGCACCAGGCCCGCACCAGGCCCGCCAGGCCCGCACAGGCCCGCACCAGGCCCGCACTAGGCCCGCACCAGGCCCGCACCAGGCCCGCGCCAGGCCCTTTTCTGGCAAAACCGGAAGCTTGGAGCGAAGTCAAAATTCCGACCTCGGTGGGAGAGCAAAGTCGGAATTCCAACCTCGGTGGAAAGAATTCCGGCCTTGCTTTCAAACCGAAGCCGAGCCGAAGCTCAGGAGTACGAAAGCTTGTGTCACGGGTCTCCAATTCCTCTCATACTCTGAAAGAGACTCACTCTCTTTAAGCTGAGAAACTGGAGAGGTGGTACTCCAGTGAGCAGGTCTGCTGCGAGGTCTGCTGCAAAGACTCGTCCAAAACCTTCACGACGCGGCTTTGGTGGCCCAGCTCCGAGGATAGCCTGAGACGCAAAAAGCACGGATCTCCTGATTTTTTTATTATTTTTCAAACATGTATCAAGGTTCAGGATCAAATTCTCTCTGAGGAGCCCGCTTGTTCCATCACCCCAAAGGAGGCTCGTGTGAAATTGGACCAGGCAATGTTGAAATCAGCTTGTGGGAAGAGCATGTAAGGAGCGTAAAAGCGGGCTTCATCTGCTGTCCAGGTCAAGGACAAACAGGACTTAATGTCAAAATCAAACGATTCTACAAGGCTGGAAGCTTCAGAACATGTGTTCGACAACAGGAATGCTCACGCTCATGTTGGCACATAACGCATTGCAACACTACACCACACGCAGAAAGAGCAACAACAACCAACTAATACAGTGAATCTGCGCCTTCAGCAAACCAAGCACGTGGGTTGGACTCAAAGATTAGGGAAGGGTGGGGTCCCTCAACTCAAAGGATACATCCGGCCTCTGCGTCAAGGAATCCCCTACATCATCCGGCTGCTTGGATTTTTGGCTGGTCAAAATGTATCCTGTAAGGGACTCTGTTTCCCTTTAACCCAAATCAAGGCGGCAACGTGAAAATACCGGCACGCCCACATCGCAAGTGGCACAAATCTCCCGGCCTGCACAGCTCTTGCGCCTGCTCCTCGAAACTCTTCCGCAGGCGCCGCAGCTGGCTCTCCACTTCCATTGGAAACATATAGTACATATAGCAAGGACCCGGGGGAGAGTGGATGTTCAGTGGCTTGCCTTGTGAGAGCCATATAGCACATATAGCACATATAGCAAGGACCCGGGGGAGAGTGGATGTTCAGTGGCTTGCCTTGTGAGACCCATATAGCACATATAGCACGTATAGCAGGACCCGGGGGACTGTGAGGGTTCGGCGGGTTGGTGCCTGCCGCGCCTGGCATAGAAGCCTCCCTGGCGCGCCACCTGCCCGGCATAGAAGCCTCCATCCGGCCGCGCCACCTGCCCGGCATCGGAGCCCTGCCGAGCCCGCGCCGAGGTCGGGATTCTTCCCAGCAAAAAAAAATGTCGAGGTTGTCGTCTAAGCCGACAACTGTCTAAAGTTTCGGCGAACCTGCCCGGCATCGGAGCCAGCCCCACGGGACGGAATTCTTCCCAGTCCTCCCCCATTCTTCCCAGTCCTCCCGTGGGGGAGGACAGCACGCTTTTTTTTGCCAATGGCTGCGAGGCCTCCTTCAATCCTGTTGTCGCCCCAGGATTGCCTCCTTCAATCCTGTTGTGAGCCCAGGACTGCCCCCTTCAATCCTGGGCTCACAACAGGATTGCTCCGAAGCCCCTCAGACCGGCGTTCCCGCTTGGCCCCGCCGGAGCCCCTGAAGGGCGTCGATTCTGCTCACAAGCCGCTCGCAGTGGGCGTCGACGTCGAATTGGGTCATCTCATCGAGGCGACCGACATCGATGTTAATCTGCTCACGCAGGCGGTTGGTTTCGATTTTGAGCTGCTCATGGAAGGTGAACTTCTTCGCCTACGATGCGGTCATAGAGGGCGTCGGTTTCGACTGCGAGCCACTCACGTCGGTTTTGAATTTGAACCGCGCCTCGAGGTTGATGGTGTCGGTCAAGAGCTGATCACCACGGACGTCGGTTTCGTCTGGGAGCCACTCACGGAGAACGTCGGTTGCGCTCGCGAACCGGCTCAAGGCGGCGTCGGTCTGGATTTTGAGCACCCCCTGAATGCCGTCGGTCTGGACTTTGAGCAGACGCTGGAGGGCGTCAATCATGTCTTTGAGCCACGCTGCGTTGGTCCGCGTCGCATGTTCTGCCATCCCGGCATCTGTGCGCCGGCGCTTGCGCTGCGACTCCTCTCGTCGCTCTTCCTCTTCTTGCACCCACTGCTGGTTTGCGAGGTGCAGCCGGCGCATCTCATCGGGCTCCTGGCTCTGGGCGTCGTACAGCCTTTTCTGGTTTGTGAACCAGCAGTCCCAGACAGCAACGTCGGCCTCCCACATCTCGAGCAGGTCTTGATGCGAAACCATACAGGCTTGCGGGCGCGACGGAGAGGCCATGGTCTCAAGATGAGAGTAGAGGCAGCTGTGTTTAAAACCCACAGGCGCCAGCCCGCCCGCCGCGGCAGAGACCACCGGAGGCTAGCAGGATGAACGCACCGCCACCTGCCCGGCATCGGAGCCCGCGCCAAGGTCAGAATTCTTCCCAGGAAATTTTTTCCAGTTGTCCCCCCACAGGACAACTGGATTTTTTTCCAGTTGTCCTGTGGACCACTGTCTAAAGTTTCGGCGAACCTGCCCGGCATAGAAGCCAGCCACCTGCCGCACCTCTCGCCTGGAACGCATTGAAACGAACCCACTTCGAAAAACACAAGTGCCACTTGTGCTTTTCGAGCTGTCGAAATTTTCGACAGTTTACCGAAAATTTCGGCCGTCGTGCGCAGGTCTCGCTTTTGACCGGCGCCATCGGTCAAATCAAATTGAGTCACATCCGAAAAAAAAACCCTGGTGCGGGCCTGGTGCGGGCCTGGTGCGGGCCTGGTGCGGGCCTCGCTTTCAAGGTCACCCACGGACTGTGACACGTACTTGCGGAAACTTGTGCCGAAGAGGGGTTGGTGCGTTTGACGCACCAACAAGCGGTGACGCCTGTGAGGGGGTGTTGTGTCAAACACACCACCCCCGAATCACGAGGACAATGAAACTTCTCCGAACGGCCGGAATGCCACGAAGGACCTGTGAGGGGTTGGTACGTTTGACGTACCAACAAGCGCCTAGCTCCTTGGCCGACTACTGGACTAAGGCGGCGAAAACATATGTAAACATGTTTGAAGGACCTGTCACCGGCAATATCCCGGAGGTCCTGGACAACGGAGAGGTAACTGACGGCACGCACGTCACCGCAGGACAGCTGGCCCTTGCTTTGACGCCCTACGCTCAAGTAACAGACCTGGCGGTAAACACGGCAGCCTCCAACAACAACGCAGCGGCCATCCAGTCCCTGGACGGCAGAGTCACCGCCGAGCTGGCCTCAAAGCTGGACAGCAGCGCGCTGGCGCCAGCAATTGCGCCCCTAGCAACGGCGGCGGCCCTGGCCACCACGGACGGACAGGTGGCCGCGCACGGAAGCAGCATCGCCGCGCTGCAGAGCTCGCTGACCACGGGTCTCTCCAACAAGGCAGACCAGTCGGCCTTCGACGTGCTGGAGGGCGTGGTGGCCACTAAGAGCACCCCGGACGGCGTGGACCTGAAGCTGTCCAACTACAGCACCACGGCGGCCATGAACGGCTCCATCGCCTCGGCCAACAACGCCACGCTGGCCACGGTGGCCGCCAACTACGGCCTCAAGACGGTGCTCCCTAGACATAGCGGCGAGGATCACGCCGCTGGAGGTGGACACCAAGGTGGCCAACGCTCTCCTGGGGGCCGTCACCGCCGCGGCGCTTGCAAGCAGAGACGCCTCCATCTCGAGGCTGCAGGCCTCCAAGGCGGAGAGTCTACCGTCGACACTTCCTCAGAGGTGGACAGCGGCCCTCCTAAACGCCGTCACCACGGCAGCCCTGGACGCGGCCCTCCTCGGCAAGGCGGACGCCAGCGCGCTGGCCGCCCTGCTCTCCACGGTGGACGGACTGGACACTCCACTGGAGGGGTAGACACCAAGATAGCAAATGCCCTGCTGGGTCTCGCCACCGAGGCCTTCGTCGCAGCGCAGCTTGCTAGCCGGGACGCCAGCATCACGGCGCTCCAGGGGGGCAAGGCCGACGCGACGCTGCTGGCCTCATACGCCACGAACGCCGCGCTCTCAGCCAGCGAGACCGTGCTCCAGAGCGCCCTCGACGCAATCCTCGCGGAGCTCGCCGCCCTGCAGCTTTCCGGCAGCGGAGTTGTTAACGCGCCGGCCTGGGCGGGCTTCACAACTTGGGAGCTCCTTCGCGGAAGCAACGTCGTTCGCAACCTGCACTGAGGCTCCTGCTGCGCTGGCCAACGGCGACGACACGCTGAGCATCACGGCAGACTGCTACTCCCGGCGGGCACTGACGCTGCCATAACAGCAGCCTTGCTGGCCTACTACACCTCCTCACAAGTGGACACTCTGTTGGCAACTACCGCACCGGAACGCGCAGGACGCGGAGACGACCGGCGCCATCACGGCCGCGCTGCTGGCCTACTACACCTCCTCACAAGTGGACGCGCTGTTGGGAGATTACCGCACGGCAAGCGCGCAGGACACGCAGACGCAGGCGGCCATCACGGGCGCGCTGCTGGCCTACCGGACGGGCCCGGACCAGGACGTGTTCACAACCAACCAAATCACCTCGGCGCTGGTGGCGTACCGTTCAGCCGCAGACCAGGACACGGCAACGGCCGCGAGCATCGCAGCCGCGCTGCTCAGCTACTACACCATCACGCAGGTGGACGGCCTCCTTGCCGGCAAGCTCGGAGTCACGGAGGCAGCCTCGGCGCTGCAGCCGACGAGGTGGTGGCCGCCATAGGAGAGCAGATCCTGGGCCCCACGGACGTCTCACTGTCAAACTGGACGGTCCGCCCCAGCAGCGGCTGCAGCGTGGTCCTGGCCACGCTGGACGGCTACACCCTGACCCTGGCGGCGAACCCGTGGAACATTGTGCGCACCTACAACTTGACGCCCGGCCGAGAGCTCCTCTTCGCCTGCCGGTACCGGCTCGGCACGGCCTCCAACTTCGTTGTGGCATGTCCGAGGCCGACAACGTCTACGACCCATTGTACGGCAGCTTCGTGGGCGACCAGGGCGCCTGGAGCACGGCCAAGATGTACTTCACAGTGCCTCCGAACGGAGTTGCGAAGCTGCACTTCGAAGCGCACTTCGCGCCGGGCCTGCCCAACCAGACGGCAGGAACGGTGGACGTTTACGGCCTCCAGATTCTGGACGCAACCCTGGAGACCGGCAACGCGGCGGAGGAGGAGGACACGGCGGCCTCGGCCCTGCTGCTGAAGCACGAGTTCCTCGACGGAGGGGCCGACGACGTCACGCTGGCCACCCTGGGAGAGGTGCTGCTGGAGCCCACGCTCACCACATTAGGAAATTTTCTGGTGCGCTCCAACAGCCAGAGCTCCGTGGCCTCGGCCAGCCAGCAGGTCCGTTACTGAGACAGACTCTCCCTCGAAGGCGCTGGCCCTGATCTGCATGCTGCACAGGTCCAGCGTGCCCGCCGACTGCTGCACACCCGCCGAAGGCTCCGAAGTGCAGCTTCGCGATTCCGCCCGGCGGCACCAAGAAGTCCAGGCGCGCCGTGCTCCAGACACCCTGCGAGGGCGTGCCGAGGAAGGTGCCGGTGACGCCCACGTAGTCGTTGTCGGCGGCGCTGACGTACATCACCAAGTTGGAGGCCGTGCCCAGCCGGTACCGGCAGCCGAAGGAGTAGCGTCTCCCCGGCGTCAGCGTGTAGGTGCGCACAATGTTCCAGGCGAAGGCGCTCAGGGTCGTGGCGTAGCCCTCCAGCTGGAAGCCTCCCACAGTGATTGAGCGGACTCTCGCTGGCCCTCACGGGCTCGGCCACGCTGGACGGTCTCACCGCGCAGGGCAACGTGGGCTGCGACCAGCTGCTGTGCAACGACGTGAACTGCACGGACGTGTTCACGACGGGCGTGGACGCCTCGGGCGCAGTCTCCTGCGCAGCGCTCACAGCCACAGGCACCGTCGCCGGGGCCACGCTGTCGTCCACAGGGGCCGTGTCAGGCAGCTCGCTGAGCATCACCGGCGCGGCCAGCGTGGGCCTGCTGAGCTCAGCCACCGGAATCACGGGCAGCACGTTGACCATCAACAACACGGCCAACGCCGGGAACTTCACCACGGTGGGCGACGTGTCCACGGGGACATTGACGGCCTCGGGCGCAGCAACCGCGGCGAGCTTCGCAGCCACCGGTGCGCTCACGGGCGCCACGCTGACAATCACCGGGGCGGCGTCCGCGGGCCCGCTGGACGAGCCTGGACTGCACCTTCACGGCCACGAGCGGCGGAGTGTCGACGTGTACTATATGGACGCCAAGCCGCGGAACCTCCACTCTCCCCCGGGCCCTTGCTATATGTGCTATATGTGCTATATGGGTCTCACAAGGCAAGCCGCTGAACCCCCACAGTCTCCGGGCTCCTTGCTATATGTGCTATATGTGCTATATGGGTCTCACAAGGCAAGCCGCTGAACCTCCACTCCCCCCCAGCTCCATGCTATATGTGCTATATGTGTATATTATTCTGTACGCGCTTTAAAATATACTATATGTGCTACACAATGCATATTTGGTACATGTTGGAGATGCTATGTGTATAGTATACAGGCTTCTATACCATATAGCACATATAGCACATATAGCATGGAGCTGGGGGGGAGTGGAGGTTCAGCGGCTTGCCTTGTAAGAGCCATATAGCACATATAGCACAAATAGCATGGGCCCGGGGGAGAGTGGAGGTTCAGCGGGTTGGGGGCCATATAGCACATATAGCACATATAGCATGGAGCTGGGGGAGAGTGGAGGTTCAGCGGGTTGGGGGTCATATTGCAGCGCGTCGCCCAACTGTGCGTCTTTGGGCAAGGCGGCCTCACGAGCCCGGCAAGGGTGTGCGCCAGAGCGGGGGTCAGCGCGCCCAACTGTGCGTCTTTGGGCAAGGCTGATCTGTATGCGTTCGGTCGGGCTTCTGCCTGGTCTGTGCCCTTAAAAGGCAGGCCCCCGTGTCGCGAATTATGGCCGTTGTACAAGGCCCTCAAACTCTCCGCCATGGAGACCGCCTTGTCGGACCCGAACTTTCGCCTCTCGCGCACAGAGTCCTTGACACACTGCGCCGTCACTTCCACGAGGATGCAGCGCTTCAGCACCGCGCGCGTGTCCGCGTCGAAGACCTTGTCATGCGGGCGAGCGCGCCACTCAAACCCGTCGAGCATGAGGTCCGGAGGGCAAATCTTTGCCATGTCGTCCAAGCTGTGGTGGAGTTTCGCCAGGTCCTGCACCGTGATGATCCTGAACGTCTCCGCAGGCACCTTCACGTCGTTGTAGCGTCATTTGATGGTGGCTGGCAAGTCGGGCGACAGACCGAGGAGATGCTTCAGCGTGTCCACTCCCCCGCCTTGGGCGCCGATGTTGCTGCTGCTGATCTGACGCTCGTCCAGGAGCAAAGGCCTCTCGTCGCGCAGGAGGCTGCGCTCGACCGCGGATCGCAGCATGTCCGGGCTGGACACCATGACGAACTCGTCCAGACCCACGTCGCGGGCCACCATGGCTGCCAGGCAACTTGCCAGGGGAGTTTTCCCCCTGCCGCTGTCTCCGTAGAAGATCAGGGTCCTTCGCTCGTCGCGAGCTCGCCCGTAGGCCTCGAAAAAGTCCAGTGGCTGCTTCTGGTGGACCTCGGGGTTGTACCACCAGCAGTTCACGGTGCTCTCGTTGATGACGAAGTCGGTCATCAGAAGTTGGCGATGGCGCGACACCAGCAGGCTTTGCACTTGCAACTGGTCGTCCTGGAGTTGCTTGCGGAGCTGCAAGAGGGTCCTGCTCGTGCACAAACTCGTCCTCAGTGTTCGGCGGGCGCTTGCCGGTGTTCAAGGCCTTGTCGCCTCGGAAGGTCGTGTCGAGCTTGATGAGATGTGGAACTCGGACGTCGTCATATCGCCGTAGTTCTTCAAAACCCGTCGTGGAGAGAACTCTGGCGCCGGAGGTTCGTTTGCTGCAACAAGGCCGTCGTAGTCGCCCCGACTCATGGCCCGCATGGTCCCCTTCTGCTCCAAGCAATTGGCCATCCGCTTCACGACATCGTGAAGCTTCCCCTTGCCAAGCTTGTAGAGGTGGGTGGACGCCGGAGGATGGGGCAGCAGCTTCATGGTGGGCTTGTGGAAGAAGACCCACAAGTTTGCCCCTCTTTCGGGTCGAAGCATGACGTGGTGGCCGACGTCAGGAGGCTGAGCTTGGCCCACGAGGCGCCACGCCATCCAAGCACAACCTTTGCCCTGGTACTTGTCGTCCCCCACCCTGTAAAGGCACTCCAGCAGTTCTGCTTCGGACACACCCGGGCCTGTGTGGCGGAACTCACAGGGAACCAGAACGTGGTTGCTGCTGTGGAAGATGGGAGCGGCGTTGTTCCTCATGAAATCCTCTCGCGGCTCGGCCCTTGGCAGCAACAAAGTGGTTGCCTGCTTCTCCGGCTCGCTCTCCGGCTGGTCGCTCTCCGGCTTCTCCGGCTGGTCGCTCGCCTTCCTCTTCAAGTTCAGGTAAATGGGCTGGCGCGGAGACTGAGGGGCGGAGTGTCCGGGGCGGCTGCGCGGCGATCCAACCACTCCACCAGGCAATGCTCCAATTTCGTCGCCGGGTAGTCTTCACCCACGGGCTCCTGGCCGGCCTTGACGAGTTCTTCAAAGATGGGCAGAGCCTGCTTGCAGCCGATGCTGTCGTAGGACAGTATCTCCCGCATGTCGTCCAGGGCTCGAGCACGCGAGTCCCCATTCTCACGGAGTGCGGAAGTTCGCTGCCGCCTCGCGCGCCTCGCGCTCGCACTCGGAGAAAGTCGCCATCGCAGAGCTTGCTTCTCGAGCAAATAGTGGGAAGCCAGCTGTGTTTAAACCCTACAGGCACCAGCCCGCCCGCCGCGAAAACGCTCTGAGGGCATAACCCGTTTGAACGCACCCCGGAAGCTGCCCCCCTTCCTGGCAGAGCATGTCCAAAACCGTGTAAAAAGCTATTCTCCCCGGGTATACCTGCACGTATACCCGGGGAGAGTGCGCCAACCAAAAAAAAAACTGGCCCCGTAAAAAAAGAATGGCAAGTTGGGCGAGACAACGACAGCAGATCACGGAGGCCGCGGACGGCGGCGCCCGGGCTCGCACGGGGGCGGATGGAGCCGTCGTGCTGAACTTGCGGCGCGGACCGGGGGCCTACGCGCTGCTCTCGCGCGCGGACGGGCAGCTGACCCGGGCGGGCCAGCACTACTACTCCCACCTGGGCCTGCGGCCCCAGCAAGGACTTCGACTACAACCAGCCCCTCATCCGCGAGGGGCCCAACGACTACATCCTGCTGCGCAACGGGCAGAAGAAGCTCGTGCGCTCCCTGCAGGGCGGAGAGCACCGGCTGACCAAGCTGGGCAAGGGCTTCTTCCGCGACAAGTACTACGAGTCCCTGGTCCACGTGCCGGTGATCATCCGGGGCAGGCGGCGCGGGCGGGGGGGAACAACGCGGGGCGGGTACGAGCGAGGGACTGGCTCTAGCCGGTGACTGGCCACCCCTGGCGTATCTGCCCCGCCCCCCCCCCCCCCACCCCCACCCCCCCCCCCCACCCCCCCCCCCCCCCCCCCCCCCCCCCCCCCCCCCCCCCCCCCCCCCCCCCCCCCCCCCAACCACCCCCCCACCCCCCCCCCCCCCCCCCCCCCCCCCCCCCCCACCTGCACCCCCCCCAACCCACCCACCCCACCCGCCCACCCCCCCCCCCCCCCCCACCCCCCACCCCCACCCCCCCCCCGCACCCCACCGGCGCCCCCCACCCCCCCCACACGACCCTATCACGGAGGAGCAGGTGGCGACGCGGGAGTCAGGCAGCAGCATATCCTACTGTGTGCCCGCCAGGACCCCCTACCCGCTAGTCTCCGGGCGGGCGGCCCCATCCTGCAGCTCTCGGACGAGACCTACTTCCTTGACCCTGAGGGGCACTGGGTG
The DNA here is from genome assembly GCA_963377175.1 of Effrenium voratum. Taxonomy (NCBI): domain Eukaryota; class Dinophyceae; order Suessiales; family Symbiodiniaceae; genus Effrenium; species Effrenium voratum. The sequence continues at coordinate 684,149 of CAUJNA010002335.1, read as the reverse complement.
GTCAGCACCCAGAGCACGCAGTGTCGGAACTCCAGGACCGAGGTGGAGACGCTCCTGCGCCAGCGCATGAGGGGCCTGAGGAGCGTGAGCTTCCAGCTGCCCCGAGGAGGACGTGCTGCAGAGCGCCTTCGAGGACAAGCCGCTCTGCGTGCCCCGGCAGCTGGCCGAGCTGCTGCAGCTGAGCGTGGAGGAGGTGTGCGCCGACTTTGACGCCATGCTGCGCCACGACTGGAGGCGCCTTGACATCTCCGCCGAGGAGGTGCGAGAGTGGCGCAACTCGCAGGGCGACCTCGTGGACAGCTACGACCCGGCGCTGAAGGAGCACCGCGCCGTGTGCTTCTTGGCCTTTGACGGGCACTGCTACATGTACAGGGCCGTGAAGCGGGTGTTGGAGAGGCAGGCGGCGCGCGTGCTCTACCGGGGCGAGGCAGACCCTGCCGCCCATCCAAGAGTGGAGGCTTTTTTTGTCACACGCGCGCCTTGGGGCATTAAGCCATCGGTCACGAGAACGACTATACAATCATCGAAAGTGAGACGGGTGAGACCGAGAGGGACAAAGTGCTGGTGAAATGAGCCAAACAAAGGAAAGGACCGAAAACACAACGCGGCAGACCACGAAGCAACACAACACGGAACCAAACGAAAAACCATTCCCCAGCCAAGCAGAACGGAAAGAGACGAGCCAACGCGGCAATTAAAAGGGAGAGCGTGGAACATAGTTCCAGAAGACACTGACTACACCGAGGAGCTAGGCTTGTGAAGCATGAGCACATTAAAAATGGGAACATGCGCGCTCCAGACCGCAGGGGGCACATTTGCGCATCGTTAACCCCCACACGTGGCCACACGGCTGGAGCAACGAGCGCAATGTTCCAAAAATGTGGCAAAGCAACACACGGAAGAGGAAGGCAAAAAGGGCCAAGCAAGGGCCAGCAAAAGGCGAGCGTGCAGTAAATTAAATTGTGCACAGGCATCACCCGGAGCACAGAGGCAAAAAGAGGCCGTGCAATGAATTACCCTCTCACTGACATCGAGCGGAGTTGCTATACCCAGGCAGGTGTGACGGGCGTCACAGGCCTGGCCATCAAGCATTGCACACAAGACAAGGGGTGAGCGTGCAATGCCCCATCAAGTTTGCACTATATGCTACGCAATTTCCGCAGGGACAGCGATGATCCCAACCGATAGTGAGGATGGGAGCCAAGCGCTGAAGCATTTTTACAAGTGCGTAGGTACACCGTGGCAAAATGCACAAGCGGGAAGCAGAAGCCCAAGGAGATCTGGCAGTACCAAATACACCAGAGGCAGTCTGTCCCATTGCGTAGGCGTCACGTTCGCACCAATCAGGAGAATCTCTGCCACAGTGTACGTGAGCATGGCAAACCCGACTAGGCACCATGTCTGTCGCAAGAGCGTACCTAGCGGAGTAGCGACCATTCAAGTGCAGGTATGATGCCTATACGCATGGAGATTAGTCACAGATTTGAGGGCGGCTCAAACTTAGGTGGGTGCATATTCATCGAGAAGCAAAAGCACCCGCCATAGGGCCACCTGAGGCACACATCTTTCCAGGAATGTTTTAAGCTAGGACTACGACCGTCCAAAGGGGGTGTCACGCCTAGGAGCATAAAACAGGCGAGCGGGTAAGAGGCCAGAAGGCCTTGCCAAGCAAAGCACATCAAGGACCTCAGGGCTCATTGAAGGGAGAGAGGAGCCTCCAATCTGCAACCTTACATCGGCATGTTGGTCTATGGGTTGATGCACAAACACTCTGTGTTGCAGAGCGCGAGCAGTATTCCAGCGGGATAACTAAGTAGGGTGTTAGGGTTTGGGGTGCGCTTCAATGCATGTCTTACCAGATTATGGCACTGCAGGGTGGGCCAAGTGTAGTAGCACAGAACCAGTCACCAAGCAACAATGCGAGTGTGCAGGGCCGCTGGCACCAAGAGTGGCTGGGAGAACCACGAGATTGGGCAGTGCCCAATACACTTGGAAGCTCCCACCTCAGGCCACAAAGGAAATGCACCAAAGTGACGACAATATTCGTCATGGAAGGTGTCGCCAACCAAACAAACGAGCGGCCAAGAGGCCAGGCGACAACGGGGGGAGGGCCCAATAACCGCTACGCTCATGAATGAAAAGGGGGCACCTCCCTCTACATCCTGCTGCGAGATAGGTTGTCGGAAGAAACGCGTGCACACTCTGTCATGCAGAGCGAGCAATAGGCAGCGGGATTACTGAGTAGGGTATTAGGATTTAGGGTGCACACTTCTATGCATGTCTCACCGGATTGTGGCACCGCAGGGTGGGCCAAGTGTGGAAGTACCGAACAATTCACCAGGCAATAATGCGAGTGTGCAGTGCCGCTGGCACGAAGAACGACAGGGAGAACCACGAGATTGGGCAATGCCCAATACACTTGGAAGCTCCCGCCTCATGCAGCACAAGGAAATGTACCGAATTGGTGATGCAGGAGAGAATGGCATGGGGTGATAGTTTTAAGGATGCACCGGGTCGCCATGACCCACCATGGCACGCACGAGCTGCCTAGGCAGATCGGTGGGCGATTAGCGGGGAGATGGCGACCAAATCCGTGCGTCCCATTAATGGAGGCGTGTGTTGGTGAGCGCATTGAAAGCACTAAGCGATGGCGCGTCCAAGAAATCGTCCACACTCCTGGAAGTTTTAGTTCCCTTGCTGCGGAGCTCCTGCAGTGTCATGCCCGAGGCCTGAACTTGAAAAGGCATCAACCGACGGAAGTATTATCTCCGCGGTATCGGCATCAAGCACGGGCGGGGTTGCAAGAACGGCAGACCTCCAACGGTGGGAAGAGACATGTGCCCTACGCGCAAAGTCCGCAAAGGACTGGCCTGCGGCAGGGAACGGGATCCACATATCCGTCCGGATTACACTAGGTTCGAGGGCCCCCACCAGGCCGCAGTAGTCTTGGCAGTCAAAGGGAAGGCCTGCCGACTTCTAAGCTGTTGCAGAAGAAGGTGGCGGTGGGGCTCCACGTCCTGGAAGACAGGCGGTGTGTAACCCGCTTTCAGTCCGCCTGCCATGACAAACCGCATGCCCCTGGAGGCCTGGATCGTACCTTTGAGCGCCACTCCGCCTCCACTGGCCGAGGCAGCGGTGTCGGTGTCACAAAGATACGCCATAGCTGCGACTGGGATATGAACTTTCAGCCTATGCAGAGGCCAATCGCCTAACCATTGTGCTACCTGTTCCCCCGTGGCGAGGGACTCAGTACCTGTCTCCAGCTCCTCAAGGGTGTCATGCATTTGAAGGAGCTGAGCGTGCTGTCTGGTAGCTATGGTGAGAGCCGCGTTCCAGAATTGCGGCTGGGCCAAGCGATCCAGCATAAGCTGCCGGACACGAGGATGCGCATCCTCTCTGCCTAGCGGCTCGAAGACGGAGGCGAGAGCGGTGGCCAGACACAGGAGCCACGAGCGCAGGAAGCGCAGTTTTTCCTCACTTCCCAAGGCAGGGGCGTCGGGACTCAGTCTGCGGAGGGCAAGCGTGTTGCGCACAGCATGCAGCCCTGCCTTGGTGGCCGGGTCAGTGCTGAACAGGACGTCACCCCACGGGTAGCTAGTGGGAAGCAGCGTGAAATGGCTCAAGTCATGCAGGGAGAGGACTTCCTTAGCAGCGGCCATATCGGGGACCAGCGCGAGAGCAGCAACTGCCTCGTCCAGGCTCTCCAGCACTGCCGGATCGAGGTCTTCCTCAATTTCCGCATCGTCCTGCAGGCCGCGCCCGACCGGACCATTTTCCGGCTCCGGAGCAAAGGCTGACACAAAGCCGAGCCGAGCCGCATCCTCGTCAGTGGCGGGTAGGCACTCATGGAATTCCTGCGCGGAGCTGGCTACACTGATGCGATCGGCTTCCTCCAGGAGCGGTTCGGCCTCGATATCGGGCTCAATGCACTCTGCTTCATTATCCGTATCAACTTCGATCAACGGCACATTCCTGAGGTGCAGGGCATTCAAGGCTTCATTGATCTCCTCAGGCGCCAACATCCCTTCGAGCGGGGCACCGTCGTCAACTTGCATGGCCTCCTGCCCAGCATCCTCGCCCTGGGGTACCCAGTGGGTCCCACCAGGACGAGAAGCCGAGGCGGTGTGGTCTGCACCGTCATCCGACACGCTCGTGGCCTCAGTGGCCGAAGTCTCCCCACCTTGTCCAGCCTCCTGTGAGGCCTCCACGGCAGCAGTAAGGTATTCAAGGGTATCTTGCAGTTCCTCCTTAGTGCGCACAGTCACTCGAGGCAAATCGTCGGGCGCGGCCTCCGCGGTGGAAACCTCCATCGGAGTTGCCTGTGACCGGGAGGAGCCCGGCACGATTGTGTCCGTGACGTCCTTACCGGTGAAGGCATCATATACGGCAGAAATGTAGGAGGGGTGAATGCCTTGCACTTTTTGGCCATCAGTGAGGGTGTAGGCAACCCCGGAGGTGAGCACAGTCTCACCACCCGCAATGTATAGCGCCACCCCTGCATGAAGGCACTTCACAAGGTCAACTGCGATGGCGTATGGCCGATTGCCCCGGGCCTCCACAAAACCCTGTGTGTTAAGCGGGTAGGTGGTCAAGTGGATGTGAGTACGCTTGCCACCCATCAAGGCGCCCGGAAGCAGCCCCATCGAAAGGATGGACTCGGCGCTGACCCAAGTCGTGCAATGGAGTGCTATACTACGCCGGATGGCCTCATCATGCCGCATCAAGGGGAGATGGCGGGTAGGGTCGAGGACGGCTGTGTGGCCCGCGATGGCCCGAATGCACAACCCGCGAGTGGGCGAATGCTTGATTTCGAAGCGTGCCTTGCTGTGTGTACTGACGAAGTCAGCGACGGCAGCTAGCGCATCAGCAGTGACCGACAGGCCTTCACGGACAAGGTTCCGCAGGGCGCGGATCAAATGCATGCGGCTAGCGATGCTTTCCAGCAGGACAAAGCCGTCTACCGTCGCAGGAGTCTTAGGGTCGTGCCTAGTAACAAAGGTTATGCTTGCATTGCCGAAGGCAAGCCCTCAATATCACTGACCGTAATGAGGGGCTTGCGAGGATGTGCGAGTGATTGTTGCCCCTGTTCGATTGTGGGCCATGCAGCTTGGGCCTCACCTGCTACAGGGCCCCCAGACACTGGCGCAGGGTCCCACACGGAGGCAGCACGGTCGGTTGAGGAGGGAAAACGAGGCCTCCATTCGACTCCTGGGCCGCCGGTGGCAGGCGTTGGAGGCTGACCACGTGGCCGCTTGGCGGGAGCAGGCGGGATCGGAGTCGGACGCCTCTTGGGCGCCAGCCCAAGGCGCGGCCTGGTTATGCACTTCGGATCCCTTGAAAGGCAGGCAAGACTGGGCCAGGGCGCTCCTTCACAGAGGTCATCCCCCTGCGCCAGGGCCGTGGCCGCCCCGAAAAACACGAGACCAGAAACCGGCCAGAGAGAAGCGTCACCACATTGCGCTGCCTCAGTAGTCTCCCATGCAGAACCTACAGGGAAGGCACCCATGGGGCCGTGCAGCACGAGTTGGTCGTCAAGCATCGTGAAGGACAGGACCACATCGCCTCCGATTTCCTGATAGCAGAACACAGAAAGGTCACGGCTATTTTTCGGGCCTATTCAAGCGGAGCGCGAGCAGGAGGGGTTCCTCAGTGTCCCGCATTTTCAGGGAGAGCGCCAAGGGCAGCTCCTTCCACGGGGCCGCATGGCCGATGTGATGGGCACCGTGCCAAGAAGGCTCATCCAGATCCTCAAGGCCAGAGCACATGCCGAGCAATGTAGCTACGGGCTCCGCAGATTTCTGGAGGCTGGCCATGTCCAATCGACCAAAAAGGCGTGCGCTCGCTGTTTGCAGCATGCCTAGCGGTCCGGTGGCACTCGGCGGAGCAAGGACCACAGTAAGCGCTTTGGCCCTGGTCAGTGACACGTTGAAGCGCGCCTCCGCTTCACTGCCATAATGGAGAAAACGAGAATCTTTTCCGATTATGACTACGGAGACAGTGCCGGTCATGCCGGTGGCCTTGACCGTGTTCGTACATTCGAGGTACTGACTAAAGAGTGTGGGCCTAGACAGCCTGTACTCCCGGACCTTAGCCGGGGTGATCTGCTGCAGGTAAGCAAGGCGTTCATCGTGCGTCAGGCGTTGAAGCTGCTGCAAGCAATTCTGAAAGCGCGCTTCAATAGCATTGGAAGTGGCACGTGCCTTTTCCTTGGCATCATGAGCCTCGACCAGGAGGGGAGTGCACGCCATAAGCAAATGGACCAAGAGCACATCCTGGAGCAGGTCCGGCCACGCTTCATCGACCTGGCCACCGATAAAGTGACGGCACACCGAATCGTCCGTGTCATTATGCGGGGTCATGAGAAGCTTGGGTTTTTCATGCCCACGCCGAAAGGAGCCGTGGAACGAGGCCAAAAGGACGTCTACAACATGTTCAACGGCCTGCAAGGACTCTGCCGCAAGCCCCAGGGCGACATCACGACCTTGCAAGTACAGCAGCTTGGGTTGCCACTCAACGGAGCGGAGGCCGGAAACTCCAGTAGTTATGCCATTGAGCATGGCATTCCTGGTGGCTATGACCTCAGCAGCTTGCTCGACACACCTGCCGATAATGACTCGACCGTCATCATCCATGCGCACCAGATGGGGGTACCAAACAGCCACACTCATGAAGTAGGCAGTAGGCGAAACCCGCATACTACTGGGCAGCAAGATTGAGCCCGGGAGATCCTTCACTAGAGAGACCATTGGCGCTGCGGACGGTGGCTGCCGCAGTGGGCAGACCACGACCAGCAGCAGCAAGGTACTCCATGCCTAGGAGGCGTTTCCTGTGAACGCTCTCCAGTGATTTGTACCGCTGCCAGCACCAGGAAGTCCTGTGGGACGCTCCAATCCGAAAGCCCATGAAGGGCAACCTTCTTTTGGCCTAATCGTCGCAGAACCTCTTCTCGAATGGGGTCGTTGCCCGAGGCACCCCGAGTTTGCCGATCATCACCAATGTGGACTGTCAGGGCTGTGCAGTGCACTGCACCATGAACAGCCACATAGGCGGCCTGACCCGCCTGCTGGGACTCATCCACAAACATAAGATGGATAGCCTGAAGAAAAGAGGCCAAGGGGCCACGGCGTCCTATTTCGTGGAGAAGGGAGCCGAGAGTAATGGCCACACAGCAGGGCTCATTGTCCTTGAGGAATTGAGAGCGAGTCTCATAAGCGACATCAAGGTCAGTGGCTTGGTCATGGTCACGCCCAAGCAGGCGCGGAAACTGACACAGGACCTCCGCCGGGGCATCCGCGAGCAGGGACTGCACATTTCGCGAGAATTCCTGCAAGGGCGAGTGAGCAGAATGAGGGCAGCACTGGCACAGTAAGTCTTACCAGTGCCAAAGAGTGCCTGGATGCCAAAGGTGACGCGCTGGGAAGAAAGGGCATGGAACACGCCAAGCAGGACGCTCATGAAGTGCCGGACCGACACTCAAGCGAAGCACATTGAAGAAGAAGGTGGGGCCACACTCCAGAAGGCGACGCCAGCCCTCCGCATTTTCTCCCTGCCAAGAGCCGGCCAGTCGCTCAGTATTGATCACCAAGGTCTCCCATGCGGCTGAGGTGAGCTCGGACCGTACCAAGTGGTCAAAACTGAACCACCCAGTGCCATCAGGCGCCCGGAGGCTGCAGGCAAGCAAGTTGCTGTTCCAGGTCACGAGCAAACCCAACATATTTGACGCGAGGAGGCAGGTAGCTTTGCGGGGCGTCCCCAGAGGCCACCCCAAGGATAGAGGGAATGCGATCCGAGTGCACACCAAGCACATGGTGCCACATGCTAACGCCATGCTTAGGGGGTTTGACGGAGCTGAATTCCGGAACGAAGGTGAAGCCCTCTGCACCCACGAGCTCGGCATGGCTAATGAGGGGTTCCCGGTAATCACGTTGTTCATGAGAGACCACCACTTGCATGTTTCGCACATAGGCCTGCTTCGGGGCAGCCAAATCCTGGGGAAGGAAGTCCTGATTTCGAATGCGAACCCTTTTATGTACTTCACACTGCCGCCAAGTGAATCCGGCAGCATGACTGCCAAAGAGACCTCGGTGCCATCAGGGAGCTGGCAGTCGGTACGGTTGCCATGGCCGTTGAAGTACTGGCACCACGGCAGTTTCTGGGCAAAGTGGACCGAATAAATATCCACCCCCGGATGCAGGCGATTGTACAGTGGGACTGCATCACGCCGAGAGAAGGAGCGCCACTGGGCCGGGGGGTCCCGGAAGGTGCGCAAGGCGGAGACACTGGCCAGGCCTGGTACCACATAAAATCAAGCGCTTGGGCCACTGGCAGTTGCATCAACCGATCATGGACATCTTTAGCAGCAGCCCGCCCAAGAGCAGTGGCTCGGTAGGCCGGCAGGTCCATGAGGCCATGAAGGGAGCGCGACACCCACGCGTCCGCTGCGTCACTCCCCAGCGGCGCCGGCAAGCCAGGCAGCTTCAGAAATCATGCGTGGGATTTGTGGTCGGTCAGTGACACGAACCAACTCCTGAGGTTCCTGACAGGCAAGGGCGAGCGCAATGTGCTGCAGGTAGTCCGCGGACCTGGGGTCAAAGCCCGCCCACTGGTAGTAAAGGTCATCCGATTTAGCGAAGGCGGAATGCAGCGATGGTCCAGCGCCATCTAGTATCTTAACAAGGTGGCTATAGTTGTGGCCATTTACGCCGAAGATGCGACGGTCATCATGCACAGCAAGGACACCGATGCCTTCGGCATTGAGGGCCGCACGGACACCACTTTCCCCTACGCTACTCCACGGACACGACGTGTCTGTGGTCACCTGGACAATCTTGACACTCCCAAGCGCATAGTCACCGGCCGACTGGGCGAGGCCTCGCAAGCAGGGAGGCGGCATAGAAACACCACCAATGCGCACGTGGAGGCGGGAATCCGGACCTAGCAAATGACGCCACACAATGGCAGCAACAGTACACGAGTAGGACCCAGCCGAGAAGCCACGAAGCAAGGCACCACGTTCGGAAATAAGGCAAGCCACCATGGCGCAGCCCACGAGGAAGGAAGTGGACGGCTGAAACATGCTGCACGCAAAGTACTGGGCGTATCGCGCGAAATCCCCATATCGATGGGACGCACGTGCATCAGTGACATTCCACTGACGATGGCCGCGAAAGATGTGGGGCCAAGCGTTGCGACACATGGCAAGCGTGAGCAGGACCTTGGCAGCACGCAGGCAGGCAATGTGATCACACTGAAACCCTTGCTCGGTACGCCAGTCCACGGGCTGGGAAGTGGGCCCATACACACTGCCTCCGGGACCACTGCACAAGAAGGATGTCAGCCTCGGCAGAGGCCGATGCCTGCAACCGTGAGACGCGTGGCCGGAGTGGCTTTCGGGCGTCCCAGGGCACGGCCTGCAATTGCAGGCATAGAAACCTGCAGCAAGGCATCCTGGAGGTCCGATGCATGCGCTTTGATAGTCTGCAAGGCAGACCCTACACTTGGCTGGGGTTCCTGAGAGGACCCATCAGCTACCACAGGCGACAATCCCCACGTGGGTGAGAGGATGGGCTCGCATGCTTTAAGGCCCTCTGGCACCGGAAAGTGCTCCAGCGCCAACCCTGGCAGGCCGCCACCTAAAACCGGAGCGCGGGCCCGTCCGCAAGCGCCGCCGCAGATACTAAAAGGGGACCCTCTCAGTGACCGGCGAACAGAGCGCCAGCCCAACAATGAGTGGGTACCAGGCTCCGAGGTCCGGCGCATCCCTAGTGTGCAGCGCCTGAACGAAGAGCGGCGGCACCCTTATTCCCAAAGGAGATGGTGCGCTCAAGGGTAGCTACATCACAGACGGTGGTCCCCCAGCCTGGGAAGGAGAGCACCCGGAGCGGCGCCAACACTTCCAGGAGTTGCAAGACAACCTCCGGGTGGCCTGCGTGTCCCGCACCAGTCGCAACATATGAGAGCGACTGGGACGGCACGCGCACCTCAAAGCAGGATGCGATGGCGGCCGTAGCAAGCAAACTGACAAAGCATGCCACCTCCAAGGAACTTTCCGGACGGCATCCGGCAAATGGCGTGTGCAAACTGGTCATCAAGGCACGAGAATCCTGCGGGGTATCTGACTCAGCAACCTCAGAAGGCGCAAGCAAGTTACTCCTTCCATCACTTTTGCGCCGAAGAGCAAGCGAGGAGCTGGCTCTCCACACAGCATTGTCCCCAGGGTCCCCAACACTGACAATCGCCTCAGCCCAAAAGGGGTCAGGGTCCTGGCCTGTAAACAGGATCATACCCGGGAACACATCTGCAGCACCCGGCACCCGCGAGGTAGATATGACCTGCCAGAGATCTGCCAAATTTGGGAAGAGGCCAGGCATGACACGCTCAGTGACCGCAAGAATATGCGAGCTGGGTAAAAAGCATCGGGCACATTCCATGACCTGTGGCAAGACCTGCGAGGCACAGGGATAGACCCCTTCATACACAGCACACGCTGGCACAAAAAGGACCAAGGATGGCGGCGAGCCGTCGGAGCAGGTATGCCCCACAGAAAGCCAACGCGAGATAGCGGCTTGGTGTTGAAAGTTGTGTCCCACAACTACAATCACCTCAGTCCACGGGGTGACCTGGGCGGGCAGTACCTGGTCCATATAGTGGAAAAGGTGAAAACATTTTCCAACACTCAGCTTGAGCCCTGGTCGGTTCGCCAGGTTAAAGATTCAACTCATGCAAAAGCTACTCAACTTCCTATACAAGGAGTAACGCATGTTCATAGGGTGCTACACAGTGTAAATTCTCAACACCCCACCTGAGCCACACACCTCTGGTGAGTTGCTCACTTTGAGATTTGCACCCGTCATGTGGACTCTATCCACACAACCAGAGCCAGGCTCAAGGGCTCATCACGAGCTCTTAAAGCTCTTCTGTGAAACAAGCTTCTGCCATCCAGCCACTTGTGGACTTCAATGGGCGTCTCTTCTCGCACGCCACTACACCATGAAAATTCTCCATCCACAATATTCTGCAAAGAATCCAGCTTCATTTCCCCAGCTGACTGCCACGGCCTCGACCACTCCTAGGCCTTGCAGCATTGCTCGAAGAATTGTCTGCATCGACCGCTCTCCCAAAACATGTTCGGCATTGACCTCTACCAGATTTCTGAGCTTCCTGCTCACTCAGCTCAGATACTTGTCTGCCTGCAATCCACTTGCACTTTCTGCGATGGTAAAATCACCAGTCCGGGTTATGTACACTCTGATGAGCTGACCTGCATCAAGAGGCCTCACATCTCTTTGCTCAGTGAACAAAGCCCCACCATGATCATACCCGGCTGATGCTTGCATCCGGTCATTTTCATCCACAATCGTCTCATCCTGAACATTGGAAACTTGCTTGCTCCTGCATTTCTGAAAACTCCATGCCACGAAGCTGAAAATCAAATACATCGAATGGAAAAACGAAAGTGCAAAACACATTCCAAACACCCACATGCTCCAATCTGCATCTGCAGCTTCCTGCTTCTTTAAAGACTCATCACTTCCTTGCCCGAGTGTCACTGCTGGCAAAGTGAAGAGACTCATCACCCTCGCAATCCTGACCACCGCAGGCATACAGACAGTTGCACTTTCTGCACGCAAAATCTGAAACGCTTCCTTCAGAGTCATTCGCTTTTCCTGTCTGCTGAGTTCCTGGTACAGCTCCTCTTGGCCACACCTGAAATGTTGCTCGCCCTGATAGGTCACCACTTTCATGAGACCCAAAAGCAAAGCTACCCTGCGAATAGCCAGCTGCTTAGTAAACAAATCTGCAGGATTCACCCATGTGCTCACTGACCTGATTCGTACTCGCCTCTGCTGCACCCATTGCTGCACCCACAAAAGCGAAATAGCAATATGCTTAGTCTTGCCAATCCCAACTTTGCACATCATCGCCTTAGCTGCTGAGCTGTCTGTCCTCAAGATCAAAATTGACCTCTGCAGAGAGTGATACTCCTCCACAGGAATTTCACCATCATCCTGCAAGTATCCCTGTAATGTGTCCCACATGCGCTGTACTGCAATGCCTTCTTGCAAGGTTCCACAGGATGCTGTAAACTCTGCTTCTGCGCTGCTTGTGGACACTGACTTCTGAGTCCGTGAAAAGTAGGTAATCACATTCCCATTCACACAGATTACCCCACCTGAAGTGCTTTTCCTCTGATACCGGTCATGGGCCCAGTCGCTATCACTAAAGCACTCCACCACATCCTGGTCTGTCTGCAACATGCCTGGCCCTGAAGCAACCTGAAACTCATCTTCCAATTGGCTCACATCCAAAAGACTCGTGCCCGCCTTTGGCTTCCACAAGAGTGAACCAATCTCCCAATTGTGAATCACATAGCTGCAAGCATGCTGCAAAGCTGCAAAGTCGGCTCGGTTTGGCATTGACATCTTAGAACTCAACACCTTCATCGCATATTGAATGTCCGGCCGATCGATCATCACATAGAGCAATAGCCCTACAGCACTCCTGAACTTCTCAGTCTCCTCCGCTGAAATCTGCTGACTTGGCTCAATTGGTTCTGCAACCGGCACACAGATATAATCTGTAGGAAGAGCTGATCTTCTCTTCTTCAAAGGAGCGCCATCACACCATTGCACCAACTTCTCTCGGTACTTTGGATTTGCATTGACCCTTGCATGCGTAGGAAACCCATGCTCATTACCACATAAAAGAACTTCTCGCTTCAGGAAATGAAAACGGTCTCCACTGCTAAAAGGTCCTGCTGCTTTGACTTTGAGATCGTGTTTCTCCAAGTGGTTGATCATGTCCTGCATGAGCTCCCTTTTTCCTACCAACAACAGGTCATCCACATGCACTGCAATAGCCAAACAATCACCAGTGTACAAAGATGGACATGTAACTGATGGCTGCACACCACACCTTGTCAAAATGCTGCCAATGTGAACGGACCAGTCATGAGCTCCCGACCGCTGACCTGGAACCAAACGATAAAGACGAGCCCATGTACTTGTTCCTGGCAACCTCACAACGGTGGGTACAACCTGCGGCACCATCAAAAACGCATCACTGATGTCTGCAGTCATGTAAGAATATCCATGTGTGAGTCCCCAGGTAATCAACAGTTTGGCTGCATAAGGAGGGAGAGTAGATGCATACAAATCTGATCTTCGGGGGTCCCAAAACTTAAACTCACGAGAGACCAGTCGAGCCCTTCGATACCATGGCCCGTTCCCATCTCTTCTCCTCCAGTCATGAACAAACTTGCAAGTAAGAACCACTGAATCACCGATGTCGCTCTCCTTTATTTCCTTGTACACTCCCATCTGCTCTAAACGTCGCAACTCCTCCAGTTCAGCCGCTTTGTCAACAGCTGCCAATTCATCTCCCTGCACATCTGGAGGGCGCTCTTCAGTGGCATCATCTCCAGCATCGTATCCCCAGGGAAGGCTGTCATCAGCCCAGCTCGCATCAACTTCATCTTCCAGATACTCATCTGCATCCACCACTGGCATTTGCACTGCCCCCACCTGCCTTCCATCTCCAGATTTCAAGATCTTTGGCATAGGTGGGCCTTCTGGTAAAGACTCACTCATTCTCTTTCGCTCATCCACCACATCCTGCATGTCCTCTGGTGGGATCACAGGTCCAGCCACTGATGCCGAGGGTGGTGGAGGCCTCTGAACATGTACCGAAGGCATAGCACTGCCAATTTGATTCAAACCGCTCTGATCTGAAACTGACTGTCCCACAGAACCCAAATCTGCAAGCATCGCATTGTCAGGCAAAACCGATTCACTCTGCTGCTCTGCCTGTGATTCAGCTTCAGACTCTGGATCCGACGCTGCCTCATCTTCTACTGCAAACGCGACCCTAGGCAAAATAGGAGGTACCCCAAAGTTGTCCTTGACTGTCAAACTCTTCTGCAACATGAGCCAGGGAGTTCCTCTCACTTTATCCAGCTCTGATGCCACCCAAGCAGATGAGCTTGGTAGCCTTCTCACACTCCTGGATGTTGTCACTCCCCAAACTCCACCAACCAAGTGAGATCCAGTTCTGGGATCCTTTCCCAACCAAACTGCCTTCCTCCACCTGCGTAGGCATTTGCCTGCAAAGCCATCACACATTCGCCATAGGAGAGTGCCACCAGCATGGGCCACTTGCTCCCTTTTACCAGGGTACATGAAGTCACATTGAATGACTGCCATGTCTTGAACATCATCGTCTGGTTCCACTGCTGAAGGATGAGCGTCCTGAACTGCCCTTGATGCAATGCAAGCCTCACACCACGGCATGTATGGTTGGTGAGTCACCTCATGCAATTCCCTCTCTCGCACTGATGGCTCACGAGGCCTAGCACGCACCACCGGATCCACCTGCTCACCCCGCAGTGCCAAGGCCGCCGCTGCATCGACTGCGCCTGCCGCTGCTTGAAGGTGGAAATTCACCAGCTTGGCCCACACCTTGCTCTTTGCACCTCCAATTGCAATCTTCAGGAATTTGGCTGCTTCCCTCATCTTCCTCAAACTAGATTCAGCTGTAATCTCTTCACCATTGACTATCAGCCTATTGGGCGCTGCATCAATTGGCACTCCCTCAACTTCTACTGCCGGTAAATCCACATCTGCGAAACCCGAACCTCGGCTTCCTCATCATCCACTTCACCCTCAACAGGTTTGGGTTCAACAGATTCTTCCAACGCCTGATCTTGCTGTTCCACAAGGATCGCTTCCATCTCCTCCTTGCTCATCCAGAGTGTTTTCAACTCCAAAGGTTCCTCAGTAACCACAGTGATGAGCCTGCGAGGAACTCCAGTGTAAACAGCCTGTGCATCGGCCAAATGCCCCCATGCCTCATTGAGAGTAATCACCTTCCAGTCTTTTCCATCCATGGAAGCAAGGCATGTCCTGTAAGGCCAGAACCGGCTTCTCCAAACCGGATGAGGATCTGTCAGCTTGTCAGTCTTCTGCTCCAAATGCACCACATGACCTGCAGGAAGAACATTCCATCCTCACTCCATGCATCCCCCAACTTCACAAACTGTCCTACACACAACTCTGGTCGCTCCGGGATTGTGGCAGGCTCAGGGTCTCGACTACCACGAGAGACCTCCACCGGTCGCACCTGAATCGCATGCACTCGGCCTGACACTTCCAGAGAGTTGTGTCTGAACTGCAACCTGATATTCACTGCTCCATCAGGACTCTGCAAAGAGGGTTGTCCCAACACATGCAAAATTTGCCATCCATGTCGCAAAAGTTTGCCCACTGCAAGAATTGGCTGTCTCACATTTGAAATCGCAAAGAAATCTGTAAAATCCAAATGGGTTCCAGAATCATCCTGAACTCGCACACTCAGCTGCCGCATCGCCTCGGTAGGCATCAACTCGCCTGAAGCATTTCGAATATCTGCATTGATCATTGCACACTCCACTCCAAAATCCCTGCACCACAATGGAGCCACCGAGATGTCAGCACCTGTGTCCACCACCACTGGCATATCTCCAGAAAAGTCCTCATGAGGGACATAGTCTTGAAGATCTGGTTCACCACTTGACACTGCATTGCAATTCCACACATGCAAATCTGGCATCCCAGTGAGATTCATGAACGAATGCTCAAATGAAGACGTGTCCCAGTTACCATCGTTGTCAAAAAGCGAAATGTCAAAATGCTCCACACGTGAGTGCTCCATGTCGTGCTGATCAACACCAACTGTCTGCTGCTCCGTGTCATGAAAACAGGTTGAGCCACAAGCAACTGTCTGCACAAAATATTTCTTCTGGTCATGCATCCAAAAAGGTTGACTCTCTGAAACGCTGTTGCTTTGCTCCTCAAGATTGTACATGATGATCTGTCTGATGTGTCCTGTTGTGCTCGCTGTTGAAGAAGCTGCATTCACTGAAGGGTTCGCGGTCTGGATGTCCCCGGTGCTACCTTCCCCACCAGAAACAACATTTCTGACATTCGTCTGTCTTTGCCAACAATCACGGGCAATATGGCCAGGTTTGCTACAAATGTAGCACAGCTTTGTCTCATTGCTACCATAGCCTTTGCCTTTTCCTTTGTTGGCCTCCTTTCCTTTGCCACGCTGCTGTTGCTCATACTGTGAACTTCCAGTCTGTTTGCCTTTTCCTTTGTCTTTGCCCTTACCTTTGGCAAATTGGTCTTTGCCCTTGCCTTTTCCTTTTCCTTTGCCCTTGTCCTTTCCTTTCCCTTTGTTGACCCGGTCCACCTCCATAGGCGTTACACCATCACCAGCTGCTATACCACCAACTGGTCTCACAGTTTCCACCGCCCATGATGCAGTGGCCCGGTCATAATCCGTGATTAAATCTCAAACCTTGGCATAGGTGGTTGTGTCCGAAATCTGCAACTGCACATGTCGTTTCAACTCAGGCTTCAAAAGCCGCATCAAAATTGCAACCTTCATGATGTTGTCCACCTCACTGCCTGTTGTGCTGCGATAGGTGTCAAACAAGACCTCAATCTCTGCAACACGTTGTCGAATAGACAAGTCTTTGGAAGAAGGCTGGTATGACATGATACACTCCATGATCGCCGCTGCTCTGCTCGTGGTACGAGGTTCGTTTTCACAAAGCAAACGTCTATAAGCTTCACCCCCACAACAGTCTCGCACCTCTTCCACAATTCTAAATGCATTGCCCTGAGTATAAGCAAGCAATAAACTGTGCAACTGAAGAGATATGGCTGTCTGTTCAGGATCCAAATCTACCATGGCCACCTCTGAGTCAGGGTGAGCTTCCACTCTGTCCAACATCTCATACATAGGTGGTGACTGCAAAGCAATCCATGAAGTAAACCGAAGTTTCCACTGCCTCCACTCTCGGTGCTCCTGCTCTGAACTCACGGCACCGAACTGTGTAGGCTGTTTGACCAACCTCCCGATATGTGTAGGGGCACCTGAACTGCTAGCAGCTTTGGCTGCTGCTGCTGCTGCATCTGTAGCTGCTTTCACCAACTGAGCAACAGTATCAGCATCCATGGCAACACGACCGCGCCCAGCCCCAGACCGTCTTAGTCCAGGGCTCCGCTACCATGAAAACATTTTCCAGCTTGAGCCCTGGTCGGTTCGCCAGGTTAAAGATTCAACTCATGCAAAAGCTACTCAACTTCCTATACAAGGAGTAACGCATGTTCATAGGGTGCTACACAGTGTAAATTCTCAACAAAAGGTCCTCATTTGGCCAAGCCCCCTCCACAACGCTCACGTGCCCTCTGCAGGGCATCCTCGAGTGAAGTCGAGGCAACTGCCGTGGGGACGTATGCATCAGTGCAGAGTGTGAGGCTGGCTTTCAATGCATCAACACCATGCTGGGTACCCGAGACGGAAGGAGAGGGCACAGGACGAAATGGGTCTGGGTGCGGAGCAGACGAGGCCGCCGCCCACACACTGGAGCTAGGGACAGCAGCAGGCACACTAAAGTTAGGGGCAGGGGGTGTTGGAGCCGCGACTCTACGTTCGAGCAAGTCAGCCCCAGACAGCGGGGTCACTGTGCGGGTTGGCGCAACCTGGGCAGGAGGGGCCGCCGGGCTGGCAGTGCCAGCACCGTAGCTCCCTCCAACCGCAGCCTGTGGTGGCAGGTGGCCGGCTTCAATGAGTTGAGTAATCTCATCTGGTGCGAGCGCACACTGCGGAGGCAACGCAGCACCTTCCTGAGCCAGAGCAGCATCAGATCCAGGGGCTTCTAGTGCGCTGGCCAGGGATTTACGGTTAGCATCTGTTACTACCAAGGAAGCCAAGCCTGCAATAGGAAAGCAAGTCTGTTGCCGCAATCTGTCCTGCCTGATTTGCCGAAAAGCAGTAGCTCTCATGTAGGCGTCCATGAAGTTTGCCCCTAGGGATGCCTGATGGTATAGACATACCACTCGCTCGGCTTCGTACCACACCACGTTGCTTTGCATCGAATCAATCTCCTGAAAGCCGAGACTGCGAGGCCGCGGGCTACCGAACCGCCAACCGGGGTGTTGCTCCAGCTTAAGGCTCCTACGGGACCCAAATTTGACATAAGGGTGATGCGCAAGAAAGACCTTCCAGCTTCCGATGGGCAAGTCCCACTGCCGGAGAGCATTCACGTACCGATCCGTGGCTTGACCATCGTAGAGTACCTGGGTAATATCAATGGCACCTTGCACAAAATAGTACCCAAAGTTGAGTGCGTTGCTGATGGACAATGCGTTGTATTCAGCAATTGTGAGAGGCTGTTTGTCAGCCATGGCAGTATTTGCGGGCAAGGCAAATGCAGACCTCTAGCAAATTGATCCCAGGACGGCAGTGCCAGTCACTGTGAGCAATTGCTATCGGTCACACACTGGGCGGCACAAGCCCCGAAGTGCAGGCAGTACCTCAATGGACTACCAAGCGGCTGATACCTATCATATACGCACTGTTGAGCCAAAGCGGCGGGACCAAAAGTTATGCAAGGTTTCACCCGTCGGTGCAGCGGGGGCAAGTTTACGGGCCTTAGTGGGGCGGGATTCAGTGGTAACCAAGGCCTGGACCTCAGCTCGCCTAGGGAGGGGTCCTGGTGGTGGGTGCGGATCATGCTGGAGCTTCTCAATTTTAACTTGAAAGTGTGGGGGGGGCACGAGGTGAAGACCAAGGGAAGCCTCAATCAAGCAAGCCTCAAGGTCAACGGTCGAAGGCTCCGGCGAAATCAACAGGCCGTCATGGATAAAAACCAACGACCGAGGCTTGACCCTACGGAGTAATTCCCGAACCAGTGTGCGCATGAACGCTGCTTCAATGCCCTCAAGCAAGAAGTAAATGCGGTTGCCATCATGTAGCCCTACGTGAGATCGCAGAAGGTTAGCGTCTGTACACGCACGTAAAAAGGCCGGCTTAGCATTCGCGACACGTCGTAACAGGGCAACCAGCTCAGGGCCTGGGTTAAATCTGTTTTGCTCAAGCATGTGGGTGGCATGTTCAACAGAGCTATTGAGTAAAACAGTGGGCAACAGCTTAACGAGGTGTAAAGCGCTCCGGCCAGCTGGTGAGGCGGAAAGGTCTGCGTGTAAATAAGCCCGAAACTCATCTAGGCGAGGCAGAACCAAGCCTTGCTGCGCAACCATGTGCTGGAAAATAGCGTAATGCGCGCCACACATGTCAATTTCAACATGGTCGCTGTGGAAAAGCGCTGCGCGAACAAAACGCGGAAGCGCGGCTGCACCTTTAACGATCGGATAGGCCCTACCTAAACAATCATCACCATCGATCCGGTACGGGACCTGCTTGAGGACCGTGACCCCCTGAGCATTAGAGCCGATACACGCCCCCCCGGAGGCAATATAAGCCTCAAGCGCAGCGCGGTATGCAGGGTGGTGGGCACGGATGTGCGCAAGATCCTGCGCATGGAATGCGGGGCACTCAACCAGGCAGGCAGAAGCTTGAGCGTTCAGAGAGAGCGATTGCTGCGGTGGACTGCCATTCCTCACCTGCCGGGGAGGGAAATTGGCAGAGTGGCTTCGTTTCGCGCGGCAGCACTAGCAATGCCAGCGAGGAAGTCTGCTTCTTTATTGGCTTCGCGGGGAACATAGCGCCAAGAGATCCGGGGAAGCTCCGTAGCTGCAATGAGCTGAGCCTGGTGCAGGACTGTGACTAGGGCCGGGCGTCGCAGCCGAGCGGTGCGCCTCCAATAACTTAAGATGGAGGAGTTATCCCCAATGATGAGACATTCCTGTACAGCGGGATGATTGGGGTAAAGGCTCGCAAGGGCCTGGACCGCGTATGCACTCGCAAAACCCTCGGCGCGGTAGGAGTCCGGGCAGTCAGGAAGGGGGTAGGCCGTTTGGGCAAGGACCTCGTAGTCATCCCCCGCAAACTTCCGCACAATGACCCCAGCACCTCCAGCCGCGTCAGCCCGATGACAGCTGCCGTCAAAGTGCGCTACCAGGGCGGTCCACCTCCACGCGCGAGAAGCGCAAATAAGGGGATCGCCAGGCCTCACTACCTGTACGGCAAGTACGTAGATATGGGCCGCCCCGCACTCGCACACCCTTGCTTCGAGTGTAATGTTAGGCGTGCCGTGGTGATAAGCCTGAAGAAGGTGTCGCTCACGGCCGTGTTCCATGACAACCGCAAGCAACGACCCAGGCAAGGCCGACGAATCGCCCTGGTAGGTGAAATGTGGTATCTTAGGTGAGAGTGCATGGAGAGGCGCACCAGCAGCAAAGCGAACATGATCAAGCCAGACACAGCTACGGTGTGCGGAGGGTCCAACTAACCAGGCAGGGCGCACCCCCATTCTGACATCGCTGGGCAGCAGTTCGAAGGCACAAGTGGCGACCAAACAGGCAATGTGCAAAAGATCAAGGGGAGCAGCAGCAGGCGGGTCGCCGCGCTTAGCTACGAGGCCCCCTCTCTGCCTGATTATGGCGCGGGCTCCGGCATATAAGGCATAGCATCTGGCAGATTGGGTTCTGGGCCAGTGCGCCTGCGGAAACCTTTGAGAAAAGCGCCAAGAGCAACCGAGCAGCAGCGAACCGGCTACACCTAGACACGCGCAAGAAGACATCCAGTGTTGAACACTGTTATCACCATGGCCACATAGGACACAGGCACGTTGCAACCAAGGGGCCGATTGCCGGAGCAGCGTGGTAGCGGAATCAAGGTGCCCGTCATGTCGAAGCGCAGGCGGTGAAGGCAACATGACGGGCAGCGAAGGCAATGAGCTAGTATGGACCCCAAGGGCAGCAGCCTCTATGGGTACATGTCGCATCCACTCAATTTCCAGGTTTAGATGCGCCTGTGAGAGGGCACCCGCGAAAAAGCCACGAGGAAAGAGTTTGCTGTCAGCACCACATCCACAGGCACACACCGACTGTCTTGTCCAATGGCGCCTAAGGAGGAACCAAGTGTCGCTTTCCTCGTCAAAAGCCCACTTGAGGACAGCCTGCCGAACAGTAGGCGCAACAGTCTTGTGTGGCAATGCATGAAGGAGAGTTAAGAAAGAAATGTCCGATCGATCCTTCCAGGCGGCAGTGGCCATACGGCGAGTTAGGAAGGCAATAGCACGCTCTTCCTCAATCAGACCAATATATTTGGCAAGATGGGTCTTCATAGCCGCGGCCGGCTGTCCGCTTCCAGGACATGAATTCCAAACTTCACGAATGCGCGGGAAGGCGTAGAGCAGCCTGCTAAGCACACGTCCCAGAGCCTGGGGGAGAACCGTCAACGCGGCTTCCCAACTCAGGAGGTTCGGAGCCAACAACCGACTGGCCAGCCCGATAACTGCCTTGAGTACCAAGCAATCTGGAGCGAGCACAGGCGCAATGCGCAAATAGCGCAGTACTTCCGGCAAGGCGTTCATGTCAATCCATGCACGCGAAGGATAAAGCGCACGGGCAAGGAGGCGGCGGTGGTTAGTAAATTCCTTCGCAGATGGCCAATGCACACTGTACGCATATAAGTACGTGGACTGCAGGTAGAAAGCACAAAACATACCGCGTTCCCGCACGGACAGATTTAGGTGCCTAAAGACGCGCAGTCTGTCTGTGCAAGTGGCGTGTGCCTTAGCAGCAAAGGCTGCTGCGATACGAGGGGGGCCAAGGTCTTGACCGTGTCCGTGTAGGGGCAGGCCCAGCATGGTAGCACCAGAAGCAAGAACGCGGGCCCCCCAAGGGGCAGCGTCAGCGACACTGATGTCGTGGCTGGTGGCATTGCTAGAACCTAGTAGATGCGTTTTGCATTTGCAGGCGCATTCAACGTCTAGGAGGTGTGCCCAAATGTCTCGGAGCCTGTCCTGACCATCAAGGAAGTCGGCAACATCCGCACTGGCAAGATGGGCGCGGCGAGTGGCGCACCCCAAGATGACATCTGCCCCTACTGGCATAGAGAGCGCCTGAGAGAAGGATGGCCCCCCTTGCTTGATTAGGGTCTGGTCTGGGAGAGGCTGAGTAGTACCCGCACTCTCCGCAGACCAAGCCCCAATACAGTGATGTCCAAGGACCTGAAAACCTGCCGTGGTGGCCAATGTGAATGCTCGTTGTGCTTCCGAGAGCCACAGCCCATTGCACCACAAGTAGCGTTGTCGTCCATGTAGCCCTTGACACTGAGCACGCCAGGGATAGCGTTCAGAACGACGTATATGGGGTCCATGGCGACACAAAATAGAAGAACTGAGACAGCACGTCCCATGTCGACTCCTTGATGTACTGGGATGGGTGGGCGATAAAAGCGTCCAATACGATGGCGCACCGAACGGCCAAAGAGGACGTACGTAGCATACTGCAGCACCCAAACAGGTGCATTGAGGATCTGAAGGATACGGAGGACCCAATGCGGATTGACTCGTTCGAAAGCTTTGGCTAAGTCAGACAGCAGCACAAAGTATGGCCGTGTGCGATCGCCGAGGTAGGTCTGCATATCCAGGAAATTTCCCTGGGGTTCCCTGAAAATATTGACAAGAGTCTGACTAGGATGAAGGGAACCTCGAAGGGCTGAGTACATTTGCACATACACAGCTTGGTCAATGATGCGGTCAGCCGTATTAGGGAGCCCCAGCGGCCGAAAGTTGTCCGCGTACAACCATCGGCTTTGGGAATGAAGACTAAGGCCTGTACCGGAGCCGGTGCTTGGAGGCCGACATAGTCATGTAGACGGTGCGTAAGCACACGGGATGCGGCATTAGGCGCCGCCCGGTAGGCCGCGTAAGGCAGCGGGGCACTGTCCGGAGAGCGTACCACAGCGCGTAAGAGGTCATCATCAATAGGCAGGGTACATTTGGCAAAGGGTGGTGGTGAATACTGTGAAAGCAACTCCTCCCACTGTGCATCATACTACAGGCTCGTCTTACCAAAAAGCGCGCGTGGCTCGCATGACTTCATCCACCGCCTCCGTGGTCCTACATTGCCGACCAGCTTTGTCCAGCACAAGGCCACTGGTCCGGGCAACGCGCGGCGCAGCGACTCTGCATCTATCCCAAACTCGGGCCTGACCTGGTGTCGCGGCAATTCGATTAGTGTCGTGAATGACCCCTGGATGCGCACTTGCTAGTGCCCGACCGGCTTCGTAAGTGTTAAGAATGGCTTCGGCAACTAGGCGAGGCACCAAATAGGCTTGATCATTGATGCGCAAGGAGGAGAGAGGGACAGGAAGCGACATCGTTTCGCAGAGACTTTGCATAGTGGCGAAAGGGGCATGCACGTTGCCGCCCTGGGTACTTTTCAAGGCTTTCCGAATCAGGCAGTGGGCAGGCAACGTTTGTCGTGGAAGGGGCTGCTCACGCCACCAGGTCCATACAGCAGTCACAGAGGTCATCAGCAGCATGGACCCTGCGTACCAGTTTGGAATACTGCTCATCGGACGCGGCTCCCCCTCTATGGACAAGACACTCTGAGTCCCCCGGGGAGGGAGAAATGCTAGAGGCGACCTTAAGCGTGCCCCACAGCGCTCCATGCTGGCTCGGACGGGTAGCAGGCCAGCGTACATGGTATGTGACCCGAGCACTGTCATTGTCCACCATGGGGTGCCTGAGCAGGAGGCGATCAAGCGCGGATCCGATACCACCGCTCAAATAGGTAGTAAGTTTGGGCGATACACACGAGAAGTGAGCGACCAGGTCTGCCCACATTGGAGTGTTGGAAAGTTGGTTGAAGTCTCCTCCGAGGACAACACACGAGTCGGAAATATGGGCGAGGTGTGAGATTAATCGCGCACCAACTTCCTTAGTCCGAGCGGGATGGACGTAGACGTTGATGACACGGACTTGAGCTCCATACTTTTCGTAGAGTGCGTCCTGTAGAAATCCCGGGATAATTTCAGTATGCTCGATCTGAGTCCACCCTAGAATTGGGAGGATGCACACACCACCACTGCCTGTCTGGTCAGGCGGAAGATTGCTGGCAGCAATATTAATATGTGGGTGGACAGTGGTTAAGGTGGCCGGTTGAGCAGGTGTCCAATTAGTTTCCTGGAGCAACACAAAGCCTTTAACACGGCCGACTTGAATGTGTGCGAGCTTATCATGGTGATTTTGCAGTGCGGCAAGGCTAGTAACATTCCATGTGCAAACGTGGAGATTGGGGGGGCAAGCCTGTGTGTATACGGCAAGCCGTTGGATAGCATGCGCTCCCAGCCCTGCCCATAGATCGGGGTCAAAAGTAAAGAGGTCAACTCCCGGATACGCAGCCCGGAATTCATCAAATGTGAAATCCACTGGTAATTCACAGAGATAGCAAAAGCAGGCGAGACTGCGGACACGGAAGAAGGACCTTGATTGGAGTTGGCCGGCATGCAACGTATTCCACGCAAGCCTCATGGCAGATGTAAGATTGAGCAGAGGGATGACTTTGGAGGAGCGAGGGAGCCATCGAACCTCAAAAGTACCTTCATCCCCAGTCATTGTGGCTAAGGAGAACTCTCGGCACGGCCCCAAGGTCATGGCCTAAGAAGGCAATAGAGGGGACGAGCTTGCACACGAGAGCAACGCACTCTCTGTCCCGCACCGAGAGAAAGATCACAGAAGTGCGATCATGGGTGGCCGGAACAGAGACTTCAGGGAGGAAGGTGTACCATGTGGTCGGCACCCAACCAGAGTCGGTGGGGAGAGCGATAAGGACGACAGTATCAGCACATGCGTGCGCAATGAGGGCTGCAATTTGACATGACAGATCCAAGCCAGGTCGAGGTTGATAGTTATGCTTGGAAGGGGGGTGGGCGGGCCCTCCAACAGCACGTCCTATGGCAATGAGTCCTTCGTAAGGCGTAGGGTGATCAATACACTGCCACGTGATAGCTCCCTTATGGACATAGCCGAACTCACTAAAGACAGGGAGAGAGTGGTCAGCAACGAGTGTTGTTCTCAGAATGATGCCTTTTTCAATTTCGGCCGTGGCAGACTGAATCAATGGCGGCACCTGCAAGCGAGCAATCGGTGAGAAACAATTGTCACTGAGCACCTTGAGAAAACCGCCTCTGGGCGTAGTGGCAAAGTGTGACCAATACACTCGAATGACTCGCCCTGGTGAGAAAGTGATGATGGCAGTCCAGCAACCGGGGGGCTGACAACCGACAGTGTGCACAGCCACTCGATCTCCGCAGTCACCAATGAAGAGTACACAGGAGCGTGCTGCAGGGGCTGTTTGCTCCCACTGTCGAAGCCATAAAAGCATTCCCGCTGAATTGGGCATGTCAGGGTCACAAGTGCCGAGCATGTCAAGAAGGCCAAGCAACTCAAGCTTCGGGAAGAGGGGCTCTTCACCCGAGGACAAGGACCTGAGAGTATATTCAACCGCAGGCGAGCGCCGAATGACGTTCATAATAGGCTGTTCGCGCGAGAGATAATCAAGGATTGGCTCTGACGGTGCTGTCGCGGGTTCTGCGAAGAGCGCTGGCGGAGCAGGCGCTGCGTTGGTTAGCTTGGGCCGCTGATACGGCATGGCCCGAAGAGCATGCCAGTAGTTTTCATCTCCAAATTTGCTCCCAAGCGGGAATGGATTTTGACAGCAAAAGCCTTGTAGGGTCTTATCGAGGTCTTTAAGTACTTGCTGTCGGATGGTAGCGTACTCAACAAGTAGGACGGAGGGAGTGCATGGCTTCCATGGCTGCGGTTCGACTTCTCCGCACTTGAGCTTACGCAAGTAATGTTTGCCGCCGAGAGCAGTGACAACTGCGCTGGGCTTGAAGTAATTTCCAATAAGATCGTGCATGAGACGATCGGGGATGTTGACGTCATGCGTAGCATCTTCACCAAAACTGGTGAGTTCAGCATCAACAACCTTTTCTTCAAGGGATGGGAGTCGAAAGGGGAAGTTTAGGCTCGGATTCTCGAAGTATTCGGCCAAGATAGCGGCTGCTGCTTCCTGCTCTTTGTTCGGGAGCTGTGCAATGGGTGCCCCCCACTGAATAATTTGCTGTAAGGCTCGGACAGCGGTGGCAGGCAGAAAGTCAGCCCAAGGGAGGTCAGGTCAGCCTTGTTCGCCGCATTTTTCATGAAAGTCAGCAACAGTGCCAAAGTAGTCAACCTTGTATAGCAGGTGTCTGGGGTGATAGGCACTAGTTGTGAATCTTATGTGCCCACCCGGCGTGATCCCTCTCGTTCGCAGCCAAGGGGGCATAGGTGGCGAAACCGGCTTGTGCCTAGGTTTAGGCAGCATCCATCCTTGTTGCCAAGGGTCGGCTTGCCGCGAGGGCACGATATAGGAGGAGTTACTGACAAAAAAGTAACGATTCCTAGATACTGCTGACCATTCGGCAGTATTGATGCGATGTATGCACGACGAAGGCACCCCACACGTGTCCTGGATGTATTGTTTGAAGCGGCTGGCCATACTGCCTGCATTTTCAAGCATAGGAACAACCCGATGAGCCAAACCCATTTCCTGGAGCGCATACATGACAATGTAGACAACGTGGTAGTGAACACTTCGAGTGCCTGTAATGCCAAGTTTGCCACCACCCCTTCCAATCTTGGTGTTGTCCTGACATGGCGAGCCCGCACCAAATATAATGAGCGCGTCTTCTGGCAGCAGGGCTAGGAATTCCCTCAACGCGGCAAAATGATGGTGCACAATTTCCCAAACATCCGCAAGGTAGCGGACAGGGATCCTATGTTTGGCGTACGTCCAGATTGCAGGATCAAGATGATACCCCTGTACGGCCGAAATCACAGTTCTGATACTGGAATCAAGTTCAGCAATGAGCATAGCACATGGAGGTCCCAACTCTTCTGCAAGAGTGTTCGCAAAGCTGCCACTCCCATCAAAGAAACTGATGATGCCATGTGGGCGGGTAGGACCACGCACCACGTGTCTGAGGCGCAGTTTCCGTCGGGATTGCAGGCACTCTAGGCCAATGGTATCTGCGTTGCAGAGCAGAACGGCCGTAATGAAAGGTAAGAGATGTGTGATTTCCTCACTCCGCAGTCGCACACCTCCCCTGTTGGGGTGGTAAGCATGGCCAAATTGGCCATCAAAGTGTTCAACCAGCAGAGGTGTGTCATTCTGGATAACCAGGAGGCCAGCAAGGCGTAATCTGATTTTGGCACCCCGGGTCGAAAAATTTAAATTTCGCCCGAGGGATTGCAGAAGGGTTTTGGCAAGGCTCGGCTCAGAAGAGACTGAGACGATGTAGAGTGGGAAGGATGAGCGCCCACTAGAGGAGGCCGGCAGTGACAACCAGGTGGCATCTACTAAATTTGCGACCGGCTCGGTGTTGACGAACAATCTTTGATTGTTAGCGTCGACTCCAGTAAGGTGCTGAACATATCCTATGGGCATGAGAGCAAGCAAATTGTTGATAAGCTCTACAGTGCCCTTGTCGGCAATGTCTGGAAGGCTGGCAACAGCTTCACGCACAACAGTGGGAGTCAGGGAAGCGTCACAGTGACCAATAGGAACACCATCGGCGACGCATTCCAGTAAGGTCTGCCTGGGGTGTTCAATACTGTCTGTAAGTCGCCAAGCACCATACGCAAGCACCCTTAGCGCGACATAGAGATGCCTTAAGTCTGGTAATTTCTCCTTACCGTGCGGCTCATCGCTTAAGGGGGGAAAGTGGTTGGGCCTTGATCGGCTCATGGGTAGCGTTGTGGGTACCTTCACTCGTTGTCGCAGCAGCTGGTTGCACAACTGCAGTATCACTGCAATATGACATTGTTGCTGAACATTTTCAGGAAGGAGGGACATGACTTGCCCAAAACAACCACTGACATACATAGCTCCACCCTGGTGCCAGCCAATGTGGACAAAGGCAGATTCATGATAAAGGGCGATCTTATTGGAACCCTCAACATGAAATTTGCATATAATTTTGGAGTCTGGCGAGGGGACTTGCGCAGACGCAAGTTCGCAATGCATCCAAGGGAACTCCGATTGAATCGGCCAGTGCATACGGGCGAGGACGGCTTCCTCGAATTGCTCAGCACCATACAGCATGGCCAAAATGGAAATCGGCGCCTCTAGAAGGAGTGCTTGTATGGACGCATTGTCGTTCGTCAGTGTAATGCAGCTGGCATTGAGGCACGAGCGCTGAAAAGGTGAAAGTTTAGCGGGGTCGGGGACAATCACAACAGGGACGCGTGAACCAGACACTAGATCTTGGGGTGGTTTAAAACGTTCCCAATGTTGGGCGGGGGTTTCCAGTGAGTTCTTTCTGTTTTTCTTTTTCCCGAGTTCACTCAGCGTTTGCGGCCATCTAATGGTGGCAGTCCAGCTGCCAACGGTAACATGATGTGGTCCCTTGGCAAGTAGGTCTTCAGCGTAGGCACGGGGAACATCAAACCATAGGGCGGTCGAATGTTGTTGCGAAGAGGCATCTTGTACTGTGACAGCTCGAAAATGGTGGCCGCCCGCGTAGGTACAAAGCCACTCTAGAGTAGTAAATCCGGTGTAAAAATCAATTGGCGTTGGTTCATGGTAAGCAAACTGTAGTGTGGTGTCAACAGTTGCACCAGGGTGGACGAGTTTAGCGCATCTGTCTTTGATGACAATACGACACGCCCCGTCTTGACAGCTACTGGGAAAGACAACTCCCTGCTCGTTCGCAGTAAGCCGTAGTGCTTCAAATGCTTCCGGCGTAATTTGGGCAGCAAGGTAACCAATGAATGGAGCGACAGGAATTCTCTGACTGCGCAGGAAGTCACAAACTTGCGTGACATCATAAGCGTGCTTTCTTACCACAAAGACGACTAGGTCCTGAGTAAGTTCCTGTGAATCAATACCTTCATAGGCCTGGCGCAAGCTGACTCCAAAAATCTCGGAGGCGTGAGAGGTGGCTTGTGCAAACTGCAGTGCCCACTGGTAAGCATTGGGATTGCAAGTGGAGCTGTTGTGACTCTGGGAGCTAATCACCTCAGTGCTGCGTCGGTCGCCACCTGTTCGCAATGCAAGGGGGTTAGATGTGTCAGCGAGGAAACCATATCGCACGGGCAGACTAAAGTCGACCGATGCAAGGTCAACATGCTTGGGCTTCGCAGCAAGTATATTCCAGTCACGAGCGAGGTTACCAATTCGGGTATTTTCATCGGGCGACTGCTGCAACCCAAACGCAATGATGTGATGCGTCCTCTTGTCAACACGTATGTTCCCCATGCAGTCAATGGTCCTGAGGTGCTTGATGAGTTGCGGCGAGTATTCACTAATACCTCTCGCTAGTACAGGCACCGCAGATTTATTGCCAAAGAACTGCAAGCAATATGTCGGGATGTGTGCATTTACAAGTCTTGTGATGGGGCCAAGGTGTTTTTCCAAGGAGATTGCCATGCAGCCAGGATGCTGCTGCCTAAAATTCAGTGCAAAACTCACATCCTGTGCATGGGTGGTGAGTACCCAGAAATTTTCTGGAAGTGACAATTTGATGCCACTCGGTCTTGCAGCGAAAACAAAGACATGTGGCACTTGCAGCATCTTGGGATGACTTGTGAGGTTGCGAAGCGCTTCATTCAGTGCCTCTTCTTTTTGTTTATCATTCCATTCTTCAAACTGCAGTGCAAGGGGTTCCCCAAAGATAGACTGCCATTCATCTTCGCAAAGGTTTATTTCACAAAGTGCTTCCGAGTCGTTTGCCACCTCACAGCTGTGATTCCCATCATGCTGATGTGGCTCAGGATTTGGAGAGCCAGGTCTTTGTACAGCCTTTACATTAGAGATCCCTGGACCGATGTGACAAGGCCCACATTGTGTATTCATAGGAGTATCTGAGTAGTTATCCAAAGCAGGGTTAAGGGGCTCAAGAAGATCTTTGGCGGCAGCCTTGCTAGGAGTATCCATATGAGTGATAGCAACGCTCTGACTCTGGCATGGAGTGGTCTTAAAGGCATGTCCGTAGTAAGACATCTTGGGGTGAGCCGTGTCAACAGGAGTCTTATCATCGATATCGTCATCACTATCTGGCACAGGGATGGTGACTCCCGAGGGAGCGGGCGGGGCACTAGTAGCACCACCGCTCCGCCTTCCCTGATTTGTATTGTTTTCCTGTGGAGTGAAGAAAGACCGGATTGGCTCCTGAGGTGCCACAGGCTTGCCCGCCGCTCCTTTCTTGGCTTTGGACTACAGGCGAAACTAAATTTGATGAGGCATTCACTCTGCCTGATTTCTTCGCTTCAGCTTCCCTCATTGGTCACTTGGCCCTAAATTTTGAGAGCACAGTAGCTGCTCAGCCCCTGAGGGAATTTGGGTTAGTGCACACTAAGGTCACGGCAAGGCAGGTCAACAGACTAGGCGAGGCAGTGCCTCACACTAGCAGTGAGTTGGTCACACAGACTAGGCGAGGCAATGCCTCACACTAGCAGGAATTGGTCACACAAACTAGGCGAGGCAGTGCCTCACACTAGCAGTGAGTGGACACGCAAAGGAGGATAATTCAACTTAGACCAGGTGGGCAGTGCCCGACACTGCTCTAAAAGTTGAATTTGGCCGGTGTTATCTATTTTGAGTTGGAAGTGAGCACTTTCAAGTAGTCACAGGGAATGCTGAAAGCTTTCAGGCAGCACAAAAGTGTCCCTATACAAGTTGTGCGGGCACAGGGCAGTGCAAGTGAGGGCAAGCTATGTTCCTACGGACACAACCAAAGCAACAACCTACGGGCCTACCCCAAACAAGCAAAAACCCTATTAAGAACCGTACCTAGTCACTCTAGGAGCCTCCACTTTCGGTGACAGTGGGCCTACCACTCGACACCTACTAGCTTCTTGGGCTCGTCGAGCAACTTGAGCCGATACGGCCTTGAGCCACTAGGGTACGGGCCATCCAAGAGTGGAGGCGCTTTGACGCCGCGGACGTGCAGCCGGGGCTGTTCTGGTGCGAGGACCTGCGGGAGGCGCGGCGCCAGCTCATGGCCGCCGGCGAGAGCCCCAAGGTGGCCATCAGCAGCCTGGCGCAGTACTGCGGGCTGAGGCTGAGGCGGGGCACCAGGATCCGAGAGCTGCCGGAGGAGCACGAGGTGCTGCGGAGGTGGTGCGAGGCGCTGGGGCAGGAGTACCGGCGCACGAGATCTTCCTGAAGCTGCTCAAGGCGAAGCGGGAAGTGCCCGGCGCGGCGGAGAGGCAGAAGACCCTGGCCGCGCAGGACGGCAAGTGCGCGCTGTTCGGCTGCGGGCTAGAGAGTGGTTACGGGGGTCTCAAGCCCCACTTGGTCGTCAGTTTATGTTCGGGTTGCCGTTTTCCGCTTCGCGTTGCCAGGTTCGCCGAACTTCCGCGCGTTTTCTGCAGGACCGTCTCGAAACGTGTCGCACGCTGCAGATCTCAGCAAGTCGCAGCGCAGGCTTTCGATTTTTCGCGTTTGACGGTCTTGTTCCGGTAGCGTCCCGTCAGTTTCCGGTCGTGTTTCCGTCAGTTTCCGGTCGTGTTCCGTCAGTTTCCGGTCGTGATCCGTCAGTTTCCGGTCGTGATCCGTCAGTTTCCGGTCGTGATCCGTCAGTTTCGGTCGTGTTCCATCAGTTTACGGTCGTGATCCATCAGTTTCGGTCGTGATTCATCAGTTTACGGTCGTGATCCATCAGTTTCGGTCGTGATTCACGGTCGTGATCCATCAGTTTCGGTCGTGATTCATCAGTTTACGGTCCTTTTGCGCTGCGCCGGAATGCTCTTGCTCATTGATGAATCAACTTTGTTTCAAATCGTTTCAACATTGATTCAATCTTGCCAAGATTTTGAGCCCTGGAAGTCGATAAAAACGCACAGACCACACTGCACGGAGCAAAAGGACCCGCGGTAGCGCTCGCGAATTTTTTCGGTCACCCTTGCACGCACCATGATTGTTTTTAGAGAATGGGATGCGATGTTAAGACAAAGACATGGGGAGGATTAAGCTCTTCCCCACACCAGAATACACCTCGAAACAACCCTCAGACCCTGTGGTACCTCAGGTGCCATGCACGGGAATCTTCCTCGGCCCAAGCAAGTCGGGCAAGACTGTAGCGTTGATCAGCCTGATTCTGGAGCAGTATCGCGGTGTCTTTGAACGGATCTACGTCTTCAGTCCCAGTGTCAACATCGACGACGGCTGGATTCCAGTCAGGAAATATATCGAACAAGATCTGGGGGTGAACACTGAGCGCGAGCAAGCGTACTGGGACGAATGGGATGAAGCGGCGTTGAGACGCATCATCCAACAGCAGCGTAAGATCACGGATGCTAGCAAGAAGCTGGAGATGAAGCAGCTCTACCAAGTGCTGGTGGTGATAGACGACTTCGCAGACACTCCGCAGCTCCACAAGGCCCACGGTGCACTGGACACGCTCTTCATCCGAGGCAGGCACTTGCAGATAAGCACCTGGGTGAGCTCCCAGAAGCTGAGACTCATCAGCGCAGCCGTGCGGGTCAACATGCAATTCCTCTGCTGCTGGAGGCTGCGCAACCAGCATGAGCTGGACGCTGTCATCGAGGAGCTGAGCGCCCTGCTGCCGAAGGACAAGCTGCGCCGGTTGTACGAGCAGGCGACCCGGGATCCCTACAGCTTCCTCTTCGTGTATTACTTGAAGTCGAAGAACGAAATGTTCCACAAACGCTTCGAAGAGCGTTTCGCACTGGAGAAAGACGCTGATGGGAGCGGCGCTCAGCTTCCTGGGCCAGAAGCTGTTCGCCAGCTCCACACTGTTCAGCGCGAAGTGTGAAAACATCTCCTGCGCCTCAGGCGCTCAGTGCTGCACCTCCGTCGCAGCCGTCCAGTCACCCGTCGTCCGACGGACTGGCGGCTTCCTTAGAAAAGGCATGACGACTATCTACGTGGATAGCCGCAAGCGGGTCGCCGGCTCCGACAGCGACTTCGAGGTCGACCTAGGAGAGTCGCTGCACCTGCAGAGCGGCGCCAGGCTGGCAGTCTTTAAGATCCGCTTGGCCGACAGCTTCCTCTCGACGGACCGGGGCCGCTACCTCTACTGGGTCGACGCAGCGCTCGGCACGCTGAACTGGGCTCTCTTGCCGGAAGGCGCGTACACAGGACCCCGCCTGGCGGCCTGGATCAGCTCCAACTTTGCGACCGCCAGCTACAGCGAGACCACGAACAGCCTGAGCGTCGCCTACGACGGCAACCGGCTCATCCTGAACGACCTGGAGCTGCGTCAGCAATTTCCTAACGCAGCGGACTACCCTGCTGCACCGGTCGCATCTCCGACCAAACCCTTCAGCGTGGACCACATGCTCGGCCCGAGCTTCGTCTCCGGTGGGCAGCAGGTCTTCGAGTTCATCAAGATGATGGCATACAACGAGGTCTACCTGCGCTGCGCCCAGCTGGCCAACGCCAGCAGAGTGCTGGGCAACCTGGGCGACGACATCCTCTCCAAGATCACGCTGAAGAGCGGAGTGGGTACCATTGTGGAGACGGGCTCAGACGACGGGCACTTCATGGCCCTCAGGGGCCCGGTTACCCTGAGGCACATGCGCTTCCGCCTGACCGACCTGGACGGCAACGTCGTCCGGCTTCGCGGGTCGTCTTTGTCGTTCGTCCTATATCTAGACCATGTATAATTAAAAAGGATGGAGTCGACCGAGCCGCGCAACACGGAGACGCAGGAGGCGCAGGAGGCGCAGGAAGCGCAGGAGGTGCAGGAGGTGCAGGAGGCGCAGGAGGTGTCGGAGCCGAAACGACGGGGCAGACCTCCAGGCAGCAAGAACAAACCCAAACAGGACGTGCCCACCGAGTCGGTCCCGACAAAGCCGGCTGAGACGGAGACACCGAACACGTCAGAGCCGAAACGACGGGGCAGACCTCCAGGCAGCAAGAACAAACCCAAACAGGACGTGCTCACAAAGAGCACGGAGGTTAAGGTAGAGCCCAAAGCTGAACCCCAAGCAGACTCGCCGCAGCTCACGCGCGAGCAGCAGCGTTCGTTGCGTATGCTGGAGCGTCAGTGCGCATACGATCGTCTGACCGCCGCAGCAAGTGTGCTGGTATAAAAGCAGGATGATGTCCATCGAGCCTCGCAACGAGCCGCAGATGCTGCAGTGGTTCCGGAAGACCTACCCAAGCTTCGACCTGCAGCCGCTGCTGCTGAAGCGCTACCGGGAGTTGGAGGAGGCTCGGGCCTTCAACACCTGGCTGGGAGAGCGCAGGCAGGCTCAGGAGGGGCGACGGCACCTAGACGATGTGAGTCGACTGACGGAGGCGGTTCACCGCCAGATTCCGCAGCTGCGGTATGCCAGGGCGGAGCGTCGGGGTATCGAACAGACGGCGGAGGAGGTTGCGCAGTAACCCTTAAAGAGATGAAGACGCTTCGGGCCCACGGCTTCAACCAGCGACCGCGCTTCGAGCAGGTGGTGGGCTACCTGGAGCGGAACGAGCCGCTGTCCCCTGGACGAGCCGGACCGCAAGGCCACCAAGTTCATCACGAGCCACTTCTACTTGGACGACTTCGTGCAGTCCAGCGAGGACCCCAACCCGCAGCCTCTGCAGCATACGCCTTTGAGAGCAATTCCCGAGGAAGGCTTCCGCACTCCCGCCGAGGCCAATGAGGACTTGGTCCGGATGCGCCAAGGCGGAGGAAACCGCTTCGGCGAGGACGACCTTGCAGGAGACCCAGAGGTCGACGCGCTGACAAACAACGGACAGGGCCCGCCCTCCATTACGGGTCGTCTGCGCAGCGCGGCCGACGGAGCGCAGGCTGCAGCGGACCTCGTGGGCGCAGGAGCAGCAGGGCTCGCGGCGGTGCAGGCTTCCGCTCCCAGCTCCCCCAGGACGCTGCCGAGTACGTCCGCCTAAATGTGTTGCCCCGCCCAGGACCGCAGCCGCAGCCACCTCCGCAGATTATCGGTCGACCCGACGACATAGAGCGCCTCCTGGACGAGGCGGGGCAGCGCGCGCAGGAGGTGGAGCGTGGCGCAGCACAGGCCATAGAGGAGACGGCGGCCGTGGCTGCGGAGGAGGGCGAGGTTGCCGTTGCCTCCGAGGGTGTGGGCGGGGCCTTCGGGTACCTGGGGGCCTGGCAGAAGGAGCAGCAGCCCTGCACCCACGGCGGGCGAGGTTGCTGGAACGTTGGCTGCCACGGCAGGAGTTGGCGCGGCGGCGACGGCGGGTTGGCTGTGGGCATCGCAGGCGGCGCTGCCTACGGCCTGGCCCGCGGCACGGGATGGGTGCTGGAGAACACGCTCTTCCGGCCCCAGCAGGGCAGCGAGGACGCGGCCGTGCAGGACGTCCGGTCCGCCAACAACATGAATGACGCCACTCAGCCTCAGCACTTCACGCTGCGCTCAGGCAGCACGTCCGGCAGCCCCGCAAGCAGCCGCGCCTCCTCTCAGTCCGGCTTCCGTGTTCAGGCGCAGTCCAACCACACGCCGCGCCCCTTCTCCTGGGGCCTGAACCCAGTGACTCTGCCTCAGTCCCAGCCGAACTCCCGAGCAAGTTCCCGCAGCTCTGGCCAGTCCCGACAGTCCCGGCAGAGCCTGCCTCCGCCCAGCTTCGACCAGTTGGCCCGGGACATCGAGGTCGCCTAGCCTCCTTCAACGTACGAGACAAAATACGTGTAGCAGGAAAGAAGCATGGAGGTAGTCACCGCCGGAGCCCAAGATGAACTGATGCAGAGCCTGGACTACAAGCTGAAGACCAGCAACACCAGCTACGTGACAGCGCGACACGACGTGCAGTACTTTCCCAGCTCCCTGAGCACCTTCTCCCCCGCCACAGCGCGAGTCTGCCGCATCCCGCTGACTAGTGGCACGTCCTTTATCGATCCTGAGACGATCAAAATCGCCTTCAGAGTCAGAAACACTGACGCCACCAACCCACTTGCGCCGGCCACTCCGAACCCAGCCTGCTTCATCCAGCGCGTCCAGGTCTTCGCCAACGGTCAGCGCTGCGACGACATCAACTACTACGGCCGCACCGTGGCCGTGCATGACCTGCTGAAGGGCCGAGAGTACAACCGCAACAAGGCTATGGAGGGTTTCGACGAAGTCAACGACCCCCGCATCGCCCGCGCGGTGCACCAAAACGGGTACGCGGACGTGCTGTTGCGCCCCACCATGGTGGGCATCCTCCGCTGTGGCAAGATGCTGCCGCCTCAGCTGAACCTGGTGCTTGAGATCGAGTTCGCGGACGCCACGACTGCGCTGTGGTCCGAGAACGCCGGGGCGCACCCGGCGGGAGCCACGCTGAGCACCGACTTTGAGATCCAGAACGTCCGAGTTTTGGCCTCCCAGGTCGTCCTGGACTCTGCGCTGGTAGAGTCCTTCAACCGCGTGCTCCTCTCAGGAAGGTCCCTCGTGTTCAGCTACCCCACGGTGCACACGCAGCAGTCCACGGTGCCTCCGGGCGTGGCGGAGCACAACGTCACCGTCGCACGCGCCTTCACGAAACTCATGGGAGCGTTCGTGACTTTTTGGGACAACGACGCGGGCTCTAAGATCCACCTGCTGGCCAACCCGGGGCAGGACGTGGCCCCCATCGGTGCGGCCAGGCAGGAGGACAGCCTCCTGGAGTCTCAGATGCAGCTGGGCAGCCTGCAGTACCCTCACAACCCCATGAAAGGAGCCTCGGAGCACTTCCACTTCCTCTCGATCCTTGCGGGTACTTACGACGACACGGTGCGCAACATCGACATCGGCCGTGTGGGCTACCTGCGCCACAGCTTCATTGCCGGCTTTCCCACCGAGCGCGTGCCCAAGATGCCACTGAGTGGTGTCAGCACCCGCTCGGGCGACCTGGCTCGGTTCACTTTCAAGGCGCTCGACGGTACGATGACGGACGTGTTCATCCACCTGATAGCCTATCAGCTGGTGACGCTCTCCGGCACGGGCGTCTCTGTGCTCGACTAACTCGCGGCAGAGACGGAGTTTGCCACAAGTGACACCGGTCCTGTAGCGAGTGAAGGAATTCGGACTGATTGCTTAGTCACAGGCGACGGCGAAAACATATGTAAAGCATGTTTGAAGGACCTGTCACCGGGAACATCCCGGAGGTCCTGGACAACGGAGAGGTAACTGACGGCACGCACGTCACCGCAGGGCAGCTGGCCCTCGCTCTGACGCCCTACGCGCAAGTAACAGACCTGGCGGTGAACACGGCAGCCTCCGGCAACAACGCGCCGCCATCCAGTCGCTGGACGACCGGTCACCGCAGAGCTGGCCTCAAAGCTGGACAGCAGCGCGCTGGCGCCGGCAATTGCGCCCCTGCCACGGCAGCGGCCCTGGCCACCACGGACGGACAGGTGGCCGCGCACGGAAGCAGCATCGCAGCGCTGCAGAGCTCGCTGACCACGGGTCTCTCCAACAAGGCAGACCAGTCGGCCTTCGACGTGCTGGAGGGCGTGGTGGCCACGAAGAGCACCCCGGACGGCGTGGACCTGAAGCTGTCCAACTACAGCACCACGGCGGCCATGAACGGCTCCATCGCCTCGGCCAACAACGCCACGCTGGCCACGGTGGCCGCCAACTACGGCCTCAAGACGGTGGTGGACCAGCACTCCCTGGACATAGCGGCGAGGATCACGCCGCTGGAGGTGGACACCAAGGTGGCCAACGCTCTCCTGGGGGCCGTCACCGCCGCGGCGCTGGCCTCCGAGCTCGCGAGCAGAGACGCCTCCATCTCGGGGCTGCAGGCCTCCAAGGCGGACGCCAGCGCCCTGACAGCGTACGCCCTGCAGTCTAGCGTCGACACTTCCTCGGAGGTGGACTCTAAGATAGCAGCGGCCCTCCTGGACGCCGTCACCACGGCGGCCCTGGACGCGGCCCTCCTCGGCAAGGCGGACGCAAGCGCGCTGGCCTCCCTGCTCTCCGCGGTGGACGGGTTGGACACGCCGCTGGACGTAGATACGAAGATAGCAAATGCCCTGCTGGGTCTCGCCACCGAGGCCTTCGTCGCAGCGCAGCTTGCTAGCCGGGACGCCAGCATCACGGCGCTCCAAGCCTCCAAGGCCGACACGGCGCTGCTGGCCTCATACGCCACGAACGCCGCGCTCTCCGCCAGCGAGACCGCGCTCCAGAGCGCCCTCGACGCAATCCTCGCGGAGCTCGCCGCCCTGCAGCTTTCCGGCAGCGGAGTTGTTAACGCGCCGGCCTGGGCGGGCTGGGAGCTCCTTCGCGGAAGCAGCGTCGTTCGCAACCTGCACTTCGTGGCTCCTCTCTCTGCTGCGCTGGCCAACGGCGACGACACGCTGAGCATCACGGCAGACTGCTACTCCACGGCGGGCACTGACGCTGCCATAACAGCAGCCTTGCTGGCCTACTACACCTCCTCACAAGTGGACACTCTGTTGGGAGACTACCGCACAGGGGCAGCGCAGGACGCGGAGACGACCAGCGCCATCACAGCCGCGCTGCTGGCCTACTACACCTCCTCACAAGTAGACGCGCTGTTGGGAGACTACCGCACGGCGAGCACGCAGGACACGCAGACGCAGGCGGCCATCGCGGGCGCGCTGCTGGCCTACCGGACGGGCCCGGACCAGGACGTGTTCACAACCAACCAAATCACCTCGGCGCTGGTGGCGTACCGCTCAGCCGCCGACCAGGACACGGCAACGGCCTCGAGCATCGCCGCCGCGCTGCTCAGCTACTACACCATCGCACAAGTAGATGGCCTCCTCGCCGGCAAGCTCGGAGTCACGGAGGCAGCCTCTGCGCTGCAGATAGCAGTGCGCTTTCCGGACGACGGAGGGGCCGACGAGGTGGTGGCCGCCATAGGAGAGCAGATCCTGGCCCCCACGGACGTCTCGCTGTCAAACTGGACGGTTCGCCCCAGCAGCGGCTGCAGCG
The DNA here is from genome assembly GCA_963377175.1 of Effrenium voratum. Classification (NCBI taxonomy): domain Eukaryota; class Dinophyceae; order Suessiales; family Symbiodiniaceae; genus Effrenium; species Effrenium voratum. Next base: position 645,514 of record CAUJNA010002335.1, on the reverse strand, counting down.
TGGACCTGGCCACGCACACCGCGGGAGTAAGCGTGGACGGCTACACCCTGACCCTGGCGGCGAACCCGTGGAACATCGTGCGCACCTACAACTTGACGCCCGGCCGAGAGCTCCTCTTCGCCTGCCGCTACCGGCTCGGCACGGCCTCCAACTTCGTGGTGTACATGTCCGAGGCAGACAACGTCTACGACCCCTTGTACGGCAGCTTTCGTGGGCGACCAGGGCGCCTGGAGCACTGCCAAGATGTACTTCACAGTGCCTCCGAACGGGGTGGCGAAGCTGCACTTCGGGGCGCACTTCCAGGCGCCGGGCCTGCCCAACCAGACGGCTGGAACGGTGGACGTCTACGGCCTCCAGATCCTGGACGCAACCCTGGAGACCGGCAACACAGCGGAGGAGGGCACGGCGGCCTCAGCCCTGCTGCTGAAGCACGAGTTCCTCGACGGGGGGGCCGACGACGTCACGCTGGCAACCCTGGGCGAGGTGCTGCTGGAACCCACGCTCACCACGCTCGGAAATTTCCTGGTGCGCTCCAACAGCCAGAGCTCCGTGGCCTCGGCCAGCTTCACGGTGGGAGGCTTCCAGCTGGAGGGCTACGCCATGACCCTGACCGCCTTCGCCTGGAACATCGTGCGCACCTACACGCTGACGCCGGGGAGACGCTACTCCTTCGGCTGCCGGTACAGGCTGGGCACGGCCTCCAACTTGGTGATGTGCGTCAGCGCGGCCGACAACGACTACGTGGGCGTCACCGGCACCTTCCTCGGCACGGCCGCGCAGGGAGTGTGGAGCACGGCGCGCCTGGACTTCTCGGCGCCGCCGGGCGGAATCGCGAAGCTGCACTTCGGAGCCTTCGGCGGCTCCATCCCCGGGCTGGTGCAGCAGTCGGCGGGCACGCTGGACCTGTACAGCATGCAGATCAGGGCAAGCGCCTTCGAGGGAGAGTCTGTCTCGGTAACGGACCTGCTGGCGGACTCGCTGGCCCTCACGGGCTCGGCCACGCTGGACGGGCTCACCGCGCAGGGCAACGTGGGCTGCGACCAGCTGCTGTGCAACGACGTGAACTGCACCGACGTGTTCACCACGGGCGTGGACGCCACGGGCGCCGTTTCCTGCGCTGCGCTCACAGCCACCGGCACCGTCGCCGGGGCCGCGCTGTCGTCCACGGGGGCCGTGTCAGGCAGCTCGCTGAGCATCACTGGCGCGGCCAGCGTGGGCCTGCTGAGCTCCGCCACGGGAATCACGGGCAGCACGTTGACCATCAACAACACGGCCAACGCCGTGAACTTCACCACGGTGGGCGACGTGTCCACGGGCACGCTGACGGCCTCGGGCGCAGCAACCGCGGCGAGCTTCGCAGCCACCGGCGCGCTCACGGGCGCCACGCTCTGCCAATCACCTTGCGGCCTCCACGGTCCCGCAGAACTGCGAAGAGCCCAGGACTGCACCTTCACGGCCAAGACTGTTTCGATGTTCACGGGCAAGCGCAGTGACCGGCAACGTGACCGCGAACGGAATAGAAGTAAGCGAGCTCGGTCACGTCCCCTTCCGCGCCGCAGCTCTTCGCCTCCAACACGCTCACCGTGACCAACACCACAGACTTCTCGGACGATCTCTTCCTGACGAAGAACTGGGCGGGCTGGAGCAAGCTGCAAGTGTCCAACAACAGCGCGGCCCCCGACAGCGGCCCGGAGCTGCGGCTGCTGGGCAACCAATCCGCACGAGTCTTCCTGGAGCGAGACGGCGGGACGCACCAGTGCGAGCTCATCATGATCAACGACGAGGCGCTGGTGCAGACGAAGAGCCTCTCCACGCAGCTGTCCCTGACCACGAACCAGAGGAACCCCGGCTGTCTCGTGATCGCGGGCAACACGGGCAACGTGGTCTGCAACACGACCTTCACGAATTTGTCGGACAGCCGGGTGAAGACGGAGATGGCCGAGGCCGACGTGGCGGAGCTCAAGCAGCTCTTTGACTCCGTGGAGGCCAAGCAGTACAAGCGCCCGGACATGAACGGGGACCTGAGGCTGGGCTTCGCCTCGGACGACTTCGCAGGAACGAAGGGGAAGAATTTGACGGGCACCGCGCGGTGGAGCGACGGCACCGAGATGATCACCCTCGACTACTCTCACCTCACCAGCGTGCTGTGGGGAGTGTGCAAGGGCCTCCAGACTCGCATTGCGGCGTTGGAAAAGGGAAGAAATCCAAGACGTGATGGAAGCTCTCAGGGTGGTAGGACCTCACGAGTTGAGCACGCATGCTGACTCGCTCGCCACTCTGAGCTCTGCACCTCTGAGCTACACAGATGAAAAAAGGCGTGCTTGAACTCTCAGACCCGCTCCGCGAGCTCAGTCGTAGCTGCCTGCGCGATCTCGTCGCACAGAACTGCCGGAATGCTGTAGAGCAGTTCGCGGGATTGCCCGCAGACACGCTCGTAGTGATTTCCCAGGAGCCGTGGCCCCCGCTGCGCTGCTCTACGATGCCTTCCGTCTACCCACGCATCGCAACGATTCCCAGGCTTACAAAGCTTGCGAGAGGGCCTCCATAGCATGTTGGTCCACAGACGCGTCTGCTTGCGATAGGGAGTACCATACTGACAGTATGTGACGTCCAACCAGGGCAGATGTTCCATGAATGAACGGGTCTTTAGGAGACCAGTAGCAGGGTTCTCGATCGCCCACATGACTGGCTCGAAGTAAGCTATGATTTCGATGGTTCGAAGGACCAGCGCATCGCCTTCGAGAAGTCGGCGAGGTCTCGTAGTCAGTGCTCTAGAATACTCGGTGCAAACGGGCGATGCCCAGATGAATTGAAAGTAACCGGGCGAAAAGGTAGCGCGAAAATCCCACAGCAAAATGTCGCAGCAAATGTCGGGTTGGAACTTCGATTCAAGGTCTAAGGAAGTCACCTCCCACCCGGCTGCTCGGAAAGCTCGACCGATCGAAGCTGTCCCGCTGAACAATTCCAACACCCTCGGCATCGCTTTACCTAAAGAGTTGTGCTACGACCCTTGCCAGCGCAACGCGAAGAGCAGCTTGTATGTGCGCGCTCAGGTGACCTAGCTTGTTTTGCACGATTTTGCACGGATTTGCATGGATTTTGACATTATTTTGCTTGATTTTCGCATGACATGGTTTTGCATGGATTTCGACATGATTTTGCTTGATTTTCGCATGACATGGTCTTGCATGGATTTTGACATGATTTTGTTTGATTTTCGCATGACATGGTTTTACATGATTCTGCTTGGAATCGGCATGCGCTTCACCCCCCAACACGTCCCCCCTGAGTTTTTCCTGTCAGGCCGCCGTGCGTGTGAGGTCATCCTGGTGAAGAAGCACAACTCCGAGTCTGTCGCTGGGAGGCGGGATTTTTTTTTGGCATTGCCGAGCAGGCACTGTAGGGCGTGCCGAGCAGGCACTTTAGGAGTGCCGAGCAGGCACTTTAGGAGTGCCGAGCAGGCACTTTAGGAGTGCCGAGCAGGCACTGTAGGGCGTGCCGAGCAGGCACTGTAGGGCGTGCCGAGCAGGCACTGTAGGGCGTGCCGAGCAGGCACTGTAGGGCGTGCCGAGCAGGCACTGTAGGGCGTGCCGAGCAGGCACTGTAGGGCGTGCCGAGCAGGCAGGTAGGATTAGTACTGGATCGCCCAACGAGCCTTAGTAGACCGCTCATGTGAGTCATCGTTTGGCCCCGGGTTTGGCTTAGTACTGGTCTGCCCAACGGGTCTGGAGGGGTTTCAGATTTTTTTTCAACGGTCTGCCCAACGAGTCTGGAGGGGTTTCAGATTTTTTTCACTGGTTCGCCCAACGGGTCTGGAGGGGTTTCGGATTCTTTTTTAGTGGTCTGCCCAACGGGCCCGAGATTCGTTTTTTAAGCACTGCCTCGCCCAACGGGTCTGGAGGGGTTTCGGATTTTTTTTTTGTGGTCTGCCCAACGGGCCCGAGATTCGTTTTTTTTAAGTACTGCCTCGCCCAACGGGTCTGGAGGGGTTTCGGATTTGTTTTTTCAGTGGTCTGCCCAACGGGCCCGAGATTCGTTTTTTTAAGTACTGGTCTGCCCAACACGGCCGTGATTCGTTTTTTTAAGTACTGGTTCGCCCAACGGGTCTGGAGGGGTTTCGGATTTTTTTTTTTCAGTGGTCTGCCCAACGGGCCCGGGATTTGTTTTTTAAGTACTGCCTCGCCCAACGGGTCTGGAGGGGTTTCGGATTTGTTTTTTCAGTGGTCTGCCCAACGGGCCCGAGATTCGTTTTTTTAAGTACTGGTCTGCCCAACACGGCCGAGATTCGTTTTTTTAAGTACTGGTTCGCCCAACGGGTCTGGAGGGGTTTCAGATTTTTTTCACTGGTTCGCCCAACGGGTCTGGAGGGGTTTCGGATTTTTTCAATACTGGTACGCCCAACGGGTCTGGAGGGGTTTCGGATTTTTTTTTAGTGGTCTGCCCAACGGGCCCGGGATTTGTTTTTTAAGTACTGCCTCGCCCAACGGGTCTGGAGGGGTTTCGGATTTGTTTTTCAAGTACTGGTCTGCCCAACGGGCCCGAGATTCGTTTTTTTAAGTACTGGTCTGCCCAACACGGCCGAGATTCGTAGAACTTGTGAGCCTCGCTAGCCTTGTGCTTTTCCATTTTGAGCAGTTTTGCAGATTTGAGTGTCCAGTTTCACAGCTTTTTGCAACCCATGAAATCAGGAAAACAAAGCGGAAGATGAACTGTCCATCGCAGCGTCCAAGATCAATCTATTCAGTCAGAAGGAGAGCTTCGCGCGTGACACAAACTCACCTCACACATTTCCATGTCTCAGCTTGATTCTGCAGGAATGGTGCGGGGGCAGAGAAGATGAAGCTTCGCGGAGACAGAAGGAGAGCTTTACGTATCAAGAACACAAATCCATTTTATCCTCACACCTTACAATGTCTCAACTTGACTTTGCAGGAATGGAGAAATTGCCGTCAATCACAGCAAATTCAAGTCGAGCACTCAGATCCGAAGCCTTTCTGCTTTGGGTAGTGTCGTCTGGCGGGAGGGTTGAACCATCAGTGACATGTGACGATGCGTGCAGTTGGTCAGACATGATGAATTTCCGATAGCGTTTTGGAGAAAAGATCTGCCTAGCGTGATAAAGACTGACCGGAGCAGCATGTCGGATCGCGCTGAGAAGCTGGTGGAGGTGTTGACGGCTCTGTCAATGGCTGAGGCCTTGCCGCGCGGCACGGTGAAGGAAGATGTGATAAAGACCCGAGCACATGTCGAACTGTCTCGCGAGACTCTTGGCAGACTGCTCAAGGACATGCGGTCGGAGCTGTTCGACGTACAGAGCCTGCCGAACGAGCCGTTTACCGACTTTCTCAAGGAGTTCACCTTGGATCAGCTTAAGAGCAAAGACTTTTGGGAGACTGTCCGGAGCCAACGGTTCCCCAAAGTTTTGCATCAGCTTCAGCAACGGCATTACAACTTGAGCAAGAGGTTGGACGAACAGACGCCCTTGGTTGATCTCGTGGACAAGGCCTTACAGGAAGCTAGCGAGTGCAACGACAAGACGCCTCCGGAGGTCACGCTGAAGGCCCTGAATACTCTCGACGAGATGAATAACATTTGCACCCACCAGATCCGGAACGATAAGAATACTGACAGCAACGCCCGCGATGCTTTGCTGCTGAAGCAGGGGGAGATCGCCAAGACGCGTCCAGTGCTGCATGCTTTGCTCCAGGTAGCTGCAGGATCTGAGTCCGCAGCGACCGCAGTGGATCAGAACGCTTTTCTGGACGAGATCGAAGCTGGTTTGAAAAAGAGCAGATTCGATCGAAAGCCCCTTTGCAGAGAGGATTGCGAGCGCTTCCACATCTACCTTAGCGAAGTGCTCTCCGATCCTGAGTATGACTCCAAGGACCGAGCTCGTCCGCTCTTGAAGTCCATCAACGCGCGGCTGAAGCGGATCGAGAACAAGAGTGCCGCGGTCGTTGAGGTGAAGCATGATGCGGGATCGCCCAAGCTCCCTGAGCAAGCGAAGAAGTCTTCTTCGAAGAAGCGAGCTGCTGCAGAGATGACCACGGAGGAGAAGAAGGACGTGCGGCGAAAGCTGCAGAGGCGGTGGCGCAACGCCAAAAGTCTGGAGAAGAAGACTGAGCTGGACACAGAGATTCGTGCTTTGGACGTTGAGATCGCAGGCTTGAAGATCAGCGAGGCTTTGCCAGGTATGAGGCTAGCTCACGCCAAGACCGAACAGGCCTTGTCATCAGCCAGCAAGGCTCTCGCTGCGGTGCAGGACATTGTGACAGATCTTGAGAACTCTCGCATTTTGCAGAGTCACAGCATGAACACGCTGGAGAATTAGATTGACGACACGTACTGTGAGTACAGCCTAATCACAGTCGAGTTGCTACAGAACAGTCGCATTTGCCAGAGCCGAACAGTCGCATTTGCCAGAGCCGAAAACAAATCCTCCCCCCCATCATTTGCAAGGTTAAAAGGTCAGCTCGTGAGTTTCTGCGTCGTGTGAGAGTTTGTTGAATGCCCATCAGGTGCACCTTCTCAAGATGCTTTGCGAGGCGCATTCTTGCGAAGTCAAAAGGTCAGCTCGAGAGTTTGTCGAATGTCCGTCAGGCGCACCTTCTCAAGATGCACCTTCTCAAGATGCTTTGCGAGGCTCGTTCTAGCGAGGTTAAATGGTCAGCTCATGAGTTTCTGTGTTATGTGAGAGTTTGTCGAAAGTCTGCTAGGTGCACCTTCTCAAGATACTTTACGAGGCGCATTCTTGCAGCTACCTTTGGTCCTTTGAGTGCGTTGCGCAAGTCAGTTTTTTTTTGATTTGCGGTGGTCGGACAAGTGTGACTCAGCCATTTTGATTAAAAAAAGTGGATCAAAGTAAATGATGACAGACCAGCCTTCATTTTGGACGCGCCATTATGAGATTACCGCTGATGCAGCTGACCTGAGTACTGATCTCACCCCTCTGCTCACTGCTTTGGCTCCATCGTTCCAGGATTTGCTTGCGGTGCAATTACCATTTCACGTGAAAGCCATCGTGACATACAGGATTTCGAGGACAGTGAGGTTGACTGATGATGATGATGAGCTAGTGGAGGAGGAGAGTCAGCATTTTGCTCACACACCTCCATGGGTTGTCCACCCAACCTTCAGCGTGGAAGAGCGGATCAGAGTTATGAGCGAAGAGCTTCTATACTTGAGCGAGCAGCTTCTCGATTCTGCGATGTTCTGGAGCAGCGAGTGGGCCATCAAGGGTGTGGAGAGACTTCAGTTGAAACTCTCTGCTTCGCCAGAAGGATTGCGCTTGCCGGCTCCGGCGGTGGGGAGGAGTGGAGGTACTTGGGAACCTTTGCCGGATGAGTTGAAGGGGCAGGGAAGCAGAGGGATTTGGAACCCCAAGAATCAAGACGAGCGTTGCTTCGAGTGGTGTGTTCGAGGTTTCCTACTAGGATTGTGCGAGGTGAATAGCGCCACACGGGAGAAAGCGACCCGCATCAACTGCAACTTCTTTTTCAACGCGAAGCGTTCTCTGAAGGTGGTGGAAGCAGATTTTAGAGACTTGCCAACTCCAACTTCTTTGCTGGACATCTCTAGCTTTGAAGAGCGGAACGCGGGGAGGCTTGCGATCGTGGTGTGGAAGTGGATGCACATCGAGTGGGAAGGTGCAACATTCTTTGAGGAGACTGTCGTGCGCACGCCCACTGTGCATGCTCGACAGAACGCTCTACACGTGATCAACCTTTTGCAGCTGGAGGGCGGTCACTACTGCTTACTTCACAACATGGACGCCTTCAGGAGTCACAAAGGCTCAAAGCTTCAGGAAAGTCAGCGAGCCTTCACCCAGAATCACCGCTGCGTCCGTTGCAGTCAACCATTCAAAAACAAAGAGGCTCTCAAGCGACATGCAACTTCCGGTTCCTGCGGTATGGTGATCGCTGAGAGGAGCTCAGGCTTTTGCATGCCGAAGGGCGACGAGACGCTTTTGAAATACAAGCCTGGGAGTTCTGCCGAGCTACACCCAGTCTTTGTTGCAGCGGATCTCGAGGTCTTCACCACTCCAAATCCTCACACGCTTGGCAGTGTGAAGGCGGTTCAGAACTGGGTTGCTTCGGCTGGTTTCGCTGTGAAGTTTGGAGGTGGCTACGTTCCTCCTGCAGAACTGCAAGGCGGAATCGAGCATTGCGAAGGCTCAGATGACAGGAGCGTGCTTGAGCGATTCCTCGCCAAACAGTTCTGTCTAGCCAAGAATTATCTCCGGTGGCGTTGGAAGGTTTCCAACAAACCTTGGAGAATGACTGCGAAAGACTGGCGGGAGTACAATGCGCAGGATCAATGCAGGGAATGTGGAGTAGCCTTAATCCCCAATGACAACAAGGTCCGGCACCATGATCACGGCACAAGTCAGTTTCAAGCTGCTCTGTGCAGGGACTGCAATACAAAGATTCGCCTCCCAACGACGGTCCCAGTGTTTTTTCACAACGGAGGAGGTTATGATTTTCATTTCCTGCTCATTTGGTGGAGCGGGAACCTTGCGAGGCCGAAAACGAGTCGGAGGAGGAGGAGGATGAGCCGTTGGAGAATGTTCGGTGGGTGCGTGAAGGTACTGATCCAGAAGCTCTGCGCTATCAGTATGAAGAGAAGCTTAGAATGATTGGCGACTACAAGCGGATGGCCTTTTCAGTTCTAGTTAAGAGCGGAGAGCGTTGCCTCTCTTTCCGGCTTGGTCCTCTGCAGTTCTTGGACAGCGCCAACTTCGTGAAGGAATCCTTGGACACCATGATCGAAACTCGCAAGAAGAAGAGCAAGAAGAGTATGGAAGAGACCTTTCCAGTGGTTGCCGCTCGCCATCCTGAGCTCCAGGGAGTTTCAGCAGAGAGGAAGGATGAAGTTTGGACTGCTCTCATGCGAAAGCTGCCTATGCCGTTTGAGCAGTTTCAAGGACCACAAGCATGGCTCAGGGAACCTGTCTGGGAGCAAGAAGCCTATGACAGCGCCCTCAAGAATGAGAAGTGCTGCGATGCCACCTACGAAAGCTTGAAGTTGACGCGCGACCTCATGCGCTGGACCACTTTTAAGCAGTTCCACGATTGCTACTTGCATATGGACTGCCTGGCGCTTCTGGACATGCTGTCAGCGCTTCGGAGCGAGTTCTTTGGCTTTTTTCACCTTGACCTGGTGCAGTATGTGACACTTCCAGGAGCTTCTTGGCACGCTCTGCTGCGAAGTCTCAAGCAGCCGATCTCCTTGCCCGAAACTGCCGAGGTCTACTCGACTTTGCGGAAAGGCATCATGGGGGGGTTGTCGGCGGTGATGCAGCCATACGCGAGAGCGAATCACAAGGAGATCCCTACCTTCCAGCCTTCCAAGTGGCCTTCGTACTTGTTCTACTTCGGAGATCCCTACCTTCCAGCCTTCCAAGAACTTCGACGTGAACAGCATGTATCCTGCCTGTATGTGTGAGCCTATGCCAACGGGAAGAGCCGTACCTGTGACCTTGCCCGAGGATCCCAGCAGCAGATTGGTTTGGCTCCACAACCTTTTGGATAAGGGCTCAGATCCTCAAAGCTGCACTTTACTGGTGTTGGATTTTGATTTCCCTGAAGATCTTCATGATGGTCTGGACTTCGCTCCACCTTGCCGCATGAGAGTGTGCCGGGAAGATCTTGGACCCTACAACAAGAGGTTAGCTCCGGAGCGGTTGCCAAAGACCCGCAAGTTGGTACCGTACCTGGGGATGCATGAACGGGAAGCTGTCGACTCAGAGCGTTTACGCTTCATGCGCAATGAGCTGGGAGCACGAGTGTGGAGATTGCATGAGGCAATCACCTTCATGTGCAGTCCTATCTTACAGCCATTCATGGAGAAGATCTACGAGAAACGGAGTGTTCTGAAGACTGAAGGTCATGCTGACGGAGAGCAGACGCTGAAGCTGGTCATGAACTCCATATATGGCAAGACTGTTCAGGATTGCAGTCGCTTCAAGAACACTTCAGTCTACACCAACGTGAATGCTTTCCAGAAGGCGCAAGCCAATCCGAGGATGGTGGACTACGAGGCTACGTGCACACCATAGGTCGAAAGCCCAAACTCCTGAACAGCCCCATCCAGATTGGATGGCGAACGCTCGAGTTAGCTCGGCTGATGCTCATGAGGTACTACTACAGCGCTTTCAAACCCTGTTTTCCCTTGAGTAGAGCGCTGGGCACAGATACTGACAGCTTGATTTTGCAGATCTGGTGCCGTCCTGGGGAGGATCCAAGACAGATTCTTGCACAAGCCAATCTCCACTTGCCTCACGCAAAATTCGATCTGCTGGGAGACTGTAAGGACGTCGCGGAGTATCTGGGCAAGTTTGATTCTGAAGAGAGGCAGGAGCTGCTCCGACTTCAGAAGCGTCTTGGAGCCTTCGGTGATGAGAGCTTTCCCGGTGTGATGTTGGAGTGGGTGGGTCTGTGCGCCAAGCAGTACAGCAAGGTCGTGTTTCACTGCAAGAACTCACAGCTGAAGGAGGACCACCGTTGCAAGGGAGTGCCGCTAAGGCACATGAAGGCTTCGCACGAGCTGTACCTGAAGGTTCAGCAAGATGGCTTGGGGAACGAGGTGAGCTTTCCCACACTCACCTCAGCTGGGCACAAGATTTTCCTTGAGTGGAAGAGGAAGAAAGCCCTGTGTCCGCTGAATGACAAGGTGTATCAATTGTCGAATCGCTACTGTCGACCTCATGGACACTGCCGCAACCTCTACTGGCCACTGCTTTACCGACTGGATGACAGGATGAGTCTTGTACAGAATATCCTCAGTTTTTTGGCTGAACCGCCTGCTCAACATGCAGAGTGGGGAAGTCCCATCCGGAAGATCATGAATGATCAGCGCTGGATGTTATCGCGCAAACGCGCTCGCTCATGTCAGGATGCTTGATCTTTGACATCATGCATGCATGCACGTTACAGAACAGAGATCGGTCATCGCTATACGCAGCGATTGACCCTTTACAGCAGTGCCCGTCAGAGGCTATAGACGACCGACTGGAAGTTGCAAAGACTAGCTTGCTCAGTTGTATGTTGCGGGAGAGCATTTCTTGATTGATGCCCAAGCTGACTGGACAGGTCAGTCCTGAACTCTTTTTTTCTTGGATAGTTGTGTGAGTGTTCGACGTGCTGGAGTGCATGTGTTTGTTTGATACCCAATCCGACTGGACAGGTCATCATCGCTACGGCGTCAGTCCTGAGCTCATTTTTGATCGCGTGTTTTAGACAATTGGTGGCGCTCGATCGCGCGCTGGTGGTAGGCGAGGTCTCCTTCGCACTGGCTGGAATGCTCCCCTAGCTCCATCATCCTCCCTCACCTTCTGCAAATCCCTGACTTGAACTTTTCCTGTCCATCCTTCCAATGTGAACATGGGTCCCATGTCAGTTTGTTCAACGGTTGCGACTCTGTAGGACCTTTCACTCCACGCTGACTCTGTAACCCTATAGGCTCCCCGCTGCACTACCGGCTTGTTCCGCACGCGAACGTAGTCACCCACGCGGATTTCTGGACGTTTAGGCGCATTGTGCTTGGCTGCGAGTTCCATGTTACGCCTCGCTTCCCGAGCCTTAGTGGAATCGTTGTAGGCTTCGTTTGGAACAACTTTGGTCGTACTCTGTTTTCGAGCGTTAATCTGAGAAATGATGTCAGGTAGCAGCAGGTGCCATTGTCCGCGCCTCCCCACCCCCGCAGCTATTCGCCGTAGGATCGCTTCTTTCAAGGTGCGAATCATCCTCTCAGCAAAGTAGGCGTGACCCCTTGTAACAAGCTTGTTGATGTCCCAATATTCCAAGGCTTCCCTAAACTCCTTTTTGAATTCCGTACCATCATCGCTGTAGATGTGAGCAGGAATTCCTAGTTCGCTTATAACCTTCCGAAGACCTTGTGCGGTGTTTGAAGCTTTCTTGTCTTTCAGGGGTATCGCGGAAACTTTCTTGGTGAATGCGTCCACGGCCACGAACATGTAGGGGTATGGGACTGCTCCAAAAGCTTTCATGTCAGCTAGGTCTATTTGCAGCTGATGCATGGGGAGCGGTGGAACGTAGGAGTTATAACCACGCTGGGGCCTATCACGTTGAACTCTTAAGCCGTTGATGTATGAAGCTACTTCCTGACGTGTGATGGTTCTGTCTCGCGCTCTCGCCAACCTCCAAGTCAAGTCGATGCTGCCAAAGCCGGCGCGAGGGTCCTCGTACACAGCCTTGATAGTTTGTTGGCGAGCATCAGCCATGATGTTGTTTCCTAAAACAGGAGGTTGTTTGGCTCAAAACCTGACAATGTCTCAGTGTTCCCTTTCAAAGTACCGCGCTGTTTTATAAGTACAGACCGATTCCTGCCCTTTTGGCGGTTTCTGGGCTGACCGAAGCCTGCCCTTTAGACCAAAGTCCTCCATTTGACTGTTTCTGGACAGACCGAAGCCTGCCCTTTTGGCAGTTTCTGGGCAGACCGAAGCCTGCCCTTTTTGGCAGTTTCTGAGCAGACCGAAGCCTGCCCTTTAGACCGAAGTCCACTATTTGACTGTCTGGGCAGACCGAAGTCTACCCCTTTGCGGTTTGGACAGACCGAAGTCTTGGGCTGACCGAAGCTAGCTGTTTCTGGGCAGACCGAAGCCTACCCTTTAGACCGAAACCTACCCTTTAGACCGAAGTCCACACTTTATCTGTTTCTGGGCAGACTGAAGCTGCCCCTTTGTGGTTTGGACAGACCGAAGTCTTGGGCTGACCGAAGCTAGCTGTTTCTGACTAGACTGAAGTCTAGCTGCTGTAAACGACTATAGAGGGATCCGTGCAAGAAAAGTTATCAGCTGTATCCTCACCCTCAGCGACGATCCTGACCGATCGAAAGTCGTGTTCCTGAAATCTTCCATCACGTCTTGGATCACGACCTGGCGGATCACGATCGGAAACTGACTGATCACCGAAAAAATTCGCGAGCACTACCGCGGGTCCTTTTGCTCCGTGCAAGTGACCGAAAAAATTCGCAAGCACTACCGGAGGTCCTTTTGCTCCGAACGAAACTGATGGATCACGACCGAAACTGATGAATCACAACCGAAACTGATGGATCACGACCGTAAACTGATGAATCACGACCGAAACTGATGGATCACGACCGTAAACTGATGAATCACGACCGAAACTGATGGATCACGACCGTAAACTGATGGATCACGACCGAAACTGATGGATCACGACCGTAAACTGATGAATCACGACCGAAACTGATGGATCACGACCGTAAACTGATGAATCACGACCGAAACTGATGGATCACGACCGAAACTGATGAATCACGACCGAAACTCACGACCGTAAACTGATGAATCACGACCGAAACTGATGAATCACGACCGAAACTGATGGATCACGACCGTAAACTGATGAATCACGACCGAAACTGATGGATCACGACCGTAAACTGATGAATCACGACCGAAACTGATGGATCACGACTCACGACCGATGAACTGATGGACCTAAACTGATGAATCACGACCGAAACTGATGGATCACGACCGTAAACTGATGAATCACGACCGAAACTGATGGACCGTAAACTGATGGACCGTAAACGACCGTAAGCTGATGAATCACGACCGAAACTGATGAATCACGACCGTAAACTGATGAATCACGACCGAAACTGATGGATCACGACCGTAAACTGATGGAACACGACCGAAACTGACGGATCACGACCGGAAACTGACGGAACACGACCGGAAACTGACGGAACACGACCGGAAACTGACGGAACACGACCGGAAACTGACGGAACACGACCGAAACTGACGGAATACGACCGGAAACTGCCGGGACGCTGCCGGAACAAGCCGTCAAACGCGAAAAATCGAAAGCCTGCACTGCGACTTGCTGAGATCTGCAGCGCGCGACACCGTTTCGAGACGGTCCTGCAAAAAACGCGCGGAAGTTTGGCGAACCTCGCAACGCGAAGCGGAAAACGACAACCCGAACATAAACTGACGACCAAGTGGGGCTTGAGACCCCCGTAACCACTCTCTCATCCAGTTGCTCGTAGCCGGAAGGTCCGCCGCGCCTCCTCAACACCAGCCTCCTCCCCTTGGCAACGTGCATTCTCTGCGGCTCTGCCGGGAGCGGTGGCACTACAATGTTCTGGTACCGGTTCACCGCCCTCTCTAGCTGCCGGCGCTGGTCTGGTGTGGCGCAGCTCTCCACGAGCCTTCCGGCTGCGCGCCGGAATTGCTCCGCAGTCATGTCCAAGCGCAAATTGTCATCTTGGACCCCGCCCCGCGCGGGCGCAGTTCAGTCACAGCGGCCTCGGCGCTAGGCGCGCGCGGCCCCAGATGCTCTGACAGCTCGGAGAACATGGCGCGAATTGGTTTGAGCTGAATAAATTGCTTTCTTTAGAAAAAATAATAAATATTCAGTCGGTCGGACAAGCGCGTCTTTTTTTTCTGTCGGAGATTCTGTTCTGTCCGGGATTCAGGATCTACCGCGTCACAGCGAGTCGGCGGTGCTGCCCTGCAGGTTCAGCGCGTGAGGAGCACTCCAAGGCAGCGAGGGTTGCGCTCTTGGCCGCCAACGAGACCGGCAGCCGCTCAGCGATTTACACCTCGTAGAGTCCCTCTCGATCTGGGCCCAATGCAATGTCGCTCGTGCGAATGCGGCGCTGCCTCAGGGCCTCGCGCTTCTCGCGGAGCGCTTCCACCGCCTCCCAGCTCTCCTCCTTGCGCTCCTCGGCAGCCGCGGGAGCAGAGCAGCGAGCAGTGCGCTGATTCAGGCGCTCACCGGGCTGGAGGTAAAAAGATCCGTCTCGGGTTGAGGGAAAGTACTTCCTAAGGAGAGGCGCTCACTGGGCTGGAGGTAAAAAGATCCGCAAAAAGATCCGTCTCGGGTCGAGGGAAAATACTTCCCTAAGGAGAGGCATCAACGGGCTGGAGGTAAAAAAGATCCGTCTCGGACCGGGGGAAATACTATTCTAAGGAGAGGCGCTCTAAAAAGATCCGTCTCGGACCGGGAAGAAATACTATTCCAAGGAGAGGCGCTCACCGGGCTAGAGGTAAAAAGATCCGTCTCGGGGAAGATCCGTCTCGGGAAGATCCGTCTCGGGAAGATCCGTCTCGGGAAGATCCGTCTCGGGCCAGGGGGAAATAGGAGATCCGTCTTGGGCCAGGGGGAAATACTATTCTAAGGAGAGGCGCTCGCCGGGCTGGAGGTAAAAAGATCTGTCTCGGGCCTGGGGGAAATACTGTTCTAAGGAGAGGCGCTCACCGGGCTGGAGGTAAAAAGATCCGTCTCGGACCAGAAGATCCGTCTCGGACCGGGGGGAAATACTGTTCTAAGGAGAGGCGCTCGCCAGAAAAAAAAGCCGGAATGATCCGTCTCGGCCCGAGGCCTAAGGAGAGGCGCTCGCCAGAAAAATGCCGGCAGCGAAGGATGCGTCTCGGCCAAGGGAAAAATACTTCTCTGGGGCACTGGATTAAAGGTTGGGCACCCTCCAAGCTTCAGAGCTGCGACGCCTCTTCCGATTGAGCTACGGAGCCCTGCTAGTCCAGCACCGACACCCCCGTGCCGGAGAGAGTCACCAGCTGGTAGGCTATCAGGTGGATGAACACGTCCGTCATCGTACCATCGAGTCCCTTGAAGGTGAACCAAGCCAGGTCGGGGTGCTGACGCCGCTCAGGGGCATCTTGGGCACGCGCTGGGTCGGGAAGCCCGCGATGAAGCTGTGGCGCAGGTAGCCCGCACAGTCGATGTCGATGTTGCGCACCGTGTCGTCGTAGGTCCCCGCAAGGACCGAGAGGAAGTGGAAGTGCTCCGAGGCTCCCTTCATGGGGTTGTGCGGGTACTGCAGGCTGCCCAGCTGCATCTGCGACTCGAGGAGGCTGTCCTCCTGCCTTGCCACCCTGATGGGGGACACATCCTGCACCGGGTTGGCCAACAAGTGGATCTTTGAGCCCCCGTCGTTGTCCCAGAAGGTCACGAACGCTCCCATCAGTTTCGTGAAGGCGCGCGCAACGGTGACGTTGTGCTCCGCCACGCCCGTCGGCACCGTGGACTGCTGCGTGTGCACCGTGGGGTAGCTGAAGACCAGGGACCTTCCTGAGAGGAGCACCCGATTGAACGACTTGACCAGCGCCGAGTCTAAGACGACTTGGGAGGCCAGAGCCCGAACGTTCTGGATCTCGAAGTCGGTGCTCAGCGTGGCTCCCGCCGGGTGCGCCCCGGCGTTCTCGGACCACAGAACTCCAACTCGAGCACCAGGTTCAGCTGCGGGGGCAGCATCTTCCCGCAGCGCAGGATGCCCACCATGGTGGGGCGCAGCAGCACGTCCACGTAGCCGCTCCGGGCGATGTGGGGGTTGTCCACCTCGTCGAAGCCCCCCACGGCCTTGTTCTGGTTGTACTCGCGGCCCTTCAGCAGATCGAGCTAGACAGAAGCGTTCGCCAGCTCGCTGATCAACGCAAGGTGTGAGAACATCCCCTGCTGCACCTCCATCCCGGAGCCCGTCATTTGTCGAACGGGCGGTGGGGCTTCGACAGTTGCTTCGAGGTCGGCCTGAGAGTCCCTGCCCTGCCACTACAGCAAAACCACGAACAGCCTGAGGGTCGCCTACGACGGCACCGGCTGATTCTGAACGACCTCGAGCTGCGCAGCAACTCCCCGACGCTTGCTGGCGGCCAGTCGGCCTTCGACGCGCTGGGGGCGTGGTGGCCTAACGGCCTGATTGCAATCAATGCTCTCTTGGAGGCACACAGAGCACTTGGCCAGCTACTTGTCGGCGCCAGTTCTATGGACTGCTCAAGCAGCAAGTGTGGGAAGTCCATGCTGGACACGCGGATGTGGGGGGTGAAGAAAGTTCACCTTCTGGAGGTTGTCACTGACAGTGGGGACCAGAACCCAAAGAAGAGCGGGTGAGAAATATCACTGTCAAGCGGCGAGAGCGAGTACGTCGCCATGATTTCTGGATGCAGTGAAGGACTTTTTCTTTGGCATGTGTGGTCTTTCATCAGAGGCCACGCACCATCCCTGGTGTGCAGGTCAGACAGCAGTGCGGCCCGTGGAAAATCTGACACGCTGGCGCGCGCCAGGATGAGAGGACTGATGCTCATGACGGGCATGGTCGACGACAACAACCGCGAGCTCGGGGAAGATGAGTTCCACGAGATGGAACGTGAGATGCTGAGCGACAAAGGCGCCAAGAAGATTCTCAGCGGCTTGGGGGATGAGTGCCGCATGGCTTGATCAGAGCCAGCAGAACCAAGGAGATTGAGCCCAATGGAGCGGAGAGCGACAGCTGGGTAGCCGGTGCTAGCCATTTTGGCCGGCGTAGGAGCCTTGTGCCTGGTTCAGTGGCTGTGGAGTTTCTTCATCAAGAAGATCTAGAAGAAGATCGTCATCTCCGGCAAGGCAACGTTTCAGGAGGCCAACGACAGCGAGCCAGAGGTGAGTGCACGTAGCAAACTGAGG
Organism: Effrenium voratum; assembly: GCA_963377175.1. NCBI lineage: Eukaryota > Dinophyceae > Suessiales > Symbiodiniaceae > Effrenium > Effrenium voratum. The sequence continues at coordinate 628,052 of CAUJNA010002335.1, read as the reverse complement.
AAGAGGACCAATCCGGTCCGAATGTTGCCAGGCAACGTGTATCACGCACGAGAAATGTCCCCATTACAAGAGTGGGAGACAGGTGCACAAGTGCCAAATGCTGCGGATATGAAGGCAGCGTGTGAGGACTGTTTTTTTGTTCAGTCATATCCGCATGCATGAGGCATGATGTACATGTACCGCAACGAAGGCTCTAATTGCCACAGGAATGAGAGCAGTGCCCGGAGCATTTAACTCCAGAGGTTTCCTTTGCTCTGTGTTGTGGGCACCTGATGTCTCATGGATCAATTGCACTAGAAGTCCTGGGTGTTTGTGTTGTTGGAGCGAAGTGCAGCGAACCCGTTTTCTATGGCGACTGCACTGTTTGCCCCGCTATGAAAGAAGCGCCTTGAGCCACAATGGTTACTTGTGTGAAATACGCTTGCCATCAGGTCAATGGTCCGAAAAACGGAGATCAAGGGGTTAGGGGGTTTCGACCATAATATGTAAGTGTCAATTTGTAGTTTGCTACAAATGTTCTTTGAGAAGTATTTTGCAATACCGGACAAACTGCGAATGAAGTGCGCGTTCGTTTCGTTGGATTGTCAGTATGTCGTCGATATAGTTTTGTGCGTGCGTTGCCTTTAGCGACATGCCTCCCATGTTGACAGACACACACACACACTTGCAGTTAGAGGGAGCCATGGGGGCACCCAAACGCGACATTTGCACTTCCAGAAAACCCTGTTGCGGTTCCAATCGCCACTTGGTGTCATGACCAGTCGAAAAACAAGAGCCAACTGGCTGATTTCCCGCCAAGCAGAGCCAATTGGGAAAGTCTGACCACTGACGCCTTCATGTTTCCGTTGCAAACGCACGCTTCGTGAATTTTTCGCCATGGTCTCCGATGCCACCTCCTTGCGAGTGCTCGCCCGGCGGCGGCTGTTGGATGGCATGGTCAAGCAGCTTGCTGCAGGGGAGTTCGAAGACACAGCCAACTGCATCCCAAATTTGTGTTGTTTGAGGCATGGTCCACATCCTTGTAGGGGTCTTTTATTCTTCATTTCTTGTTTGGTGGGAATGTTGACGCGCGGACCTGAGGCACGTGCTGTGGGGCGCTGCTTTGCCAGGCTGGGGCTTGACTCATTTGAGGTCTGTCCTTGAGGATACCGGGTTTTGGTCGTTTGAAGGAACGCCACGCCCATATTTCCCTTGGTGAGAGTGCATCCCTTGATGGTTTCCTTGTCAGGAAACAGGGATTATGCTGAGTCCATGTTTGAACAGTCCAGTGTGGCACCCGCCGCGGCGCAGGCTCCTCTTGGCATGGCTCGGGCTACGAAGGGAAGGCGAACTGGCGCATTTACTCTTCCTGGACTTGCTCTAGCGTTGGGTCGATGCTTTTTTGGACGGTATTCCCTGACCGCCTTGCCACCCACGAGTAGTTGCGTGGGTGGGCACAGATGCCGGCTGCCTTCTTTTGGACCACTCTCCTTTTGAGCAGAAAAGTTCTGTTTCTGGGATAGTAGGTTGCAGCTAGGGGCTTTGCATTCAAGAGTTTATGATCATGTACTCAGCTGTTAGTGCCGGGCTTGGCCCAGAAATTGCGAGTTTCGTGTTGCAACGCGAGAACAACGGAGGCTTTTGTATTTGGCAGAAATAATTTGAAGTGCTCTTCAAGGGTTTCCCAAGAGAGATCTCCGGATGCAACGCATGCCATCCATCAGGCTGCCGCAGTGGTCAGGTCGTTGGCACCCCTGTTGTTTGCTTTGGACATCCCCTTTTGGTCGAATCATCATCGTTTGCTTCGCTAACCCGGTCCCGAGTCCCGAAACCTTGGGAGCGGTGACGGTTCCACTGGCCACGGGGATGGGAATCAACCAATTTGCAGAAATCCAAAGCTGTGCGTGCCATATTGACATTGAACGCATTGACTGTGACCGCAAGCTGCTCAGCTCTCCGGTCAGGAGAGCGGTCGGACACGATACTTGGTGCCGGACCTAGCCATTCACAGAGAGCCACGGAGCAGCCGGGGGGGGGTTCTTTACTCGCGAGCTCGATTCATCCAGGCGCATACGTTTCAGTTCCACACGTCTTTGGCCTAAAGTGGCCCCAAAGGCAGACACGCGGGGGGGCCTCGCGGCCCTCGAAAAAGATTGGGGACCCATTTCCAAAGTCTCCAAGTGGTGGGTTTGATTGGCACGGTTGTTTTTCTTTTGCTAGAGTTCCTTTAGATAGTGACCTTGGCTTGAGGGCGATGGTCTACGGGGTTTTTCCATTTGCCGGTAAACTCTGGCCAAAAGAACAGTCGTCCAATTGAACAACAGCTTCTAGGCGCAATTCCTGGTCTCTTCCAGCGCCCCGGCAACACCCACCAAGTTGGCCTCTTCCAACTCTAACATCGTCCTTCTTCGAACATATAAGCCATTGGCGACTCATGCTTGCCTTTGGCTGCACCTTTTGGGGTCGCCAATTCCATGGTTAGCCAACCAAAGGGAGAATGCTAACTCCGAAGAGGGAATGAATTCACGTGGAATTGCCAAGTGATCATCTCAACATGGCTGTTGGCTTCAAAGAGATACAGAAGCCCCTTTCCCTTTGGTGGAACGAGAGTCAGCCTCCCCCCCGGTGGAACGAGCTCGTCAGCTCTCATGTGAGTCGTCAAAATATGCCGTTGCCCTACACACGGGGACAATCGGAAAGCTCTGAATCCGGTGGGACCTGGATTTTGGTCGTCTCATCCGCTCGTCATGTCGCTGTGGCTCGTCCCCATGTCACGAATCTGGAATTTCAGATTCAAACCAACATGAGCAACGCGACAAGCCGAACCACAGATTGGCAGAACTAGTGGAGGATTCTACTTGGTATGGGCAGAATGGTGAGGCCTTTGGGGTTGCAAGACCAGGTGCTTTCGGAGAGCTGACGGGGCTCAGCTGTGGGTGGAATCAATTTGACTCACGTGAACAAAGTGCTACGTGACTGTGGCTGGCTTCGGGAAACCAAAAGGACAACAGCCATTGTGAAACTCCCCATGTGAGGATTGATCTGCTGCAGTAAAGGGGATGGCTTGGGAGAGACGCACATGCCCATTTAATTTCTTCATTGGGGCTCTGATTTCGGGAGCAGCGGGTACTCACCATTCCCTTTTTTTTTTGGTCTCAACCGAACCCCTTGCAGGTGGCATCCAACCCATTGGCAATTCCTGTGTTCGAACCGTCCCCCCACCTCCCTCCCCCCCTTTTGCGGGTGGCATATGTTCCTTACGCCATCCAGGGAGTTCGGGTAGCACCGGCCCTCGAAGGTGCTCATCGCTGACAAGTGGACGCTGCAGTTGCTGGAGCGCGCCCCTCCGGCTGAGAAGCGGCGGGGCTGTGGGTTCTCAGGTTGCCCGAAGCGAATCGACCACATCTGACAGGGCTCCTTAAAAGATACATTTTGCCCATTTGAAACATGGCTTTTTCACCAAAATAAGGGGAAACCACCATTGACAAGGCAATGTTCAGGTGTACAGGATCCCTGTCTGAGCTTTTGGGTTCCCTGATTTGGTCTATGTTTAGTCAAGGTTCCGACAGCCCAACCTTTTCTTAGGTCCTTTGGGCAAGTGAGGAGGATGTCACTTTGGGCAGAAGAACTTGGAACTGGGCGCTCCCCCAAAAGCACGATGGAGGTGGGTGGTTCTACTGCTTGTTTTCCAGGGGTTTACACTAAGGCCTACATAAACTTTGATAAACATCGTGGAACCACGAGTCGACGGTTTTGGACGTTGCTCACTTGCGTTCTGTTTATGAAAAGTGAAGCCTGCATGCCTTGTTTCCCGGATTCGCATTGATCCACACAAGCTTCGGCCTTTTTTTTTCTCACCGGGCAGAAAAAAACTGCCCGGCTTTTGTTCCATGTCAATGCAAGGGTGGCCTTCCTTTTGGTTCCCAAGCAGACAGCTCCCATCTCCAAGCGAAGCGAAGCCTGGCGCGTCTTCTCCGCGCCGCGCCAAAGCCGCCGCTTGCGCGCCTGCGCGGTGTCAACTCCGCCTGCGAGGTGTGCCAGATGCACGACCTGCTGCTGGAGGGTATCGCTCTCGTGGAGGCCATCGACTCCCCGCGCGAGGCTCGAGCCAATCGATTGAGGGTGACGGGCCGGCTTCCGAAAATGGGTACGGAGGAAGCTTTGGGGGGAATGGTAACCCCCGGATGAAGGGAAACTTTCTGGTGGATTTCATAGGGGGGTGTGAGCCCTTTTGGGATTCAGACCACTTTTGGAGGGAACCCCCTCTTGTAGACAGGTTCTACTTAGATCCGCGGGCAGGACCCAAAGTGCGATGAACTCAGCCACTTCCATGGCCTGTGGTGAGTCCTTTTCAGGTGCCCGACACTTGAACCCCCAGTCCCCACTCGGCTGTGGTTGTCAAAACCGTTTTGGAATCCCATTTTGGGTGCACCACCCATGTTAGAACCTATTTTAGTGGGGATTGAGATGTTCACTGTGGGTATGGGCTTTTGACCCACTTCACCGTGATCTGTTGCTTGAAAGAAGCTGCAGGTGCGTCAATACAAATCCCATTTTGTTTTATTCATTTTTTTCAATATTAGGCTGACAATCATTCCAGCGGCAAGCGACATTAAGGGCCCAAAGTACCCTGCTGTGGCAGTGGCTATATGGGTGTTTAAACACATTTGATGTTTCTTACATGGGGAAAAAGTTACCATGGTCATTTGGGGCATACGTCCACTAGACAATTTGTCATTCCAAAAAGTACACGACTGGGCCCTTGGACACATCCAGCCCTCCCATTTCATGAGAATCTTGAGGGACTGTCAACAGGTTCTAGCAAGGTTCCTTGCGCCCAACTATGCCGGACTCTGGGGTTAGAATTTTGAATCCCACCCAAGATTTCGGGTTAGAGCAATCTGCTCTGAAGCAAATTTTGCAGCACTCTTAGAGCCCAACACCATCTACGAAAGTTGGAATTCTTCTTTTGTGACACAAGGTTCAGCAAACGTTGGCGAGAATCAGCCAACTTTTTGGGCGGGCAAAAGCTGAGATGAGTCTTTTTTGTTCTTTTTGGGTGGCGGGCAAAAGCCTTTTTTGGGTTGGGCCTTTTGTTTGGACCCGCGGGGTTGGTTTCAAGAGAAGCCAAGAGAGCCGCCAGTTTCTTGGGTCCGTTCGTCCCGATCGGCGAGACTGGAGTTGAGTCAAGGTTCGATGAGTTTGCGGTGCGTTTCCCATATATTTTTCGAAACCAATTGAAACATGTGGCTCAAAATTAAACGATCGGAGGGGGTTATTTAACCCACTTTGGAATTCCAGTTTTTTGAGCCACAGCCACATGGCTTTTTCAACACCGAAATAAGGGGAAACCACCATTGACAAGTTGCAATGTTCAGGTGTAGAATGTAAGGATCCCTGCGCTCTCTCCAGGGTTTGCCGCTGGATGCGCTCTACTTCCTCTCCCCGACCCGGGAGAACATGGAGCGCCTGGTGGAGGAGGGCGACGCCGTGTTTCTCAAACCCAAACTGGGGTCATTGCATAGGAATTGCATTCTGAGTGTTGTTCCAGGCGCATCATTTCCCTCTCGCTACACGGCTTTTACTCGGAGACATGCGAGTGGGCGACCAGCGCTGGATTTTCTATCTTCAACCAAAGAGCAAAGACGCGCCTGAACCAGTTGCAGTGAAGGAAATTCTGGTCAAGAGGCCCTCAAAGCAAGAAACCGTCCACAGGGGTGTCCTTAGACCGGTGTGTTCCCCCAGCTTTTGCTTGTTGGCGGTTTCTGAAATTTGGGCGCATTCTCCTTTACTCAGGTCTTTTCAAACTGGTTTGGTGATTTCCCAGCTAGCACCAAACCAACACCTCCAAACCTGTTGGGCAACAACCAAGTCGCTGAAAAAAGCATCGACTGGCCACAGGGGGCCGCAGTCCTCAGACCGCGACGGTCTGACCAGGAGCTCTCTGCCCGGGCAAAGTACCGCAGCTCCCACGTCTTTTTCTCCCATCGCCTGGAGGATGGGGGAAACCACGGGGTTTCGGTTTTTGCTGGAGAAGCTGATGAGGCACAAAAGAGGAAGCCGCTTGCTGACGCAATCAACCCGAACGAAGCCTTTGGTCAGGGGTCCTTGTCTCAAGCACCGCTTGGGGTGCTTGAAACTTCGGTGCCTCGGCTTCTGCAAACGTGGCTGATGTTCTGGTGCTTTTACTTTGTATTTCCCCTGGGCACGCGCGGCTCATTCTTGCGTACTTTTAGAAGAGCTTTGCGCTCAGGCCGTCCCCCACACTGGCATTCGAACACGGGAGTCCCCTCGCCCCGGACGTGGGCTGTAGTGTGTTGCGTGTTGATCTGACACGCCGAAGGTCGGCGGACATCAAAGCAAAACTACCCTCCCATCAGGGTGGTTTCAACATCGCCAAAGGGAAGCCAACCACAACATGCGCGACTACTTTTCTTTTAACAGGGGTGGCTGAAGTGGGGGGTACATCGCCCTGGGCTGAATTTGAGTAGGCTCACTTGAGCCGTGATGCAGCGATAGAAGGCACTCAATCTATTGGGGGGAAGCAGATGTTGGAGGGTTCTCCCATAAACCAAAACTCAGGTGCTTGATTTTGCTTCATTCCGGACGTATTTGTACCTTTTCTTATTCGCAACCCACATGGCTGGTAAAGGGAGGCATCACTTGAACGGCTCCGCGTGAGCACAACATAGCATGCTTGGCACACGCGCAGAAGCATCCGGGAGCAATCAAGCTGGGTCGCTTGGATTTGATTTGGATGGTTTATTCATTACTTGCGGCCATGTATGGCCATCCCGCGCTGAATCCAACTGTCTTGTTGCAACTTGAGGTCATGACAACTCTCAACGTTCTCAAACTTGGCGACTTCCATGGTTTCAGTTTCCCTTCCAAACACAAAAAATCATCCAGCCACCAGGTTCCGCGTCTAGCCACTCCCTTTTTGTTTTCTCTGGCTGCTTGCGCGGACCGCCAGGATGTGCTGCTTCAGCAGGTGGCGCAGTCCCCGGAGGCGAGGGTTCGAGGAAAAAGCGGTCGAATCCCCCGGGCTTTCTTTTTTTTGGTGGATGAAAAACGCGCGCTGAAAAGTGAGGCGGGCGGTTGTTCGGGTCGAGCGGTTTTCTGGGTTGGCTTATTCACCAACACCATCCCTAAACAGGTATGGGCGAAGATGATGCTGGGTATCCCGACTTTGTGGCAAGGCTGGAGAACGTTGGTAAGCAGTGGGGTTGAACCTTTATGCATCTTTGTCTGGGAGACGCAAAAAGCGCCTTCGATTGGGTTGGGAGAGTTCAGTTGGGGGCCTTGGGCTCAAAGAGGGCACGGATGTTCCGAACGAGGGCCTGGGTACTCTGATGGTGATCTCTGCAGCAATCCCCCCAACCGAGATACTATTCAGGCACCAGTCGTACAGTTCGAATGACTCCCAAAAGATTGCCACTGGGGACAAACCCAACAAGACAAACCGAGCATTGCAAAGCATCCCACGAAAATCACGCATGCGAGGTGTCTAATTTCGTACTTTTTCTTTCGGCGCGACGCCTTTGATCTGTAAGTTTCGAGGGTGTGCTTGACTTGCCAACTTTGGATTAGAGTAATCCGAACCCATTTGGTTTATTCCAACGAGTTCTACTTCCTGGTTTGCTAGGAAGGTCCATATGAAATTTTGAGCACCCATTTTGGTAGGACCAAATTAAGTTCAATGGGTTTTGGGCGCTCGGTCGAAAGGAATGAATCCCGAACCTCCGCAAGTAAGTGTTCGGACCGCTTTATTGCCAACTCCCGTGTATCTCATGGAGTCACTTCTACGTGGGGCTTCCTTTCCAGGAACGTGTTTGTTGCCGTGAAACTCACCCCCGGTGCTGGGTGAAAGGGAAACAGCCCCAGTTTCTCAGGGCTCCTTAAAAGATCTCCATGTTGCAACCAATCGAAACATGTTGCTTCTTCCACACCAGAATCAAGTTGGAACCCTACCATTTACAAGTTGCAAGGTTCAGGTGTCTTCACTGCATCCGGATCCCGGTTTCCGACATTTTGATCCACAAAAAAATAGAGACACGGAGGCCGCCGGATTTTTTCGATTTTTTTGTTTGTTTTTATCCCAGGCCGTGGGCCGCCTCAGCAGCTTCGCGGAGCTGAACGTGAGCACCTTGTGCTACGATGAGCGCTCCTTTCACCTGCAGGAGAGCATAGGGAGGAGGCGGACGCCCGGAACCCCTTGAAGGCCTTGAAGGCGATTTTTTGTTTCAAACAGCCGCCTGCTTTCCACTCGGAAGTTCTCCTGAGTCCGAGCTCTTCTTGGGCGATCCGGTGCGATCCGGTGGATTTCGGCGTTGCGTGTCCCATGTTAGCTTCGGATTCACAACAAGTTAAAGGTCTCTTTGGCACTGAAGTGGAAAGACTTCACCCGGGGCTGGCTCAAACCTCAGCTGGTGTTTTGGTCAGCCCAAACTCCCAAGGGATTTGTCTTCGTAGAATGGATCTTGTGACCAGCCCGCCATTGCCCGGACCATTCTCGACCTGAGAGAACGTCTTTGGTTCATTCGGTGGATTGCCTTGGGACACCGTCCGCTGGTGTTGCGACACACCCGGAGAAAGAACTTCACACGTGCCAAACATCTCCGGAAGAATGAAAAGGGCTGGCTTGAAACCTTGGAGAAAGGCTGCGCGGTTCGGAACCTGATGTGTTACGGATGCCTTTGGGGCTTGAAGCGACGTAGAATACACCGCTTGGGCCGGGTTGATGTGCTTGCTTTGTGGCTGCTTGAAAGGACACGGGCTTGTAGAAACTTGGCTTTGAATTCTTGGTTTAACAACTTGACCATCCGGTCTTTGATTTCAGCCAGGTTGAGAAAGCCGAGTCCAGGGCTCTCTGCAATCGGAGCTCGCCTTGGGAAACCGGCACCGGGCATCCGTGGTGGAGAAACCACCGCCCCTCTCCGTCTCCGTGCTTCCACCGGCTCGGGGTTCTGGGGTTCCGGGGTTCCGGGCGGTGCGGTGCCTGTCCGATTGAACACCAAAGATGCACAGAGCAAGCCGCGAGGACCAGGGCGATGCCTTGAAGATGCTGCTGAACCGTTCGCCCGCCAGGGCCCAAAGCGAACGGACTATAGAGCATCGCCTTGCGGGTTTCAAAGGGCCAGTAGGTGGGGATTTCAAGTTTGAGGTATTTGATCTGTCCCGAAGGATTTGAACCCAAGGGCAGCCGCTTTGGGGTTGACAGAGGCCCTAAGAATCTCATGCGACCTTGGTCAAACGTCGGCAGCTCAACCAGGCCTTGTCCACCCCCCCCCCGTCCCCCCGTCCCCCCGTCCCCCCGTAGTTGTGGTCCTGTGGTTGGGTTGTGGTGGTTGAGGGTTGGTTTAGAATTGGTTTAGGGTATATTTAGGGTGTATTTAGGGTTGGTTTAGGGTTAGTTTAGGGTTGGTTTATGCTGATCTAGGGTTGGTTTAGGTTTAGAGGTCTACGGTTTAGGTTTTGGCTTAGGGTGTATCTAGGGTTGGTTTAGGGTTAGTTTAGGGTTGGTTTATGGTTGGTTGCGGGTTGGCTTGTCCTGGGGGTGGGGGTGCCGGGTGTGGGGGTGCGGGGTGGGACCGTAGGTGCCAGGATCCGGGGGCTCGGGGTCTCGGGCCGGGGGGGGGGTCCTGGGACCCATACCGATATCTGGGGGGCGGGGGGGCGGGGTTAGCAACACGGAACACGGGACCATATGTATATATATATATATATATGTATGTATGTATGTATGTATATGTATGTATATGTACATTTCTGTATATCTAAAATGTCAAAACATATTAACGTCGGTGTAGCTACCATCTAGTCACTATACTCTCCTTTGTGCAGTGCGTTGGGGCTCACCACTCTCTTGAAGTCTTCACACGCGCTGGCACCCAGGACTGCGACATGCGCGAGGCCGGCAGCTGCGTGGTCGCCCAAAGACCGACATAGGGGTACGGATTTGGCAAGGGCCAAGGGAAGCTGAGAAGTGGGATGCTTGCCAAGGGCTTCGAGAAGGCAACGGTTTGGTGGAAGCTTGCTCCAAATATGTGCACGCGTCCTTGAAGTGTCAAAAGCCTTGTCCAACTTCGGGGGGAGCGAGGGGAAATTGGGGCCGGGGGGGGGGGGGTTTGCAACTCGGAGATGCGGCTTAAAGGCGCAAGGAATGTAATAGAATTGGGATCAAGAGGTCTAGTGGGGGAGCTTGGATATGAGCGCTGTGGCTTACGTTTGCCGCACTACAATCTCCATTCAACCAGGTAGGTGCAGCTCTACTGATAGAAGTTTAGGTGAATCAACTTTCGGGTGCAACTGGGGGTCCGAATCACTTTGGGGGATGGGCCCAATTCTGTGCGGATTGGTTAGCCAATGGTTGGGGAAGATAGGGAAAGAACAATTAGTATCCCCTCCATAGGTGAGTGTTGATTCACTCCGACCAAATCCCTGGTGCGTTGCCCGTTTGCAAAATCCTCCTACGACGGATCTGAGGCTTGGCGACCTTCTTTGCCAGCCTCGGCCAGGAGAACCAGCCAGAAGTTCTAATCTGGTTTGGCATTTGGCGTTAGAGGAAAAACAACAAAATGTGGCAAACCGCCAGAGAGGCAAGATCAAAGCCCATCGCTGGGTCCATAGCTTTGCCTGCACCAGGAGTATTTTGGCAAGAGACTTTGGCTCTGGGTCAACTTCCACTCCTATTGGGGTGGTTGGGAGGACTCATTTTGTCTCCTGTCTGCGTGCTTCTGGTATCTCTCGTTAGGGCAGCCTTGTTCGCCCTCCCTTTGTGGGCATCCTCCTTTTTTTTGTCATCCCCTTTTTCAGGTTTCCAGGTCTCCGAGAAATCCGCTCCCCCCCCCCCAAGGCCGCCCCCTCCCACAAGCATAGGCCCCCCAAGGGTAGGTCTCCCCCCCCCTCGGCTTTTGTCGCGGTTCCCGATTTCTCCGTTTCTCGTCTCAGGAGCCGGTGGTCTACGCGGCCACCTCGAGCGGCATGGGCCCCTGCGAGCACCTGGCCAGGGAGGTGCGCTGATGACAGGTTGGGTCCAAACTTTCTCGAGCGTTGGTTTGGGTTCAAATGGATAGCCCCGTTTTTGTTTGCTTGTTTGTTTGTTTATTTGGTTGGTTGTTTGTTGGTTTGTTTGTTTGTTTGTTTGTTTGGTTGTTTGTTGGTTTGTTTGTTTGTTTGGTTGGTTGGTTGTTTGTTGGTTTGTTTGTTTATTTGGTTGGTTGGTTGGTTCGCCTTGTTTTGTGTAGGTTCACTTTTTTTGGGGCACGGAACAGTGCTGTGGGAAGCGCGAGTGGAAGAACCGGGGCCGAACCTTGTTTGGTTTGACCCCCAAGCAACCCCACACGAGCCGAAAGCTTTGACCCTGGCTTTTGAAGGAAGAACAGGAGGCTTCAAAGTTGAAAAAGCAAGCCATGGAAAATGCCCAAAACGTACGGGGGCTGGTAAACCCACTAGGTTCCCACCATCAACAAAGATTGTCAAGGCATTGTCCTGCAAGTTGCTGCGCGAAAAAGGAAGCAGGGACCGTGAAAGCCTCATGCTCAAAGGCTGCGAAAGACCATCAAGGGCAAAACAATCGAGCCTTCTCAACCGGGCACCAAATTTCGAGACACTTGTCCGATATGGAATCTGCTTGAAGACAAGCGCGCCAGTCACTCCCTGGGAAGTATCAAGGCTATGTTTTCTGGGCAAAGTACGGACACCTCCTTCGATTTGTGAAGGCAGTCTAGGAATGCAAAAGCTGCGGCATTCAGTTTTCAAGCACCGAAACACATGTCTAGGTTTACCAGATGTGTTTCCAAGAAGGAATCCCTTTTGACCACGTCTCTGGGTTTTACCACATATCTGGTTGCCGATGTGAGGCGCCAGGGCTTGGATGCAGCCAGTTGCACGGGGTACGCCGGATGCAAACCGCAGGTGTGTCAGAGGCCGGGAACTCGGATGCCGGGCGTGACGAAGGCTTGCCGTCATTGCCCCGTCTTTTGGCGGGGTATGGGTCAAAACTAAGCCACCAGGAATCGGACCGCAGGTGTAAAAGTTGGTTCCATTTACCAAATATACCAGGGCAAGCCAGTTTGGGTACACGGTTGCCGAACAGGCAGAGTCGCAGCTGACTGGTGAGAATGGGAAATCAGTTGGCGGTTTTACGGCCCTGATGGGTGGGGTGCGTGCATCAAACAAGTCTTGTTTGTGAGTCTTCCTGGACGACTGCGAAGTTGAGGGAGAGCCGTATGGGTGGCTTGCAACACAAACTTGGAAGATATGAGGGAGCCACAAATTCATTCTGTTTCTGTACTTCTATAGGCTTTGTGCTTGGTCGGCGAGTCAGCTTGTTGAGCTGCCAGGGTCGCCTCGCAACGCTATTCAGGCAGTGCATTTTGGGAAGACGTTGCTGGATGACGTCAGTGTTTTTTGGAACCTCCGAAGTGACATCTAGCTCATTCCAGGTTGCGTTCGACGACAGCCAAAATACCAGTCTCCACTTTTGGGGTAATTAAAGCACTTCCTTTGTTTAGCGCAAGCCACCTGTCCGCAGAGCCGAAAGGCTCGAGGAAATGGAAATGCGGGGCGGCGCACCCTGGAGGAGAGTCCTTCGCGGGGTGGGGGAGGGGGGGGGGGGGCTACTTCGGGAACTTCGGGGTCCCCGAACTCCGCCATTTTGATCGGAACAAACACTCTTTTCGGGGTGCTGGTTGAGTTTGTCTACAGGGAAAGACACATGCCAAGAACCCACTGTTTGGAGAAAAAGCCCGAGACCCCCATAAACAGGACTCGCTCAGGGTGACCAAACTTTTGAAAGCTCCTTCGCAAAGTGGTTTGGACACCCGTCCTCACCTCAGGAGTCGCGCGGGCGCGCAGACCTGTTCGCTGCTGATCGTGGACGGGTTGGATGGGATTGATTCCTTTTTTTCGGGACTCTCGAGGTGGACGCCATTCAGTGCCAGATGGGTATGGGTGAAAGTTAAACCACCAGAAAACCACAGGTTGTAGTCCATGCTTCCATTTACCAGGGTTCCATTTTGGGTACCTTTTATTGACCCACAGCCAGATGGCCAAGTTGCCGCTTTTCCCCAGACTTCCCGAACAAAGGTCGCTGCTCGGGGGGGGGGGGGAAAGGGGGAAAACGAAGAGGCGAGTCCGGGTGCCTGCCCAGGTCTTTTTGGAGCTTCCGCTGGTTTTGGTGACTCATGAGCTGCTGCTGGTGCCTGTGTCTGGTTTCCCTGAGTTGGGGGTTTGGAAGCTACCCGTGATGTGCTTTGGTGCTAGCGGACGACTCTATGTGTTTGAATGGACGTGCCCAATCCCTTCAAGACCGGCAACAGGTGAAACTCAGGTCACGTAGCCATGTCGGAGCACTCAAAAAGCATATGAGCAAGGCACTTCTTCTTTTTTTGGGGAGACCTGGGAAGAAGCATGCGGTTTGTCCCGTCGAGCCAGGGGTCCTTCCACGCTTAGGCTTCAGGCAGTCGGGTCGAAGGGGCTGTCGTTTTTGTGCCGCCTCTAAATAGGGTCCCCCGAAAGGCACCGGTCAATGCTGTTGGGCGGAAAAACTCCTGCTCCGGATGGTAGGCGAGATTGTCTGTCCCAGTTTGATCAGGGTTTTCGAATGGGGGCCTTTGAAATGGAACGCAAAGCCTAAACCTCGGCTCCAAGCCAGCTAGAGGGAAACTGATCTATTGGGTATGCTTTTTTTCGCTGAAGCTTCAAAATGGCTGCGGTTTTTCTTCGGGTTTCCCTAAGCCAGCCTCCGAAAAGACGAGCCATAGTATTGGGTTCTACATGGGACTATCCCAGTTTTGCCAGGGTTTTCCTAGGGGTTCCACCAAACCAAACCAGTTAGAGGGAGGCTGATATACAAATATATACATGGATATGTATGTGTGTGTATATATATATATATATATATTACCCTCCCGATGGACCATGGTTTGGTCCATTTACACATATATATATATACACACACACACACATATTGGGGTTGTCTCATCTCCCCATCGCTGGCGGTTTGCGGAGAGGATCGCTCGGTCGACTGGGCGCCGCTGCTGCTGCACGACATGGGCTACGAGGCAGGCCGTTGGCGGCATCCGGAGGTTGCCGGGAGCCGAGACGGGCCCACAAGGTGGGGGGTGTATTTGTTTTTAAAGCTCGATCGAGGGAATCCTTTTTTTTTCTCTTTAAAGAGTGCCACAGTTGCTTGTGTGGTTGAGGGAATCTCGTGTTGAAGTGATAGCGTAGTATTGGGATGGGAAGCAGACACTTTGGCATCGCAGAATGGTGTATGTGTGCAACCACGGGCCAACCCGGTTGTTTCTTGGAATGGGTTGTCCGTTCGAGCAACAACCAGTCCAAGATTGCTGATTCCCGCCTGAGCATCTTGCTCAGGACGAAAGCGGGTTTGAAAAGAAGGGCATTCCCCAACAGTGCCCAAACGCCAAAACAAGACTCCAATTCAACAAAATGGATGTTGGGTCCAAGGCTCTAGCGCAGACCAGGGAACACAGGGTGGTGAGAAGCTTCAGATGGCCAAACTCAAGGGACGCTTAGATCTGTTGGCATGGGCTTGTGGATTGCTTGGAGTGCATCTTGGGTCGCAGCCGAAGGTGTCGTTGCCATGAGCAGCTTGAGTGGTCGGAGTCCCCCCTGCACGAACCAAGGAAAATGGTCATGAACTTCAATGGGGAGCTCTGAAAAGTGGTTGATGGACTTGATGCATTTTGTCCCACTTACTTGAAACTCATGCCCAAAGCACAAGCCCATGACCTGCCCGCGTTGCCAACTGCATCTTTTGGCGACTTGGGAAGCCTTTGGGTTGCCCCAGAACCCACATATGATGTTGCTTAATCCATGTATGGGCCACCAAGTGTTGATTCTTCGGGTGGACCCAGAGTCAAAGAATACTTGTTCTTTTTCTTTGTGCGAGAGCAGCCTCCAACAGGAGTCTGGTAGACAGGTTCATTATTCCCAAATCTGGTCTGGCCTTGACAATCCGGGGGAGGGGGCAGGATTGTTGGGGGGATTGTTGTTTGAGCATTTTGCGTGCTGCTTGACCTCCAACCGCAGTTCCGGCCTTAATCTCTCGCATCGCTCGCCCGGATGTGCGGTTCGGAGGCCGAAACAGGGCTGACAAGGGTTTGTCTCAAACTTGAGGGTCGCTTTCAGTGAATTGCCATTACCTTCAGCCAGCCGTACCTCCCGTTCACGATTTTGAGACAGACCCCACTCTGCATGACACGTTTCCGACAAGGCAGTGGCACTCAGAGGTCGGACGGTGCTAGACTGCCAATGTGCCGTGCCTTCAACAAGTTGCAAAAGCCCGATTCGAGCTTCTAAGTAACCCAGGTTTCTGAGTAACCCAGGTTTCTGCAATTTTTAATATTTGGCAGACATATATATATATATATTTATATATATATATATGTATCTGAAGAAGAACACAAACAACAACACAACAAAAACAAAAAACCTTGCGTGATGCGTCTTGAACTCGTCCGCAGTGCATCAGCAAGACGATGCAGCTTCAGACACACCTGGTCGCATCGCGCCTGAGGGCGTGGTAGGGCCGTTTCACCGGACATCGGCCATGTCGCTTCATGGCTGCAAATGACTGGCTGGATGCCTTACCTGGTGCCTTGGTGGAGATGGCTATGAATATTCATGAGGAACCCCCTGAGAAGTGGTTGCCAAGTACTCATGTTGCTATCCTTTGGGATGGCGGCCGCGAGCAGTTTGCAAGTGAAGGGTTTTGGCGCAGAGAGATGCGTTTTGTTGCCTTTGACTCTGCACGTGAGAAGAACCGGTGTGCAACTAGCGTCAGCTGATATTGAATTGCCCAGCTGGAAGGACCAAGTGGAGGAGACCTTTGGCAAACTCTTAGTTCTCTGGCAGGATTGCAGAATGCGTTTGCGTGATCAACTGGCTATTTTTCAAGTAGCTTCCTTTGGTGAACAAGGGAGTGCCTAGTTAGTTTGGCAAGCACCCAAATTGTGTAGTTTTGCAAGGGGGCCAAAAAACTATCATTGCCAAATAATCCGGGCATTCCTCACTCAGCACCTGTACCTGGTAAGCAATAGCAACGGAGTCATTGAGTCCAGCATATCAGAGACAAGCAGATGGCCAGTGCACTAGGCACTGTTGTTTTCGGCCTTCCGGCGGAAAGCTGGGTCCGGAACCGAACAGCAAGTACGTATTTTGCCGTGCATGCACCCCAAAGTGTTCGCATTCCTTTTGAGTAAAGGCAATAATCTCATCGGTAGTGTTCGTCTTCTTGAGTGTATTTTTTTTGCGGCTTCAATGGGCGACCAACAGGAAAATTTCCCACCATTTGTAAGGTCCCCCCAAAAAAGCGACACCCACATACACGCATACACCCAAATGATAGCGACTCTCGCCAAGGTCTTGGTGTGCCGACCAAATGATGAAGGTTCCCTTCTTTGGGCTTCCGAGGACGAAGCAAAAGCCGACCAGATACGAAGAAAACAATTGGGTTTTTGGAAGCTTTGTGGGAAAACCCACCCAGATGATTTGGACTGTTTCTTTGGGACTCTTTGGTGGACATCATCCATGTGGAATCATGCCCCTGCAATGTCGGAGGCGCCCCAGGAAATTCATCAGACCGGGCACGTCTCGAAATTGAGGATCTCTTTTGGCGGTTGTTGCAGGATCAAAAAAGCCGCAGCCACTCCTCCCCCTCCCACCGTGCGTGCGTAGCAGTGTCGTCAAATGTCGAGGTGCGGTGCCGACGCCGGCGGCCACAAATGAGCCTTGGTCTAATTGTGTGGCAGTAGACACAGCCTCCATGGTCGAGATGATTCAAATACCCTCCCAACAAATTGACATGGAATTTGGCAGGGGGGTCCCTTCAAAGGGAAAATAGTCTTCCAGGATTCCCCTGTCAGGTTCTGTGTTCATTGTTGGGAGGGTAGGTGCGGGGTTGTTGGTGAGTTCAATTCGTCTCTGGTTGAATTCGGAACCTAGATCGATGAGATCCGGCAGATGGTGGCGGACCTTGGCGCCAGCTCCCGACCAGACGGCGCGGATCGAGGCCACATGCTGATTCGGCCGTGTTTCGTTTTTTTGGGCATTTCGGATTTTAAGGTTCGCTAAATATGGAGAATCCCAAGAAATTTGTTCCTGGGGGGCAAAAACCGAGATAGCCTTTGGCACAGAAATGGATGCTCAGGATGCAGCTCAAAGCTACCTTGGAGTTCGCTTGCAAGGGGTGACCTCTGGTTGGTCTTGTCCTTAGACCTGCTTGCAACTCGCATGCAGTTTTTGGATGGCTTAGAGATTTACACGGGATCGTTTCCAAGAATTTAAATAGAGATACCATCTAGTGAGGAAAGGCACGCTTGTTGTTTCTTGTAGTTGAGGAACACGATTTCTTATTTTGATTAGATTTTAACCACGAACTCCTTTTAGAGAGGATTTTTAAACTGAGATAGACAAGCTAGTTGTTTCTTCTTATTAGTTTAATAAACATTATTATTTATATGTAGAGTAGATCGTAAATATGAGATCCTTTCCACGTTGGACGTGAATTAGACATGGAATATATAATTTAAATAGATTTCAGTCAGGAGAGAGAAGGTGGTTGTTTCTTCTAATTTGCCAAACAGGAGTGAACAACCGATGGAAACTGAAGGAACTTCCGCCGTTCTATTGGTTTGCAAGTCTTAATTTGGGAGTTCTTATGTTGGCTTAGATGTTGAGTATTATTTTCCTTTCCAATGTGGGATTTAGTTGGATTTTCCTTCCACGTAGGACCTTAATTAGAATATTTGGCAAGGATAGACAAGCTAGTTGGGAATGCCGATTTTTGAATTGGATTTTAAATTGGAACTCCTTTCAGGCCTTTGTCAAGGACATTGACCACTGAGCCAGAGGCATCTGAAGCAATTGCTCTGCATCTTCAAGTTGTTTTGTGTTTTTGTTTTTGTTTTTTTTTTGGGGGATAATGTTTGTGTACATATAACATGCACAGCTACACACATATAATCTCAACGGTTTCTGTCCAGTCAGTTTCCGGTTGAATAGCCGTTTCCTGAAAACCTCACCGTTGGCATAGCTCCCAAGCATGTCATGTTTGTGGTGCAGTTGCAGTGTGGTTCGGTCCCTTTCCCCAAACACCTTTTGGACCCCCCGACTCCACAAATGTTCCGCCAGGCGCCCCAGAGCCGCCTGGGTGCAATGTCGGATGGGCTCTTTGGGGTGTGGAACGGGTCGTTTGCGAAATGCCATTGGTGGCGTTTGGTTCTCCCATGAAACGAACCAATCAGGGGTGCCCTCAATAAAAACGGACACCTGGAAGCGGGGACGTGAAACTTGACGGCGAAGCTTATAGTCATGTGTACTTTCCGTTTTGTGAACGTGCAGGATTGCCCCCTTTGTGTCAAAGCCGACAGAGTGGTCAAGACGTTTCAGGGCATGGCTGAACACTGGCTCCCGGTGTGCCCCATGCATACTGCGGCAATTTGTTATGATTTGAGCCACAGTCCAAAATTCAGCAGGTGTCCCCAACTGGTATCAGATGGTGAGGGTTTGCCCCCATTCAATTGACATCAGTGGGGGCACCGTCGGGCCATACCCTTTACAGCCAGCGAATATCGAAAGCTGCTTGAGTTTCATTCTTTCTCATTGCACTGTCCGGAAGCCCCGGTTCACATGGTTGTGTTTTATTTGCGATGGCCTTTGACTATTTCACGTACCGGGCTTCTTTGGTTTAGTTTTTGACCTGTGCAACTCGGTTTTTCCCGTTCTTCGCTTTGGTCTCCTTATGAATTGACATGGCTTGAGTCTGGCCTTTGACGGGGATGTTTTTAGTCTCTGGTTCCTTGGAAAGGGTCCCTGTTTGAGTGGCATATGGCACCTGCCCCTAGACATAAGATCAATGGCCCCAAGAAAAAAAAAATGTTCGCTTGCATCAACCCAGTCTTTGTCCTGTCCTATGATTCCGGACACTTCGGCGCGGGGTTGCCACTCTTGGCGTGTGTTTGGCCTTGGTTGCTTTAGCCTGATCCACTTTGACACTGCAGGGATTTTCCGCAAACCTGGCGCTTTTTGCGGCGATCTTGTTCAAAGGCAATCCGGAAGATCCTTCGTTTGCTGAAGGATTTGGCCACCTTTGAAGTGGTTTCCGAAGGGATAGATTGGGCTCTGGTATGAGAAACAAAGAGGGACCTTGCTGAACCACTAGGCCGAAAGAAGAAAGTGTGTCGTAGAGTAGGGGACCCTAAGGTGCTGTTGCCTTGGGTTTCCCTATCTCGCCCACCAAAGACCGATTTGGTGCTCCAAAAAGACACGGTGCACCCATTGCCACGCAACGGGGTGAGGACCGCGTGGAAGCTTCCGCAGCTCAAGCCGGGGCCCTCGAGCTTCTCCCCGCTCCGCTTCGGCTTCCCGCCAATTTTTTTGTGGAGCTCAGAACATTGAGAGCTGGAATTTTCGTCGTTCCGTTCAGTTCAACCTTTTTGACCATTGGAATGACCCCTCTAAACCATCCCCAATGGTTCTCTTTAAGGGAATCCCTGGGTTCATTCCCACCCTGGGTCATTCCCTACTGAGCCACAATCAAAACCTCGGTAGATGAAGGTTAGCAAGGGGCAATCCCAACCATAAATGGTTGCGACCGCCTTCTTAATCCTTTACATGGTTCGGGGTAGATCGTTTTAATACCAGGTTTTGATTATGACTCTACTGAGCACCAGCAAGTAAACACTAATTTCCTTTTAGGGGGTCTCAACAGCAAAACCCAGAAAGCTGCAATCGAGACACTTGGCGCTGCAAACTGGCATGTCAGCCGCAGCTGATCTGTCCAAACGTGTTTGTTTGGGAGGATCAGTGTCTTTTTTTTGGGGGGAGGGCACCTAAATGTCAACCACAGAAACCAGGGGCCACTTAATTTGTCTTGCCAGGGGAAACATGCATAGTCTGGAGCTCACATGTCCCATCGCCATGTTTTGCGTTTCCTCTTGGAGTGATGTTCAAAGCCGACATGTGAACTGCCTGCTTCAAGTGTTTGAAGGGAAGCTGGAAAGAACACACCCAATTTGAGAACTTGTTCAGGTAGAGAGGACGGTTATGACTGGTAGATCTTCCGGCTTTTAACCGCACGTTAAGCAACTACAGGTTTATGGGTTTCTTTTGTTCTGCTTGCGAGGTGAGTCGAAGCAAGTTTCCCTGCTGTTCAACCCCCAGAAGGCCCTGAAAGATGATGGAGAGGGTACCCCTTGGTGAATCAGCCGGGTTCAACGCTTTCACTCGACTTCGATTATTCGATTTCAGCCTTTCGACAGGACGATGGGGACATCTTGAAAGAGGATCTCCAGCCACAACCGTAGAATATATGACATATATTTGGTTGGTAATTGTTCAGTGCGAGCAGGCAAGCAACAAACAACTGATAAAGGCTGAAGCATGGGTTCACAAGGACCTTGGATGAGAAGATCTCATCTTGCTTGTTTGCAGCTCGTGCTGGTTGTCGGTTGCAGGTTGCGGGTTGCGGTGGTTTGATCTTTTCTCCTTCAAAAGGTAAGCTTTGGAACTCCATTTGCGGCAGTGCACTCCATCTCTCCTTGGCCTAAGGACGGGTTGGTTTTGGTTTTGGCCTAGGCCGGACACCCCGTCCAAGAGCAAGCTCCCGAGCTCCGCAGGCGCGGAAGTTTGGGCAGCAGTTGGAACTCACGGCCAGCTCCACTGAAACGCCCTTGGACTGGGACCCTTCTGGCTAAGGTCAGCAAAAGGAGAAAAGACACGGGACACATTCTCAAGTTCGATGCTTGGGCAAGGAGAACTGGAGAAGACTTCAGCTTAGAGTGAGGATTGGCCCCCTTTGAAAGGAAGCAGTCTGCCATCAGTGGCCACGAGGGTGATTCGGGGATGATTGCATGACCCCAGCTGTGTTTCAGACTTTGACCTTTGAGGCGCCGCGAAGAAGTGGAGGCCGGGCACCGGGTGAAACCTGGGGCAAAGGGCAACCGCGACGCGTGGGAGGCCCTGAGGTCAAAAGGCACTTGGCACATGGGGCGCGGTGGTTCCCGGAACGCTTGCACCGCCTAGGAGGAGCCCTTTTTTTCGGGGGGTGAAACCCCCGAGCCCGCGGTTTCCTTGTGTTTTTTTTTTTTCTCTTTCGTGGGGGTTCTCCCAAGCGGCGCACCCAGCGCCGCGCGGCGGCCGAGCTCGCCGCGCGGAAGCGGCGCGCCAGGGCCACCTACGAGCTCACCGCGGCCATCAAGAAGGGCGCCACGCTGCGCAGCTTGGCCGCGCTCTCCGGCGTGGCCAAGGCGAGCGCGCGGGCACGCGGGAGCGCGGGAGCGCGGGCGTTTTTGGGGGCGGGGTGGGTGGGTGGTCGGTGGCTGTTTTTTTTTGGGGCGGGTCAGGGAATGCTGGGAAAAAGCAAGGGGAAAAAAGGGAGATTCTTGGCAAAACTACCAAAAACTAGGCGGCCAAAAAAAGCAACCAGCTTACCAAGCAAGCCAGGAAGCCCGTTTGTTTCCCTTGGGACGCCCCGACTTCGCGACGTCGCATTCGCCACGCGAGCCGCCAGGTGGCGGCGGAGGCGGAGATGCCGCAGCTGGCGGCTGCGCTGCCGCCCCGAGGCCGGGAAGCCGGGGCTCCTTGGGAGTCCTGGACGGATCTCTCGCAACCTCATCGGATTTCACCAGCTCCCTCAACAGCTGCTTGGGTTCGGGGGTTTGCGGGTATCGCCCGGACGAATCAATCGGGCGGATTTGCAAAGAGGCGCCCGCCTGTGAAACTAGAGAGTTAATGTTAACCCCGGATCTAAGTAGAACCCCTGGTTGCACTCCCCTAATATTGGGACGGGTTTATTGATCCTGGGTCAACATCATGAGTCCGGGTTCAACAAGTCCCGAGTCTTTGTGTCAGTCTTCGGCGACGACCTCGGTTGGAGGTCACTGAGGCATCTACTGGAGCTCAATGTGATATCAATGCTTTCTGCTTCTGCACTGTGAAGCCTGCAGATGCACGCGCTATCCCCTTTCCTCGTTTTCACGTTGGGATTTCTTTGTCCCAAAAGGAGAGAGACCATGGGCCCACTGCAAGCCGCCGGAAAAGAAGGTCAAACACGGCGGGATGCCGTGGCGAAATTTTACCAGAAAAAGTAACTCCGTGATGGGTTGGTTTGGCTTTGATTGTTTGGCCTGGTTTCGATTTGTTCTGTTTTGTTTGGGTTGGCTTGTTTGTTTTGGTTCTAGTTGGTTTGGGTTGGTTTGGCTTGTTTGTTTGTTTGTTTGTTTGTTTGTTTGTTTGCTTGCTTGCTTGCTTGCTTGCTTGCTTGCTTGCTTGTTTGCTTGATTGCTTGCTTGTTTGTTTGTATATTTCAGCTTGTCCTATCCTATCCTGTCAGTCCAGTTCTGTCCCGTCCGTCCGTCCGTCCGTCTGTTCGTGTTTGTTTTTATGTTTGTGTGTGTCTCTGCCTCTCTCGCTCGCTCTCTCCCTCTCTCTCTCTCTCTGTGTTTGCACCATATGGAGGTTGCCGTGCAAGTACTTGGCTGGCCAAGAGTAAGGTTTCACTTCGGAGCCTTCAAGCTTGGAGCGCCAGAGGGATGTATGCTTTTGATTGGCAAGTTCCAGCCCAACTGTCAGCTGGCCGGCCTCGAAGGCGAAGCCATTGGCATAGCTTGGTGCTCAGGGTGGGCGATGGTCCCTTCCTTCTGCTGAAAGACTCTTGGGGCAATTCCCAGCCTGTTGTTTCTCAGGGCTTGGCTTCTTCTAAAAACTTCCGGCGATTCCCGGCGGCCTGTTGGGTCTCGACAGGGACGACCACCTCGGGGCCAAGACCAATGACAGGCGGGCCGGTACTCAAGTCAGCGAGGGGTGGATGGCTTAGACTGGAAGATCCCAATCTTCTCTAGAAATCCGTCGCTTCAAAATTCACCAAACTCCAATGTTGTTAAAAGTTCGCCGGGTGAAGAGAATTGGCGGTCAACCTTAAATCTCTCTCTCTCTCTCGCTGCATGTGGATGGGTTGGTGGGCAAACACACAAGCGTCCCCCTTCTGTTTCTAACTCTGAGGATATTACGCATGATTATGCAGTGCCCTCGGCTGGCAACAAGCACACAGGACTAGGGGTTTGTAGGGGTCAATCAATGGCCGGGTTCCTGCTCTGGTCGCCTTATTTGTCGAAAAAACAGAGAGTTGGAGAGTTTGGGACATTGCCAACGGCTTCCCTCGGAGTTTTTGGGTTGGGGATGAGCTGATGGATGTGCGCCGTTCCTAACTGCTTTGGTAACCCCTTTTTGGGTTTCCGTTTCTATTCAGAACGCAGGTTTGATCTTGAGCGGAACCGGGGATCCGGCTATAGGAAGTTGTCATCCGAAGATTGGCCGTGTGCCTTGACAGTTCAGGAGCCTAGATGAAGCGTTCAGGAAGATGCCCATGGACATGAGCTTCAATCACTTGTATGTCCCATATCATATGGCCATGAATTTTAGTAGGGAACTACCTCAATCGTGACCAAAGGGTCCCTTATTACAAATCATAGCCATACATCCTTTATGGAACTTATCGTTTTGGAGCTCTCTTTTCTCATGCGGGGCCTAGCTCATCGAACAAGATCCGATTGGCCACTGGTTCCGAGGGCGTCGCTGGTCTCATGAGTTTCCTCATTTGGTCCCAGTGGCAAGAAGCTTCTTCAGAGCTCATCTCAATTTCAGCACTGCCTTCAATGCCGTCCCAGGGCTGTTGGATTGAAGACTTCCTCTCCTCAATTTCAGCAAAGCTTCTTCAGACCTCTCATCTCCATTTCAGCCATGCCTTCCCCAAGCTTTTTGGGGCCTGGCCCCTGTCCCGAGATTTGGTTCCCATGCCCTCCACGCCTCGAGGCTCATCCGGCTCGAGCCGTCCGAGCCGTCCGCCGGGCAGGCGCCTTCAAGCGGATGGGCACCGGCGGCCCAAAGAGCTTGGGGGCCCAGAGATCGCCAGCGCTCGGATGGGGGTTGGTGGGGGGGGGGCTGGGGGTTGGTGGGGGGGGGGAGGGTGGGAGGGGGCTGGGGGGGGGGCAGGTGGTTTTCCGGAGACTTGCGACGTTGATGTCTGGTGTTCAGAAGCGCACTGAGCTTCTCCTCTCACCCGTTGTCATGGATTGGGCTTGGAAGCTCCCTTCTTGCTTTGGCGTTTTGAAAAGAATGGGGGGCTCCCACAGAAAGGTGATCCTTGACTCGGAGAAAGCAAGTGAGGAGAAGAAAGCACCCTGCAATTTGGCGATTCGGCGATCAGATCGCCTCCCTCCGGATGTTAGCGACAAATCCAGGCTGACGTCGCTTTCCCCTTTTCGGCTTGACCACTCCAGGGTGGAACCAAGGACGTGCCTACAGACATGCTTGGGTGCCGGTTTTTTTGTTGTTGAGGGTACCCTATTGCTTCTCTGCGGGTAAGTGGAAATCAAAAGGAAGATCATTCGGCGTCCCCCCAAAAAAGACACGCCTGTGTTCTGTTGGCTCCTGCTTCCGGACATGCAAGACCCACACCAGGCAGAACAGAACTTCGACATGTTCAACTCCTGTTGGTCGACGCGGCCCAACAAGAAAACACGGCCAGGGGTGATGGCCATTGTTCACACTTTGACACACAAGCCAAGGCCCATAGGCGTCCCTTTTAGGTGAGTTTGCTTAACAAATAGATGGCACTGTTTTTCCCGAAAGCATGGCGAAGGGTTCTTCCGCTGGGTTCACTTGAGTTGTTCTCATGAGAGTCATTACAAGGTGTCATTGCAAGGAATCATCATCATAAAAGTCATTGCAAGGAGTCATTGCAAGGAGTCATTGCAAGGAGTCATTGCAAGGAGTCATTGCAAGGAGTCATTGCAAGGAGTCATTGCAAGGAGTCATTGCAAGGAGTCATTGCAAGGAGTCATTGCAAGGAGTCATTGCAAGGAGTCATTGCAAGGAGTCATTGCAAGGAGTCATTGCAAGGAGTCATTGCAAGGAGTCATTGCAAGGAGTCATTGCAAGGAGTCATTGCAAGGAGTCATTGCAAGGAGTTGCAACTTGCACTTGGCAACTTGCACTTGACTCCTTGCACTTGCAACTTGCACTTGACTCCTTGCACTTGCAACTTGCACTTGACTCCATGCACTTGCAACTTGCACTTAACTCCGTGCACTTGCGACTTGCACTTGACTCCATGCACTTGGCTCCTTGCAACTTGCAATGGCTCTCATGACTCCTTGCAATGACTCCTTGCAATGACTCCTTGCAATGACTCCTTGCAATGACTCCTTGCAATGACTCCTTGCAATGACTCCTTGCAATGACTCCTTGCCATGACTCCTTGCAATGACTCCTTGCAATGACTCCTTGCAATGACTGCTTGCAATGACTCCTTGAAACAAGCAAGGAGTCAAGTGCAAGTTGCAAGTGCAAGGAGTCAAGTGCAATTGACTTGCGAGGAGTTAAAATCTCTTCTTAGGGCGGCGGGGTAGTGCCGACGACACTACACGAAAATCGACCCTCTGCGGGGATCGGCGTGGTCGAGGTGCAAAAACCCATGGTTTTTTGCGATTTCTAACCTGCTCGCGCGACCCTCTGCGGGGATCGGCGTGGTCGAGGTGCAAAAACCCATGGTTTTTTGCGATTTCTAACCTGCTCGCGCGACCCTCTGCGGGGATCGGCGTGGTCGAGGTGCAAAAACCCATGGTTTTTTGCGATTTCTAACCTGCTCGCGCGACCCTCTGCGGGGATCGGCGTGGTCGAGGTGCAAAAACCCACGGTTTTTTGCGATTTCTAACCTGCTCGCGCGACCCTCTGCGGGGATCGGCGCGGTCGAGGTGCAAAAACCCATGGTTTTTTGCGATTTCTGCGGTGCTCGCGCGACCCTCTGCGGGGATCGGCGTGGTCGAGGTGCAAAAACCCATGGTTTTTTGCGATTTCTGCGGTGCTCGCGCAACCCTCTGCGGGAATCGGCGTGGTCGAGGTGCAAAAACTCGAGGTTTTTTGCGACTTTTGTTGTTCGAACTGGTCCTCGGGAGTTGTCTCGTGGTTCGCGCGCCTGCTCCCGGAACCGGCGGGTCGCGGGTTCGATTCCTCCCTGGTCCGCGGGCGGGCGTCGCAAGATGCAACTTGCATTTTACAGCAACTTGCGCAGAGCAACTTGCGCAGAGCAAGTTGCACAGAGCAACTTGCGCAGACCAACTTGCACCGACCAGTTTGCGCAGAGCGCCTTGCCTAGAGCAACTTGCGCAGAGCAACTTACGCAGAGCAACTTGCACAGAGCAACTTGCACAGAGCTTGCACAGAGCAACTTGCAGGGGCACAGAGCAACTTGCAGGGAGCAGGGACCAACTTGGAGCAACTTGCGCGGAGCAACTTGCGCAGAGCAACTTGCACAGTGCAACTTGCGTAGAGCAACTTGCGACCAACTTGCACCCAGTTTGTTTGCGCAGAGCACCTTGCCTGGTGCTGTCTCGCGCTTGCTTCACGAAGTGTAGGGAAAAAGAACGCATCCTGCAGCGTTGGGCCGACCTCGCTTGCGATGTTCTGCTTTCGGGCCAACCGTGGTCTAGTTTTCCTCCAAAAGGCCACCTATGCCAAAGCCCATCATTGACTTTTTGGACGACTATGTTTCAGGACTGTTTTGGCGGGGTCTGAGGATGCTTGCTGTGGTATGACATGGCAAGGACATAGTATCAGCTCGCTCACAACTATGGTCTTGTTAGCTCCACTTTCCCAGGTCGTAGTTTCCTTTGTTGGCTTTAAAGGGAACTGGTCATGATTGGTAAAACACATTGATAACTTCAGCAATTACAAGTATACCGAGATCACACAGATCATTAGTGTTGAATCCTTGTTTTCCATTTGGTGACATATGTCCTCACAACTGTAGCAGAACAACTGTGCACTTTTCTGGGCACAATGTTGATCCTGCAGTCTCAAACTACGAACCTAATTGGCTCGCATTTCTGCACACGTTAGGAAACCTAGATGTGCTTCATGGGGTTGGCTGCCAATCCGAGACACCCGCTTCCCCCCCCCCCCCCCCCACAGCGGATCCTGGGTGTTTGCTTTCCGATTTTTCAGAGCATCGGACACTTTCTTTTTTCCCGCTAAAAGCTGAAAATACTATGGGCAAGCTTGCCCAGATATGGAGTTCCATAGTGGTTCGCAGCCAGCTTTCAGGGTTCCGGGAGGGTTTCCAGGATCTTTTCGATGCTACGTCCCCCAGCCAGGTGCCCTTTGACCAACTTTCTTTGGGGGAGGGTTCCCTACTAAAATAGACTACATAAAAAAGGGTACTCTAATTCTAACCTCTCTACTGGAGGACCTAGACTCAGTTGCCCAAGGCCGACCTTTTAACGCTGAGTTTTACTTGTTGGTCTATATGTCATATATGTACTGGAGGTTCTATCAGGCAACCTTTGGTTTTCAGGTCCTTTGGGCGACTTCAACAGAAACCCCCTACTAAAATAGACTCCAGCAAAAAATGGGTACCCTCATTCTAAGCTCTCTACTGGAGGACCTAGTTTTTGGTTGCCACCTTTAACTGCCCCCTCCCAAAAAGAAACCCTGGCCTCACTTCCTGAGCTCAAACCCCCGCGTTTTTTCTTCTTCTTCCCCCTTTCATTTTGTTGGGGCGCCAGATGTGGGGAAGCTGCTGCTGCTGGGCAACGGCCAGGGCGACCTCGGCGACCCCCTAGGCGCGCGCTTTGGCTTTGGGGGGGTCGTCATGGCGGTTTTTGGGAGATTCGTTTGTTTTGGATTTTCTGAAAAAGTTTTCATGACCCGCCATTTTTTTAATGGTTCATTTTTTTCCATGTTTTTTTGTTTCGTTTTTGTTTACCGTTTACTAAAGGCCCTCGTCGAATTCGCCGTCGCCGCAGGCATGACGCTGCCGCCGCCCAATCCGCCCGGTGGGCCCAACCCGCCGCCCGCCGAGCGCGACCGCGGCGCCGACAGCCGCATGGCGGCCACGCGAAGCTGGCAGAGTTGAGCAGGGCCATGATTTTGACCCACAAACAAACCGCGTGTCGACGAATTCGGGGGCGTCTTGTCCCGGACAGCATCCTTCACTGGGATAAAAAATCCTATTCATCCGCCAGGTAGATTTATCCGGGGTCAACATGGTTTCGCTATAGTTGAGTCGTTGGTTTTGGTTTGCGACCGTTTTTCCCCTCACGAAGAGGATTCCTTTCATAGAGGTTCCTGATTTTGGGCTGGTATTTCAGCAGGCTAGCGCAATAAACATGCAAATTGCCAGGTCACGGGATTCCCCGAGTCTGGTGGATTTGAATGATCGGCCACTTTCGGACGTTCACATCAGTGTGGACTTTTCACACACACCAGAGTTTAGGGAAATGGGAGTGTCTTTTTGTAGGGGGGCCCGCCAAAATAGTGGTTTTCCTTTTGGTTTCCATTTAGAAGACAAAAACAGGGGCACGCCCAAATCGTTCCAGGATTTGCCAGGGACTTTTTTGACCCCTGGCTTACAGTCCGGAGATGAGGGACTCTCGACATGCCTTTTTCGGGCCCTCGGGTGTTGACTCAGGGAGGTGAGATGGTCCTGCCGCTTTTTTGCCCCTTGGCCCCCTACCATGGTTTGTTTGTTTGGCCATGAGGGATGCGCAAAGGAGCAGGGGATGACCGTTTTGGGCTTCCCGACAGCTTAGGCGGTGCGCCCAGGGGTCGTCTGCGCTGCGTCGGGGTCTGCGCCATTGCGTCTGCCCGTCTTGAGGACTCGACCTGTCCTTCCTGTCCCCCAGGCCCAGGCCCAGGCCTTGCCCTTCGGGAGGCCCGTGGTGATCGTCGGTTGCCTTTGGCCTTGCTTGGGGGCCCACTGGCCATTCCCCTGTGTGGTCGCGGCTGACTTCCGCCATTTTTGGTAGTCCTGTTGGCCCTTTGCTCCAGTTGCCCTGGCCAGTCCTATCCGGAGTGTCTTGAGCAGCTTGGCCCGTGATGCCCAGATCAATGTGTCCGTTCCTGAGCGGCCGGCGCCATTCAATTGCTTTGTGCAGCCTTGGAATTAGCCTTTCAGCCAGCCTGCTCTGTTGCAGCTGGGCCACATGCATCGTGCAAGGTTTGTTGTTAATTTAAATTTGCGAAACGTGCCACGCTGATTGCATCCTGTCCCTAACTGAAGTGTAGCTTTGCGTCCACATGCGCGTCGGTTTTGCTTGGCATCTTGGGGACCCTCTGCGAGACCTCGGAGTGCGCAATTGTTCCACGCCTTTACGCTGAATCGCCGCCCCGAGTTGCACACCTCTTCGCTTTTCGCTGGAAGTTTTCACGGTTGGGACCAGGCCGCAAAGCGGGCCAGCAATCATCGAATGCCCAGTCAAGCTGCATTGTAAGCTGCATTGTGTCAGCACCCACTGCCTTGTCAATGCCTCCATTAGCGAAGCCTGCTGCTTGGACCCGATCAAGCTGACAGGGGGCCTTGATACTTTGGCAGATGGAACCAAAGCTCCTTGCAGCAGGCAATGTTTTTTGATGGTGGCAGTACCCCCGATCTTCTATTCCCAGCGTTCTGCTTTCCACATTGGCGGATTTGAAGTGCATGGCAGCTTTTCTTCATTCATTCCTCACACTTGAGCGCTTCACTGGGGGCAATGCAGTCGCGGCCGATGGTTTACTTGAAGGAGTTGATATTGATCCTCTCGTCTGGCGTCTTCCCAGCGGCCTTATCTGCTTGTTTTCAGTGGCGCTCAGCCGCTGGGAACGATCCAGACGTGGCCGTTTGCCTTGGCTGGCGCGCAAACTGCCTGCCCATCTGCTTTTGGCGTTGGGTTTGCTGAGAAGCACCAGTCTTCTTGCCGCACAGTATTTGCTTGCAGGTGGTTATTGACAAAACCCGGTTTTTGTCTGGTTCCGACTCTCGCACTTTGCTGCGCGTCCGCTAACTCGTCTCATTCATCTTTGTTTGGTCCTGTGTGACCCTGCAGAATCGTGTTCGCCGTGAGGAAGGAGCAAATGGGAGGTTTTGTGATGGTCAGTATGAATGTGGGCTTATGGTCTACTTGAAACACCAACCAAAACGATTCTTTTCAGACAAAGGGGGTCTTAAACGGAGACCAACGGCTTGCCCGCCAGGTTCCCCTCGCCCTTGGCGAAGAAGATGAGAAGCGTACTGCAGCGCATACGCTCGCAGGCGGCTGTTGACCTTCGCGCCATGCGTTGGATTTAGTGCGTCTTTTTTTGATGATGGAATGAAGCCTGTTGTGAGGTTGCTTTTTCATGGGGAAGCCACTCATTTTGTTCAAGCCTATTTGGGTATGAATTTTGATTGGGGACATCATTTATGGTGGGGGATTTCAGCCCATTAAACATCGCCATTTCTCCGTGTCAGGAACCCTCGTCGGCGCTGAAGCGTATGGCCGAACGTCAGGAGGCGACACATGTTTGCTGCTGCGGCTTTCGTCCTTTGGGGCATATTCTGTGTTTTAGTTTGCCTTCAAGTGTTGTGGGGGCCGAGGCGAATCTGAACAAATTTTGAAAAAATATATAGAACTAATTTGAAGCCGGCATGTGTGGCTGCCTCCTAAAGAAGTTTGGACACGGCCCCCAGATTTCCCGTGGCCCCGTCGCCAGGAGCCAGAGGTGCCCAAAGCGGAGGCACCACCTGAGGCAGGAGCCGAAGGGCAACTCCAAGTCGGTTTACGCATCAACTGGGCTGCCATAAGAATTTGATTCTGCCTGGGTTTGAGGCGTAAAGCATCACCTGTTGGACGGCCCTACTTTCAAGTTCATCTTTGGAGTGACGTTGAAAGGGGACAGAGAGGGAGCCGTGCTGAAAGGCAGGAGATGCACAGTCAGCATGTAAATGCACAGAGACACCTCCCAGCAAAGTGGGGAAAGCTTCTTACTGACTAGTTTGGGGCTTGTGGTAATTGGTTTCCTTTGGCCTTTCCTTTGAATCCAAGCAGGTCATTGACTAGCAAAAGGAAACGGTCTGCTGCTCATATTTTAAACCAAGGGGCCTTTGAGCTCCAGGCCTCGGCCCCCGCGTTTGCGGCGGATGCGGCGGTTGCGAGCGCTGGATGGAAGCCGCTGGCTGCAAACCTCAACGGCCTACAGCCTGCGCCGGAGGCGAGGGGTCAAGGGGTCAAGGGCTAGGGTGGAGGGAGGGGTCCTCGAGGGCTCGAGGGGTCGAGGGAGTTTTTGACCATTCCCGTCTGCGCTTTGCCATGTCTTTAGTTGGCTATGTAGTTTTTTCATTTTGTCATTGCTTGGCTAGTCTTATTTGAGTCGTCCGCAGCTCAGTTTCTCATATAAACCTTCTTTGGTCATATCGACGGCTTTGGCTCACCCCGATGCAGGTGCTGTCGCCCCCCTCGCCCTTGCCGCCCCATCCGGACGATCTAGAAGAGGCCAGCCATGAAGATCTGAGCGAGCGGCCGGTCGCCTTGCCACTGCCACACATCCCCACGGGCTGGCAGAAGAAGGAGGGGGAGGCGCCGCGTTGGGCCGTGTTGGGGCGCTTGGGCTTTGAAGACCTCGTTCGACAACTGAAGACAGAAAGAAAGAAAGAACGAAAGAAAAAACAGGAAGGAAGGAAGGCAAAAAGGAAGGAAGGAAGGAAGGAAGGAAGGAAGGAAGGAAGGAAGGAAGGAAGGAAGGAAGGAAGGAAGGAAAGAAGGAAAGAAGGAAAGAAAGGAAAGAAAGGAAAGAAAGGACAGAAAGGACAGGAAAGGAAGGAAAGGAAAAAAATGAAGGAAAGGAAGGAAAGGAAGGAAGGAAAGGAAGGAAAGAAAGAAAGAAAGAAAGGAAGAAAGGAAGGAAGAAAGGATCTTGTCCAAATTTTGGCAGGGACTGGTTGAATGGGTCCAGCTTGCTTGCTTCATTAAAGCGCCATTGAGGACTAAGAACCGTTGCTTTTTCCTTTTGGTTTCCTGGTCGGAGGGACTGGGATTTTCCTGGTGGGCCGCGAGTCAGGAGCCAGCTTGACAGGTCGGGTGCAGATGGAGAGGCAAACAGAAATCCGGAGAGGCACGCGCCCTCATAAATTTTCGGTTTCCTGCTCGTTCGTTTTTTTTTTTTTAAGAGAGGGGATATATCCCGACTCCTTTGATACGATATCTTTGATGATGCCTCAAATGTGACTATCCATTTCGTTTGCACAGGGCCGGACCCAATGGTTTTCTAGATGGCAAGAAAGCAACGCGTCTTCAATGCGGCAGAGAACGCGTGTATGGACGCGGGTTTATTGGACAGGGCTGGTTTGTGGTTGGCTTGGCTTCATTCAGGACACTTCTAGCCAGCAAATCTCCCGATTTCTGATCATGAGTGTATCCACTGTGGGTCCTTGACGCAAAATGGGCTGCCTTGGTGCAGGGATTTGGTTGCCCTTGATGCAACATGGGTGCCTCGGTGCAGTGGTAAATGGGCAACCCAAAAACCCAAATGGCAGGGTCCGCCATGCAGGCGGTGGCTCAGATGAGCGCCCGCCTCGGCCGCCGCCTCAGCGAGCGCCGCGTGTCCGACGCGGAGAAGCCGCCCAGGGCGCGGCGAATGAGCGAGCGCCGCCTCAGCAAAGCCGAGGAGCGGAGGCGGGCGCGGAAGCGCAGAAGCCGTGGGCTAGGAGGCTTGGGGTCCATGTTTTTTTTCTTTGAGGTTAATTGAATATGGGATCGAATCAGCGGATTTGGTATTTTTGTGCGGCAGTCGATGTGGGATCTGATACTCCAAATCCATTGCCAATGGTATGGTCAATTTTGAATAGCCGACCTTCCAAATCCGTTGCGGTGACCTGGGAAGATTGGTTAGGGGGCCGCAAAGTAAACTTGGAGGAGACAGACCTCCTGCTTGTAAGGGGGTCAAGTCACTTTAGACAGATATTACAAACAAAGGATTCATTCAGACTTTGTCACCCATACAAATAGCATTTGCTCTGCTACGTTCTGAACAAGTTGGCAGTGGTATTCCTCGTCTTTTTTCTTCTTCTTCTTCTTCTTCTTCTTTTTCCCCAACCATTTCATACATATTCTGGTCATACACTCAATGTATTTCAACAAGCATCATACACAAAACTTGGCACAGTAAAAGAAAAGAAACAAGTTGGGTAACGTGTCATATACACATCTCTGAAGTTTTTAAACATGTCGGCCAAGAAAAACACATTTGCTGTCAAATAGAGATTGTGATGTTCTCTCAATGTGTCCAGATTAATTTTGTTTTGGCATAGTCTTCATTGCTAATCGCTAATGTTATCCTCGCTCAAGCAATTGACTGTAAAACTTCGCCGGTTGGGGTACCGGCGCAAGTGTATCAAACAAAAAGGCAAACCATACCTCTTCTGCTTCGCCTACACATCTTCGATTTCCCATCTCAACTGATGTGCAAACCCTCTCCGTCTGTCAACTTACAAACCTGTGGCAATACCAAAACATCTGATACGCATCCTCCATCTCTCATATCAACTCATTTGCAAATCCCCTTCATCTGTCAGCTCGCAATTAGCCAATACCACAGCATCTGCTCACATTGTATATGCCTTGATCAATGCCAAGCTGTCTACTAAAACAACTCATTGACCAATACGCTCACACCTCATATGACCTGACCAATGCCATGCTGTCTGCTAAATGAACTAGTTTCCGTGAACAAAATATGTTCTGCGCAACACCTGCAAAACAACATGCAACACACACTGGTATTTACACAATGTTTTTCAATATCCAAGGGTTGGGGTGGAGATGTTTAAGTCAATAAACAACATGTCCAATGTTCATATGCTGAACTATCAACTGTATTGACCGCACACAAGTCGAAAAGAACAACAAGGTGCGCACCCAAACAAGAATGTCTGAAAGCAGACGCTTTAAAGCGCTCTTGGATCTAAGATTCAAGATTCAAGATTCCCAGGACTCTAGTTCTTGAATCTTGAATCCAGTACGGGGCCCCCAAAACGCTTTAAAGCCCGTTTCAAGATCTAGAGCCCTGGGTATCTTGAATCTTGAATGATGGATCCAAAAGTGCTTTGAAGCGCTTTAAAGCTTTTTAGGTGTCACAGTCAAATGTCAGCAGATGCGGGCATAGTTAAATGCTCAAAATTGGAGTGCCTGAAAAGGAATATCGCCAAATTATCTTGTCGTGTTCTTTTTTCTTTCTCGTTTTGCTGTTGGGGGAAATATATATATATATATATATATATACATATATATACATACATATACATATATATATATATACACATACATATATATATATATATATATATATATCACAGAATCTGAACCCCTAGTCTGAGGATACTAGTAAGGGGTTGTTCCCAAGTCTGAATATCTTAGTAAGGGGGTTGCTCCCAGAAACCAACCGTAAGGGGAGCCATTGATTTCTGTTTTTTGGTGCGTGAGATTCGCGCATCCGATTTTCACCACCCAGCACGGACATTGGCAACGGGAGATTTCGAGCATCGCCCTTGGGCCAGGAGGGCAGAAGGCATCCGGTTCAGTACTTCAATTCGTTTCTCGGAGGCGCGCAACGGGGTAGTTACACCTTCCAAATGAAAATGCCGTTCTAAGCTTGCTGGTCCTCAGCAGGGAATGATTTTTTTTTTCCCCATCAACCATCCAACTGGTGGTTTCCTTTAGGGGAATTCCTAGGTTCACTCCCACCCTGGGTCTTTTAAAACCACCCAACTGGTGGTTTCCTTGAACAAAAATCCTAGTTCACTAACACCACCCTGGGTCTTTTAAACCATTTCCTTTAAGGGAACTCCTAGGTTCACTAACAACACCCTGGGCCTTCCCTCGAGAGCGCCAGGCTCTCCTTCCTTCAGAACCGGGCGGCCGCTGGCGCGGCGCCGGCGCCGAAGCCGTCGGAGCCCTTGGCTTCGAACCGCTTGGCAGGCGAATGGGCCGAGGGCCGAATGGCCGCAGCCGAAGCGTTCTGCTCCTCGTAGTTTGTCCAGCAACACCACACACACACACATGCACACACGCATATATATATATATATATTGTGCACACAAATGTGTATACACATAATTATACATAAAAAAGAAAAACAACTTAATTGGAACTGGGCCAAATCAAAGCGAGGGTGATGTCAAAATAAAGGGAACCCAGTTGAGACAACTGGGGTCTTGCTGCGAAAGACTTGGCCAATTTTGCTGGAGTTTTGCTTTTGAAAGTGGACCGTTGAAAGAGACTCACTGGGGTTTGTGGACCGAATGGACTCTTGACAATTTTCAAACTTTGCAGAATTTCCGGATCCCGGCTTGCACCTAAAAAGCCCTTGAAAGCCCAGAGTTCGGGGCCCCTTGCTTTCTTTTGGATGTCCCCCAAACTCATGGAAACGGCCCCAACATTCCATTTCCGTGATTGGAACGAAGGTGAACAACGGCGTTTGGTTTTCTGCCACTTTCATGGTTGTCGTTGGGAAACATTGAACACAGTTTTTGGCTGATGGTGGTTTAGTGGTTGAAATCCAAGCACTTAACTGCTAACATTTGAGAATTGTTGCTCCCCTTCCAAAGTCAACCAAGCTTTCGGATGTTCTGAAAACCTACAGAACCCAAAGAACCATTCTCCCAACTGCGTTTTCTGGCGCGGACTCGAGGTCTTGGACGTGAAGAACAACAGAAACACCGAGTGTGCTAAGTCACAAGTATAACATGTTTGGGTTTCCAACGTGGGTTAGTTTACATAGCAAATCCCAAAGTCTAACAGCTTTTGATTTTTGCAGGGCAAGGTCTTTTCTTTGCGCGATTGTTTTCGTTTTTTTCCCGGCAGCATTGCGAAGAGCTCTTCCCCAAGAACGGCTTCAGGCTACACCAGCCTAAGTTGACTATGTTACAAACAGACATCGTCAAACAACACAGACCATTGCTTGGCTCATTCCTTACTGTTATGGTTTGGAACGCCCGCTCCAAACCGTTGAGGGGAGGCTAGCACGTCAGAGCCACAATCAAAACTCGGGTAGATGAAAGTTAGTAAGGGAGCATCCCCGCCAGAAATGAGTGCAGCCGCCTTTGTAATTTCCTTACATGGATTCGGGTGGACCATGTTAACAAGCAAGTGGCTTGTTGTGGACCATTTTGGCGCCATTCTTTGCCTGGATGTGCAATTCTGTACGTGGATTCGGGTGGACCATTTGAAAGAAAGCATCCTCGACATCCCCGCGCATCCCAACCGCGCCTCGACAAGTGGGTCACAACGGGGGGGGGGAGGGGGGGAGGGGGGGAGGGTCACAATGACTAAGGGTAGAGGGGGGCTAGAACCTGGAACATATATGCAATCTCATGAACATCTGGCAAAGTTCGGTCGATACATCAATACCGACCTTTTATTGGTTTTGATTTTCCTATATGTATATATGTATATTAATATATATATATATATATACACATATATATGTATATATTAATATGTGACTTTTGACTCACACGATCTTCGGTGAAGAGCTTTTCCTCTCGGCGGCGCAGGGATGGTGCTGGAGCTCCAGGTCCAAAAGCCCCCGCCGGGCAGGCGACGTCGACGGGCGACGGGAGGTCGAGGGGCGGTCGAGGGGAAAAGGGGCGCTGGAGGAGGACGGTCGTTTCTTTCTTTTGTGGACTGGGGACCTTTTTGTTTTTTGTTTTGTCGGATCCGCCATTCGGATCCGCCACAAAAACTTTTTTTCTAGTCGAACCCCGAACCAAATGGAGGTGAAATGGAGACCCGCAGAGCAGGTTAGGCCCCCCGCAAGCAATCTGCACGTCGCAAAGCTTTCGTGTCATCATTTCAGGTTGGTGAGTTAGATGGTGGCTTCTCCAATCGGGACGCCAGAACTGCAAGTTTCCTGGTTCTGAATGAGCGCGGTTACCATCGTGCGACAGCATTGCAATCAGTGCCTTTCAGTCTTTGGTTGATCCGCTGAGAGCCCAGCCATTGCTAAGCCCCGACACCTGGCCTTTGGGATGCGCTCGCAGGGGATTGAACGTTTCTCAAAACATTTGGGGGGGAGAAACCTGCAAACTCTGAAGCTGGACCCTCAGCCGGGGTTTCCATTGCATTGAGCTTGGCAGGCCTGCACGCTCATTACATGCAGGCATGCCATTTTGGAACTCACAGTGGCTGGATTCTTGTTCCCACCCGACCCATGAAGGTCCGGCGTTCGGCTTTGCAGACTGGAAGGCTTCTAATCCAGAAGTTGGCCCCCGTGTCGACCCCTGTGGGAGTTCCCTATCGCGCTTCGGCCGTGGAAGAATCGCAGAGGCTCCACCTTCAGAAGGATTCCCAAAACGAAATCCCCTGAGTTCAGGGTTCTTACGTTCCCCCAGTAGTGCCCCTTTACCCTTTTTTTGGGGAGGGTTCCCCCAACTAAAATAGGCTGCAGAAAAACGGGTACCCTTATTCAAACCTCTCTACCGGAGGACCTAGGTCATGAGCAGCCGGCAGAGATAGGTTGAGAAAGTTGAGCAGGGCGAGCCCCTATTTGACCCGACGCAAGGACTGAATGACATCTGGCTTTCAATGCCACTTCGGAAGATTCAACAGGAGGTTCCGCTCGGCGGGGAACCCTTCCTCCAACATGCTCTTGCTATGTCGCCCTTTCCAAAAGCCGCGTTTAGCGGCAGCGCACCAGGGTTCCATTTTCCAGGATCCCAAGCTCGCCATGGTTCAAAACCAATGGTACCATTTTGGGATAGGTGCACCACCCATTTTAGTCTATTTCAGTGGGGATTTGGATGTTCACTGGGGTACGGGGTTTTGACCCATGGCCAGCTGCCACCAAAGGGGTTTCCCAAGTGCTTCGGTAAAGGCGGGCCTCCATGCGCGCCACGGAGCCGGTGAAGCCCAACATGTGGCAGAGCCTTGGGCGCTCGCTGGCGCGTTGGGCGGGCATGTTTGGGAGAAGCGCCACGTGGGTGTGTCTCAAAATGAAGGAGCCAGGGGAAACCGCTAGTCTCTGGTTCCATTTACCTTTTGGCACCATTTTGGTACATGAATTTGAGCCACAGCCATGTGGCTATGAATTGCCCGACTTATGACACGACTTGGGGACCTATGTCCACCACTTGTGAGGGTGTTAACCCAGATTGGCCCATAGCTGAGGTCGTTGGGGAAAAAAACATTTTAACAGGTAAGGGTTTCTCGCGCCTGTCCCATGACGCGAGCTACCTATGGCTTGCTTCTGGCTTCCCTTCTCATCATTTGGGGATGTCCAAAGTAGGCACCTTCTACGATCCCTTGGTGCCAGGATTTTTGTTTGGGCCTCTCCTAAGTGAGAAAAGGGCTTTGCAACCATTTTTTCTTGGGTTTGGTCCATTGAACCTGAGTTTCAGTCATGGCACAAAAGCTTTCTCCCTACTTGACGCAGTAGTACATACAAAACCATTTTGGGGGATACGTCTTGGGGACTTGCCCATGAGAATGCATGTTAACTTCGCCGTAATAAACACGGATACAAGCGGGTCATAAACTCGTGGGGACGTCAAAATGACTGGTTTTCTTTTGGTGCAGCAATATCCAAAGTGAGGAAGGGCCTCAATTTTAGAATCCTTAGAAGGCAAGACGCAAGAAACCACACTTGGGGGTCCCTATTTTTAGAACATGCTCAAAAAATCCGGTTTGCTGATTGGATTCTTTTAGCGCGAGTTGACTCGGTGATTACACCCTTTTTAAACTGCTTGGAAAGGCATTTGGAGTGGGGCTGTAATAATTATCGAGACTTTTGCATCACTGTTTTGCCACTTTGCCCACTTCTGGCTTCCACGCCCCCAGAATGACGTAGTGCCGGCGAATCCTACAAGGGTCCCTTTGTTTCCTATTTTTGCATGGTTTGAACCTCATTTTTTTGCTAGTACGTGTCCTTTTGGTGCTTGCTAGATTGGCATACAGGTAGGCTCCGACGCCCTGCCCAAATCCCCTTAGACTCGCGATTTGAGCGACTCTCATTGGGGCCGAAGGCGGCCGAGGGTGCTTTTTTTTTTTTGCTTTCGGAAGGGGGTTGCCTCATTTGGCTCTGAAATCTCGCCCCCGTACAACATGGAATTGGGCGACCACCGTGGTCCCTCTTCTTTGGAGGGTATGGCCACCGCTCTCAGGATGTCGGAGGATCTGCCGTCGCCCATGGCATCCCCAAGGGCGGCGCCCGTGGGGAAGGCGCTGGCCGGTTGCCATCTTGGGGGGCCTCTCAAATGCAATTTTCTCATTTGGATGTACCACAAAACAACCAATCAAGACCAAACACACACACACAAACAAACAAACAAACGAACAAGCGAACGAACAAACGAACCAACGAACCAACGAACCAACGAACCCACGAACCAACGAACCAACAAACCAACGAACCAACGAACCAACGAACCAACGAACCAACGCACCAACGAACCAACGAACCAACGAACCAACGAACCAACGAACCAACGAACCAACGAACCAACGAACCAACGAACCAACGAACCAACGAACCAACGAACCAACGAACCAACGAACCAACGAACCAACGAACCAACGAACCAACCAACCAACCAACCAACCAACGAACCAACCAACCAACCAACCAACCAACCAACCAACCCAACCAACCAACCAACCAACCAACCAACCAACCAACGAACCAACGAACCAACGAACCAACCAACCAACGAACCAACCAACCAACCAACCAACCAACCAACCAACCAACGAACCAACGAACCAACGAACCAACGAACCAACGAACAAACGAACCAACCAACCAACCAACCAACAAACAAACAAACAAAGCAAGCAATCAAACAAGCAAAGAACAAACAAAGAACAAACACAAAGAACAAAAACAACCAAAACAAAACAAAACAAAACAAAACAAAACAAAACAAAACGAAACGAAACGAAACGAAACGAAACGAAACGAAACAAAACAAAACGAAACGAAACAAAACAAAAGAAAGCAAAGCAACGCAAAACAAAACAACACAAAACACAACACAACAAAACAAAACAACACAACACAACACAACACAACACAGCACAGCACAGCACAGCACAGCCCAACGCAACGCAACGCAACGCAACGCAACGCGAGGCGAGGCGAGGCGAGGCGAGGCGAGGCGAGGCGAGGCGAGGCGAGGCGAGGCGAGGCGAGGCGAGGCGAGGCGAGGCGAGGCGAGGCGAGGCGAGGCGAGGCGAGGCGAGGCGAGGCGAGGCGAGGCGAGGCGAGGCGAGGCGAGGCGAGCGAGCGAGCGAGCGAGCAAGCAAGCAAGCAAGCAAGCAAGCAAACAACTACACAAATAAGCCAACAAACAAGCCAACAAGCAAGGAAACAAGCAATCAAGCAAGCAAGCAAACAAACAAACAAACAAACAATCCTGCCAACCAAACCAAACAAACACACCAAGACAAACAGGCCACAAGCAAGTAAGCAAGTGTGCTTGTACTCCACCCCGCCAGTTGCCTTGTCCAAAAGCCACAGCCCTCAGCATGCTTTGGTGCACATTTCAGCAGATTGCCTTCCTTTGGCGAAGGGGGATCAAAAGCCTTTGTTGAAAGGGGTTCCTGCGCGCCAAGAGCCTTTGTTGAAAGATCAAAAGTCCGTTGCTTGTCACGTGCGATCCATGGTGAAGTTGCCGCATTCCTGACTTCCAGGTCTCAGGCAGATGAGCCTTCTGGACCACTTACGTATTCAAAGCTTCGACATTCTTTTGATTCTAGCACCTCCAAGAGGCGTTGGAAGCAGCTTTGTCGGACCGGAAAGCCATAGCTGGTCAGCTGTCGATGGCCTGAAATCCTCATAGAGAGCTGATGTTGGAAAGCGTTCTACTCCCAACGTTGCGGGATGCTGTTGCCGAGATAAATCTTTAGAAGGTTGGCAGAAGCAAAAGTCAACCCGGGGTTCAACCCCCATTAAAGTTTATGGTGCATTTGGGGAATTGACCTTTTGCCGGTTTGGTTTTCATGCCATGAAACCAATCTTTGTCCCCATTGAGATTATTCAACTCGTAGCCATGGTGCTTGTATGTGGTTGGAATCCCAGGGTCAATGGGCTACTTGCCCCAACTTGGGGGCATTTTTCTGCTGTTTTCTCTGGTAAGTCTCTATGAGAGAGGAGTCTCTTTGTTTTTTTTGGAACCTTTGGTTGGTCCTTTGTTTTGCTGGAACCATTGGTGCTTGGTCGGCGTGTGGGGCCCCAATGTTGAACCAGCACTCCGGAAAAAAAAAAAAACCTCGGCAGACGGAGCTGGGCTCCAAGTGGAAGCAGCTGAACAAGCGCATCAAGGCGGGGTTGGCTTTCTCGGGGCCCTCGCGAGAGCTCGCTGTTCCCCGGAGCCCGCTTCATTGTGTGCCTCCGTTTCTCACCAAATCTTTTGGTTGGGAGGGTTCCCCTACTAAAATACACCCTTTCTCCAGCCATGGTGGTTGTTGGGACACATTCTGTGCATTTTTGCTGGTTGTGGTTTAGTGGGTGACATCCAAATCCACTGAACTGCTAAAATTTGGATTTGTGCTCCCCTTCCAACGTCATCCAAGTTTTGGGGAAACCAAAAAAAAACAGGCATCACTAGGAAGAGCTCAAGGCTACTCGGGCTCGGGCCCAAAGCCGCGGCGAGCTTTTGGGATGGCCGTGAGCATTCCTGAGGATTGTTCTGGCAAAGGTCTAGGATGTTTGAGCGGGCAAACGCCGCACTCACCAGCAACTTCCACTTGCTTAATAATGTATTTTTGTTGCCGCTTGTTGGGTTCAAAGGGAATCTATCACTACTTTGTTTTTTCTCCAAGGGGGCTTATATAAGCAAATGGAAGGCAAGGAGTCATGGTTTGTACCAGGGGTTGTTTTTTCGCGAGTTTTTCTCTGGAGTTCGCAGCTGGCGTTTTCGTCAGGACGCCAAGGAGTCCAAGGAGGCCGTCCCGGAAGGCGGCGGAACTTCTCGTTGGTCCTTTCGTCTTTTTGGCTCGTTGTTTTTGTCTACGCCGTTTTTTTGGGGCGTTTGATTTGGTCGTGCGTTTTCTTTGGTTCTGCTTCTTTCGTTTTCTTGTCTCCTCGTTTGCTTTGTCGCTCTTGGCCCGTTTTTCTCTCTTGCCCCGTCATCTTGTTTTGGAGACCACTTCCTTCCTTCTTCTTCCCTTTTCCCGCAGGCGTTGGGATCCCCGAGCAACCGCTGCCCGAAACCCAGCAAATCAGCAAACTTTCTCCCGCAAAAAAGTTGGGAGAGAAGGGCACTGGGGGACCTAGACACTTTCCAGATTGACACATTCTCCAGAGCCTCCTCCCTGACCCATGCGCCTCCCCCCAACCCCCCCCCCCCCCGAGTCGCCCGACTCACGACTCGACGCAGGCGCGCGCCGCAACTCCATGGAGCTGCAGCCGGCGCCGCCGGAGAAGGCCCCGGAGGACGGACGCCTCAGCCGCCGTCGAAAACGCGTTTTTCCGTTTCGGCGAGTGGGGCGAGTTGGGCCCAGGGAGTTTTTTTTGGGTTCAGTCGAAGCAGGCGCGCCAATTTTGGCCGCAGAAAACAGCCGTGGGGAGGCAGGTTTGTTTCGTTCCATGGTCTTGCGCGAGGGCTTTTTGGAGTTCCTGGTTTGGAAGGGGTGGCCAAGCAAAGCCACCGAACAGGAATCTAGGGTAAGAACAAATCCTGGCTGAAGAGGATGGTTTCCAATATGGGGGTCTCTCAAAATTCTGTGGCCGCGAAAATGGGTCTGCGAGCCAAAAAAAATGTCCATCCGCCGTTTCAGGTGGTTCTACTGCCTGGTTTGATAAGGGTTATAGCAAGGCCTGCAGAACTTTTGTGACCAGGTTAGTAGAACCAAGAGTCAATGGGATTTGGGCGGTGCTCAGTTAGCCGTATAGGAGGAAGGGTATGTCTCAAGTTGGGTGGTGGTCAACATCACAAATCACCGCTGAAGCGGGTTCAAGCAAGGGCATTCACGTGTTTTGAGCACGTGAATCAGCTACCTCTCCTCGTGGTTTTCCCTTTTGGGTTCTCCAACTGGTTGTTTTTCAATGGCAAAAAAGGGTTGGAGACCCCAGGAGTCCGAGGCGAGTCAGGGGTTGTGGTTGGAAAAAGACAGCGCGGAAATGGCAACAGGTGGTATGTTGCCTCGGGCCATTTGGAATGCTTTTCCCATCGAGGCATCATGTCTGAATCCATAAAATCCTGAAAACCCTAGGTGCATGTGGGAGCACTAGATGTCACTGGCAGAGAATCAAAAGCAGCTGAACACCGTGGAATCAGTCTTCAGTCGGACCAGAAAGGACGTCCTTTTGTGGTGTCCCTACTGTGGATGGACGAATTCCTGCACTTTGAAAAACGAGGCATACCATGGTTTCTTGGCATTTTTCCGGGGAATCGACTCATTCCGTAGGTTTTTTTTTGGCGCCTG
Organism: Effrenium voratum; assembly: GCA_963377175.1. Lineage (NCBI taxonomy): Eukaryota > Dinophyceae > Suessiales > Symbiodiniaceae > Effrenium > Effrenium voratum. The sequence continues at coordinate 584,832 of CAUJNA010002335.1, read as the reverse complement.
AGAAACTGGATGCGCAGGAGGAAGCGGAGCCCAGCGTGCCCAAGCTGGCGGAGGCGCTGGTGAAGTACTTCGGGTCCCTGCGCCCCGGATCTGCGGCACTGAGCTTGGGGTTTTCTGCGCCTTGGGGAAGCCTCCCCCAAAAGAAGGGGGCAACATGGCGCAAAAGTTGTTTTTTTGTTTTAACGAAACAAGTGATGACAAGGGAGTGATGTTGACCCCATATGAATCAACCCCAGTGTATTGATGAATAAGAAAGTGGGGGCCCCTACAAAAGTGGTCGGGGTCCCCACTAAACCCAGTGATGCTTCCATCAGGGCACGCCCCTTATCAAGAAACTGGGGTTGATTCATACTGTGGATGGTTGCGACATCCTCAATTCGGCACCACCTGAAAAACCGACGGGGCGATTCGATTTTCCTGGAAGTACCAACAAACCATGGTTTGCTATGGTTTCAAAGTGTTGCAGGATGTCGTCCACCCACCGTATTTTTAGGGGGACACCCCCCTCCCCCAAACTTTCCTTGCAAGTGTTCGTTCAAAACCGCCCAAACATCAATAGCCCTCAGAAAAGAGAGAGAGAGAGACACCCGTTTGGCTTGTTCATCGAGTTTCGGCCGAGAAGACACACCCATGTCCAGTATCTATCACGTGCTGCTGGCTGGGATTCTGGGAAGTGATTGCTCACCAGAATCAACAGTGTGGGGTTCCCCACAACTGGGTGTGTCTTTCTTTCAGGGCCCCCCCAAAAAAAACGGCTGCCATTGTCCTTGTGGAACTCCTTTCGACCACAAAGAAGCCCTCCCCAAGCGTCGACCGCTCGCTGGAGTGCCGGAAATCCGTGCACCTTCTCCAGCAAGTGCGAAGCCAGGGAACCGCTTTGGGCAAAAAAAAGCAAAGCCCAGGCAACGACTACTTGGCTCTATGTCAAAAGAAGGGGACCCAAAATAGGTGCTTTCCTTTTGGCTGCCCAAAGAAAGTACTCTCAGCCAGCGACATCTCCCATCTCTTCTTTCTGCAGATGAAGAGGGAAGAAAGACATCCAGTTGGTCGAATTACTTTGGTCCTGCCCAATAGTCGGGGCCTGCACGAGCTCTGGTCGGGAGGGTGGGGTGTTCGTGCGGTGGGGGGGGAATAAATGGTTTGGCGGTTTTTGGTGGTTTGATGGTTGGTTAGTTGGTTCAGTGGATCATATTGGAAGCTGGAGACATTGCCAGCTGTTCGCGGTGAGGGAGGTTGGCGGGGCGCTTAGGGTTGGCTTTGGGCTGAATTTGCATGAGTTCCGGAAATGATTTGCGCGGGCTCAGGGTTTGATTGAGGGCCGATGTATCTTGCATTTCCGCTGGTTTACGGCAGATTGCAAGCCAAACAGCATCCCGCCGGTTTTCCGACCAAAAAGCGTGGCCAGATAGGTACTTGAGGCACCTCTTTGGGCCTCTCTTCGCCCATGTTCCCCCAACAAAGCTCCAAGCCCATCTTATCCGAACCGAAACACGAAACAGATAGACCCCCACGTGGGCACGCGGGCACATCAACTTGTACCCAACGCGCTGCAAGTTTGGCCAGTCATACCCTATGCCTCCATTTTGGGGCGGATGAACTCCCTTTTTCCTCGCCTATTTCGATGTTCACCAGGGATTTCTCCCGGGTTTAGACCACCACAGCCATTTAATTCTCCAGTCCAATCGAGGGGCCGTGCCTTCGAGCACTGGGACTTCGCCAAGAAAGGCGCCGATCGGCGATCTCGAGCTCTGGGAAAGGGGAAACCACGAGTGAAGCCGCGGGTTCTCTTGGGCTCCTTAAAAGATCTCCATTTTGCAACCATTTGAAACATGGCTTTTTCCACCAAAATGAAGGGACACCACCATCTACAAGTTGCAATCTTCGGGTGTTTTTCATGCATCCGGATCCCTGTTTAAAGCCGCTAGTTCAGGGGGGGCTCGATTTCGAGTGCGTCCTTCGGCTTCCAAAGTCCTAGTTTCCAGGGTGCCTTCCAAAGGTCCCCAGCCCTGAACGCTCGAGCCCGGAGCCCGGGACGTGGCCTTTGGTTCCCGGAGAGCCTTGGGACGCGAGCCAGGTGCCTTCGGGATTGGCCATTCCCAAACAGAAGCTCCCCGCCAAGATGGGGGCGGGGGGCTGACTAGCGGAAGACGGAAAATCCAGGGAAAAGTCCCAAAACAACATGGGACAAATTCCCAAAACAAATCGGGACCCCTTACTAACTATAGAAGATGAGGACACCCCTCGGGTCACATAGCCGCTCATTTCCAGTACAGGCGCAATTCTCTATGGTCCCCGAGTCTTGGCTTTTTTGGGACGCTCCTGGCTCTTAGGTGTAGCCGCGAAGACACGTTTTCGGGAGTCGCCGATTTTCTGAAACCCTTCCTTGTGGGTTCTGCCAAAGCATCAGGCCATCTCTTGGACTGCCCCTTTCCTCTTGGAGTGTTCACAGTTGGGGGGGGTTTGTGAGAAACGCGGCACATGTCAGAGCGACAGTTTGTGACCACTGCTTCAATGCAATGTGTGACCGGTGGAGTTTAGTACCTTCAGATACCTTCGGATTCTGTTTGCTGAAAGGCCTGCGCTGGAGGTGGGTGTCGCTCTTATGTCCCACCCCGCTAGGGGCTGAACTTCAGAAGGACATCTGAGTTCACACCGGCCCCCACCTTGGTTGCAGTTCAAAGTGCGAGACACGGTGCATTACTCCTCCGATTCCCCGGCGTTCTTGGCCAGCTCCGTGTACGGTCTGCAAGTCGCTTGGCTTCTCTTTGCTTTGACTCTCAATCTCTGAACCCTTTGCACGGCGTCATTTGCCGCGACAAGTCATTCCGGGCTTCTGATCAGAATTAGGCCCCGCGTGCATTTCACAAATGCCGTGGAGACTTTTGAACAACTCAGGGTCCACCCATAAAACTGGTAGGTTCTCTTTTGGTTTCCCTTTGATTCACACACACGGGGTGTCCTCATTTTGCTTTTCCGGAAGCACCCGAGCAGGCAAGTTCACGCGCGCACAGTTCTATGCTGGCTGCGCCAGTGTGAGGCGCGCGAATCGACCCCCGCGACAAAACAACCCAGTAAATATGGGGCTAGGAAATCCGCACGGTTCCCCCCCGCCTGGAGTTGAGGAGGAGCGAATTTGGATATGTCTGTTGTTGAAATGATCATCTACTTTTTGCTGGAGTAGAAACAGAACCGCCATGCAGATGGGGGAAGTTAGAAGAGAGACCTGGTGCAAACCGTTACCATCTTCCAGCAGTTCAATTCGGATTGTAGTACTAGCTAGCGTGCAGCTTGTCTTCGCGAAGAGGGGCGATTCCGACCAGGATGAACAGGTTTCCGGAGCGTTGATGGCAAAGTCACTCTCTATCCATGCAGATGGCATGGGACTGTTGCACCGCCAACCAGGTCCTTGGTGTTTTTTTTTTTTTTTTTTTTTTTTTTAAATGACTACATCTTTCCGCCGTCCGCAGAATCCACGAACAAATCGGAGGCACCTTTTCGCTTCATCGAAAAATCTGAGCGGATTGTGGCCGGTCGGTTTTCCGCTCTATGGCCTGCAGGGTTTGTTTTCAGCCGACAATGCTGGGGTCCCGACCCCGAAGGCCGAAATGGGACGAAGCAGAACGCAAGGAAATGTTCGAAGGGGCTGAAACCGATGTTAATCGAACAGTCAGTCAACATTTGGTTGATTGCACGGGCCACAACTGGGGCAAGTGCTTTTGGGTAGCCTCCGAGTCAGACCGCTTTGGTTCTCAGACCGTTCTTGTTCCGAATATTCGGTAGTTCCCGTATCAAGCTCCTTGGGTAGCTTCCGAATAAGGACGGTTCTAGTTTCCGAACAATTTGTAGGGCTCTTTAGGCAGTTTCCGAATCAGGCCGCTTTGGTTCTCCGCCTTTTTAGTTTCCAAAAAACATGTAGTTCCGAATCATGTCCTTTTAGTTTCCGAATCAGAGCATACTATTTCCAAACAACGTGTACTTTCGTCACCATGCCTTTCCAGCTTCCGAATCACACCGGTTGTTTCAGTTTCGGATCAATTGTTAGTTAGTTTTGGATAGTTGTGGAAGTCTGTTTTGTTGGTTAGTTGTGGTTGTTAGTTTTGGAAGAACACCTTTCAGTTTCCGAAATCAGATCGTTTCGAATAAGACCGTTTTAGTTTCAAAATGAAACGTTTCACCGTGCACCAGGCAACCCTCAATGCGCTGCTGAGCGGGGATTCGAATTGGAAGGTCGACAAACCACCTCATTTTGACTCGGGTGGTGCCTGGGGGGGGAGATACAGATACTGGGGGGGGGGGGATACCGCCTGGGCGGGGGGATACCGCCAGGGGAGCGGAGAGGGTGGGAAGATACTATGCAGTTTTACAATCCCAGATGGGTGGATTCCGGCCTTTTTCCCTTTTGGCGCCCCTTTGCTCGGTGCCTTCTCATTTTGGCGTCTTGAGGTGTTTGTGTATCCACAAGTTCCTCCAACCTGGTTTCGTGACTCACCATCCCAGATGTGCGGATGTTCCGGCCTTTGTCCCTTTCAGCCGGTCCCCCCCCTTTCTGGAAAAATTCGGGACGCGGGACCTCTCGGAGGCTGAACTTTCGGCAGATCTCTGGGGTCACGGAGCGTGACATCTTCAAGCGGATGGAGGAGGCAGAGGCGGAGGGGCCCAAGGATTCCGTGACCCGGGAGCCCCTCGTTCCGCGAACGGGGGGGCATGCGGGGCATGCGGGGCATGCGGGGCATGGGGGGAATGGAATGGGGAATGGGGGGAAAGGGTGGAATGATGATGTTGATCCCGGATCTAAGCAAAACCCGAGGTTTGACAAATCCGGGGTCCCTATCAAGAGGTTGAACCCTGATTTTGATAGGTATCCCATGGGAGGATAGTTTGGCTGGAAGGGGCTTGGAAGCGAGGTTGAGAGTGAGCTAGAGTGATCTTAATTAACTAAAGGTACGATGATCATCCACCTGCAAAAAATCGGATTTTGGAAGGGCTCGTTTGGCCCTGCCATGCTCAGGAAGTGGGACAAATTCTTCGAGGGGGTGCTGCAAGGTACGCAGGCAAAAGGGCGGGGCCGGCAAAATCGACCTGCCCACCGGCCGCCTTATGGGCCTGTCCATACCCAACCTTTTGGCTTTTCTAAGTGAGAAACCAAAGGGCAAACAGGCAATACACATACACACATACAGACACACATACACACATACACACATACACACATACACACATACACACATACAGACACACACACATACACACACACACACATACACACACACACATACACACACATACACACACATACACAGATACATACACACACATACACACACATACACACACACACATACACACACATACACACAGGTACACACACACACATACACGCACATACACACACACATACACACATACACACACATACACACACACATACACACACCCAAATACACACATACACATACACATACACATACACATACACATACACATACACATACACATACACATACACACACATACACACACATACATACATACATACATACATACATACATACATACATACATACATACATACATACATACATACATACATACATACATACATACATACATACATACATACATACATACATACATACATACATACATACATACATACATACATACATTACACATACATATACATATACATATACATACATACATACATACATACATACATACATACATACATACATACATACATACATACATACATACATACATACATACATACATACATACATACATACACACATACATACATACACATACACACATACATACATACATACACATACTTACACATACATATACATACACATACATACACACATACACACATACACACATACATACATACACACACACACGCACGTACATACACACACACACACATACATACATAACATCACATTGCAAAACTAAACGTAAGATACCATAACATACATTACATTACATTGCATTACATTGCATGACATTGCATTACATTTCATTACATTACATTACAATACAATACATTACATACACTACATTACATTACATTACAATACACTACAATACAATACAATACATACATTACATTACATTACATCACGTTGCAGTACAATACAATACAATACATACATTACATTACATACATTACATACATTACATACGGTACATACATTACATACATTACATACATATATTGTATACATTACATACATTATATACATTACATACATTATTACGTACATTGCATGCGTTGCATACATTGCATACAGTACAAACATACACACATACATACATACATACATACTTACATACATACATACATGAACACATACACACATAAACACATACACATACATACACATGCATACACATACATATACATACACATACTTACACATACATATACATACACATTCATACATACATATACACACACACGCGCGTACATACACACACACACATACATACGCAAACATACACAAACATACACATACATACATACACACACACATACATACGTACGTACGTACGTACGTACATACTCATGGATACACAAACATACACGTACATGCATACACACACATACATACATACGTACATACATACATACAGACATACAGACATACAGACATACAGACATACAGACTGACAGACTGCAGACATACAGACATACAGACAGACATACATACATGCAGACATACAGACATACACATACTTACACATACATACACATACATACACATATACACATTTCAAGATATGCGCACAGCATATACGCATATACGCATATACGCTATTGCATATACACAGATACACATTTACACATATACACCTATACACATATGGACACATGGACATATACACATATACACATCACATGTATACGCATACACATCTACACAAATACACATACAGATGCACATATACATTCGTATGTACATACGTACGTACCGTGCGCACTGTACGGTCCGTCTGTACGCAACGTACGTACGTGCGTAACATACATACACACACACAGGCAGACAGACAGCCAGCCAGCCAGGCAGGCAGGCAGACAGGCAGGAAGGCAGACAGTCGGACAGACAGGCAGACAGATATGCATGCATTCAGACATGCAGACATACAGACATACCGACGCGCACATACAAACATATTCAGGTACTCACATACACACATACGCACAAACACACATCACATACATCACATACATCACATACATCACATGCATCACATGCATCACATACGTACATGCATACATACGTACATGCATACATACGTTCATGCATACATACACACATACAAGCAAACATACAGCATGCATGCATTCATGCATGCGTCAGTGCGTGTACAATAATGCCAGTCGAAGTCAAATGAAGGTGCAACTTACACTTGAAGCCTTGTAATTTAAAACTTGCAACCAATATGCTGAAGTTGCATTTTCCTGGATGTTTGAAATGTGTTTTCATTCCTTTTAAGGAGCTGAGCAACAACCAGTCAGTCTTTCCTCACTAGGTTTGGTTCAAATTCTAATTCAAAACAATAATTCCAATTGAAGTCGAATGAACATCCTTCTGAACCTTGACGTCTTGTAATTAAAAGCTTGCAAACCAATGGGCTGACATTGCAATCCCTTGCTTTCTTTCTCGGGGCAGGCAAAGTAGAAGACACATCCCGCTTGTTTTCCTTGCTAGATGTTATTTTATTCTAATCGAAATCTAGTGTTATTTCGACTTGGAAAGGAACCCCCATTTAACATCTAATTTGGTTTCAAATTGAAGTCTAATGAAAGTCCTGCTTAAACTTGCTTAAACTTAACGCCTTTGCAGTTTAAAACTTGTAAACCAACAGCTGGAATTTGCACATTCCCTGGAGTTCCATTAATTCTCACTCCTTTGAGGGGCGGCCAACTTAGAAGAAACGACCAGTGGGTTTTTTCCTCATTAGATTCTATTTAGATTGTAGCTGAATTCTAAAACAGACTTACTTGGAAGGGAGTTCTTGTGAACTCAAAATGCAATTCTAGCTACACCATGTCACTAGAAGGAGGTTGTCTTTCCATGAAGATGCAGGCAAATTACTAGAAGTCGCCGGCGAGGACAGGACAGATGCTTGCAGTGGATGGCCTTGTCCAAAAACCTGGAAAACAGCACCGGAAACACAGGAAAAACACGGACCAGAAAAACAAGTAAAAGAGCAAAGCAACAGGATCCTTCAGAAGAAGGGCCCTAAACCAGAAAAAGAACCGAGAAAACCAGCAAAACCGGGGGGCAAAAACAAAAACAGAAACCAGGGTCCTACAGAAGAAGTAGAAAGCCAGGGTTCCCAGAAAAAGGAACCCAAACCAGAAGCACAGGAAAACAACAGACAACGCAGAACAAGAAAAAAAGACTGAAACACTAGCAAAAACAGGACAACCAGACAACTAGGGTTCTCCAGAGGAAGGGTAGCTAGTTCCAGCATTTGGACCCTAGTTTTCTGTTCTTGCGGTCTTTTTGTTTTCTCCTCCCATTTCTCATCTTTTTTCCTTCAGTGATTGGCCTTTTATTCTTTTAAGCAAGCTTTTCTGGTTTAGGGTGGGGGGACACCGTATATACATACGTATATATATATATATATATATGTATACACATGGTATAAATGTTTTCAGAGTGGGCAATCTCCGGCACCCGGCCCCTTTTGCCATGCTCAGCACCTGTTGGGGCTCGCAGGAGGCCGAGCTGCTCACGGCAGACATGGGGTCAGAGGCTGGGTCTGCGAGTCCCCCGAGAGGGAGAAGCACAAATCGCAGCCGGGTCAAAACCGTTTTGGTTGATCCCATTTTGGTAGGTGAATTCGCCACCCATTATAGAACCGATTTTCGTGGTTGGATTGGGATGTTCACTGGGGGTACGATTTGGCTTTTGACCCATGGCCAATTCGTCACGCGGTCTTTGCGGATGCTGGGGGATGTTGTCCGCGGCCCCTAAAGCATTCGGTGTTGACCCGAGGCTTGTTGACAGCCGTTCGTGCGGTGGGCTGAAATTTGTTGCGTCATGATTTGGGAGCCAGTCTCGTGGCCATTTGGACTGCAGGCGCATTTCACTGTGTGAATGGGTACAACGTGATCAGCATCTCCAGCATGCTAGTGGCTGCAGGACTTCGCTATGTAAATAAATTGCACAACAAACAAGAGACAGTGGAAATGCTTGCTCTCCTGCCAGCAACCCTCCCCGATTCTGCCTTGCTGAGGATAGTGGCGCATGCCTGCCCTTTCCGTTGTTTACAAGCTGCCTTCTTTGGCGGATCCGTCTCCGGGCCGCGGATCCCGCACAAAACACCAGTTGAAGTGTGGCCTCAACCCAGTTGCCACGGGTTTTGCTAGCGATCCTTGAGCCGACATGACTTTGAGAAGCCACAAGCATCACGAATTTAACGATCTCACTGCTGGGCACTTTTTGAAAGCAACTCCATTCAATTTGGGTCCATTTCAATTAGGACCCCCTTTGGATGGTTTCAATCTGACACTCACTCCCTGGGTTTCTGGACTGAACTTTTCGGCAGGGCCATTTTAGTGGTAAAAAACAGCAGGGCGACTCTCTTTGGGCCCATCCGCTCAGGAAACGCCGTGGGGAGCATTTCCAGTTTTGTTGTTTTCGGACATGTTGGGCAGATTTGGAAATGATGGGGATCCCTTTGCACGAAAGGTAGCCTTTTGGTGGCTACCATAAGTACTTCCTTGCGCTAGCAAGGTCCCTGTCAGGGGTGTGTGGGGGCGGGGGTCCCCTTCTTTTCGGACACCAAAAAATAAGAGCCCTGGGCAGATTTGGAAATGATGGGGACCCCTTTCTGGACACCATCAAAAAAAACCCGAAACCCCGATGGATGTTTTTTTGGGCTCCATCTTTGTCGAGGCCGCGCATTCCGCAGGTGGAGAAGCGGCTGGAGGAGCGGCGCAAGGCGGGGCCCCAGCCAAAATAGCGAGCCTCGCCCGGAAAGCGAGTGACGGTGACGAGTCCGAAAGGGGGTTTTCGGGGTTCCCATGTGGGGGAGGGGGAGGGGCATGCTTTCCAAAACGCATTGTTTTTTTCTTCCCCGTGGCTTCCCGTGTTGGGAGGGCTTTTTTTTTGGAACGGTTGGATTTCGGGTTAAACCGCGGGTATCGGAAGGGGGATGGGTGAAGCCGTGGTATCGTGTCACGCTCCGGTTGCAGTGGGTGTGTCTATCTTTGAGGGTACCCTTAGTGGTTGCTTTGAAGGGATGCCAGAGGGCATAACCCATGGTCCTGCGACAAATGCGTCGCCAGGAGCGCAACCTGAAGAAGGTCGGGGAGGAGCCAACGCCCACCGTGTCGGTGGTCATGGAGGCGCCTGCGGATCGCAATTTTATTTCGACCCAAATCGAAGCTCTCCCATTTAAGGGAGATTGGAACTTGGAAAGGCACTTGACTTGGAAAGGAACCATATTGGTTCTGAGAGGTTGGCGAGTTGTGCCAAGTTTGAAACTGAACCTGGCTGTTGAGTTGCGAAGCTTGACACTTTTTGTTGAGTTTCTTCATCGTTTTAGTAAGGCAACCAGAATCAGCAGGCCAGCGCGAATCGGTATTTTGCTGATGGATAACTTTTGTTCAGCTTTTGTTACAGGTGAAGCTCTCAGTACTCAGTACCATGCCGTTTGCTGGCAGGTGGTTTGTCAAAAGTCGACTTTGGCTCAAAGCGGGGGGTGGGAGGGAGGGGGGTCAGCTGACTCATGAACTAGCTAGTTGACATCGTGCTCGACTAGCTAGGTTGATGCGGTAATTCATGTGGTACCTGGTTTGTTTGTTTGGCTATGCTTAGACAGTCAGCAACGTAGCTAGGCAGCCGTTCTAGCCAAAGGATTATACAAGCAAAAGGCACAGCACAAAGCAGAAGCGGTTTGATTGTGGACCCACGGTCACCAGTCACCAGAGGATCACCGAGCCCTCTATTGGTGGTGAGGATGAGGTCGTGAATCCCAAATTCCATAAACTCCCCTTAGCCAACATCACGAGTTGTTGTGTTGCTGTTTAACTGGCCTTGACTGTGACGTGCGCAACTGTGCCAATCCTGAGGCAAAAGTAGATTCCGCCCTCCACCCATGCTACCTTCATTAATGTTTCTCCGTTCCTCTATTTCCACCGTCTTTCTTCCTACTGTCAGATGGGGGTTTCAAAGGCAGGACATCTCACTTAAAGGCTATTTTGCACCCAGGCCCTCAATCAACCCCCTGCCAAACATGGGGCGTGTCTTGATCATCTCGCTAGCCCAGACGGGAACCGCCACGGATCTTCCAGCTACCTGAAAGCGGTTCTGTAAAGTGGGCAGTGCAAGGTGGTGGGGGGGTGGGGGGTGGGGGTGGGGGGTGGGGGTGGGCGTGGGGGGTCTCAACATTACATTTAGGTGTGTCTCTTTTTTGAGGGCACCCTCTTTTGGGTTGTTTTGAAGGGAAACCAAATGGACACCGCTTGTTTTGCTGGTTTCAAGCGTCACTTCAAACGCCGAAGTGAAGCTGGGCTGGCATTGTTTCTGCTTTTGTTTCGCTTGAACCCCGTTTTGGGTGGTTGCAAAGGGACACACTATTTTTTGGGGGGAGGGGGGGGGGGGGAGGGGGTAGGGGTTCCCTAAAAGAAGACCACCCATATCAACGGACAAAGTTCGGAGTGAGTTTCCCGAGATCCAATCCTCATTGAAAGGCAGCTGATTGACAGAACATTACTCGTGTGTTTTTAAAGCCACCATGTTTTTGGTTGAGGTTTCCTTGTGTTCTTCCATTTGTTGTTGTTTGTGTCTTCCTTGCGGTTGTTTTCCTTGCGTTTTCCTTGTTTCCTTGCGGTTTCCCTGGCGGTTTTCCTTGTTTCCTTGCGGTTTCCCTGGCGGTTTTCCCGGTTTCCTTGCGGTTTTCCGGTTTCCCCGTGGTTTCCCTTGGTTTCCACGTGGATTTCTGAGCGCCCCCGGGCGCGCTCCACCGCCCTCTCGGCGGTCGCTGGCGGCTGGCTCGGCGGCAGGTGGCGCGGGCCAAGGCGGCCTTCATGAAGCTCCGGGGCGCCAGCAGCCAGTCGGTGGCCGGGGCCTCAGGTCGCAGGGGAGCGGATGTGGACGTGGACCCTATGGGGTTATCTGGAGGGTATGGGGTGGGGTGGGGGTGGGGTGGTGGACCCTATGGTGGGCTGGTGGGGTGGGGTGGGGTGGTGGGGTGGTGGGTGGATGGATGGTTGAACGAAATCCAATTCGCAGCACCTAAGAAGCCATGGTTGAAACTATGGACGGTTGCAAAATTTGTTCACACCACCTAAGAAACTATGGTCGAAACCATACCGTTTGTTGGTATTTACAGGGGAAGCGACTCACCCCAGGGTTTCTTTTAGGTGGTGCAGGGGATGAAAGTGGACGCCATGGGTGGCTCGTCTAGGCTTACCACCCTGTGGGGTTCCTGTGTTTTTTTCTTCCAAGCAGGTGGTGGCTCTTCTCTTTGTTTAATCGGCTGGTTTGGTTCCACCAAAAGGATTCTTATCTTTTTTGGGGGACGCACCACAAACTCGGCGTTCTTTTTTTGGAATCGGCCCGTGCCAAGAGTGGTACAATGGTTTTCTCGTGGGACACTTTTTGAACACCACCAACAGAGGGGCACATCGCTTTTCCAAATGACTGGAGGGGGCCAACTCAGCTTGCAATCTGGAACCCACCAGAGAATTGGTCGCTTCTATAAGAAACATAGGCTAAGCTAGGAATCCGACACGTCAGTCTGAATGTTAGTGGCCAGGAGTGTGTGGAGATGTTTACCCCGGAGCAAGGGTTGGCATCTGATTCTTTGAACATGGGTCACAACCAATGGGTGGCCTGCTTGCAGTGCACTCGTGCTGGGAATCTCTCTCCCCAGCCGAGGTTCTGATCCAAGCCTCGAGACTTCGTTCTGATGGGGTTCGGATTGAACCCTGCTCGAAGAAATTGCCAGAGGTGCTATTGACACGTGTTCAAGGAGGAGAAGATTGAAGGGGAACCAAACAGAAGCCAACCAATTCTGGAGTCCGTTTCCACGAAAAAAAGAAAGAAGGAACATCAAAATAAAATCAAGCACAATTTGTATCTCTCGGAGACGTTTGGCTGCCTAACATCTGCAAACAGCAGTTCTGGGCGTGTGGCTAAGCCCTCCGATAAGTTGTAGTTTCACTGGAAACTCCCAGTAAACTTATGAATCCCTGAGATGATTGAAGCGAGATCTTTGAAACCAAAAGGACGGCCGCCCCCGGATTTGTCTGGGTGCCCCGATGTTCTGAAGCACGAGAAAAATCGCAGAGCCGACAGCTCTCCGTGGCTGAGGGCTCCGGAGACTCGAGGGATGCAAGCCGTGTGGGTTCCTGGGCAAGCAGTGAGAGGTGTTCGGCTCGGGTGGGTGGCTTGGCCTCGTTGGTTTCCTTGTGATCGAACATGCATCTTATGTGGCACATGTTTCATATGCGCAGGATTCGGAGGAGAACCAACATGAGCAGTGGTTTGGTTTTCCGGCATCTTTGCATGAAAATTGCCTCAGTGGTGTCTGAGCGCATCATTTGCTATCAGAATTTGCTGCAAGACTACCACCTAGACAGATGGGCCAGAGCCAACCTGCCTGGCTTGCGGTCGGATTCCGGATTCTGGTTTGGTTGGCGGGAAAGTAAACGCTTATTGCAAGTTTGGGCAGCCAGGCCCAGCCAAAGGAAATAACCAGCAAACTCACATCGCCTTGCCTTCATTCACATCACCTCGCCTTAGTCCTTGCCTTCCTTTTTTCTTTTTGTAATACTACTACTACTACTACTACTACTACTAATAATAATAATAATAATAATAATAATAATAATAATAATAATAATAATAATAATAATAATAATAAAAATAATAATCATAATAAAAAATAATAGTAATAGTAATAATAATAATAACAATAATAGTAATAGTAATAATAATAATCATAACAATAATAATAGTAATAGTAATAGTAATAATAATACTACTACTACTAATGATAATAACACATAATAATAACAATGATAATAATAGTAATAGTAATAATAATAATAATAATCATACTAATAATAATAGTAATAGTAATAGTAATAATAATACTACTACTAATAATAATAAAACATAACAATAACAATAATAGTAATAGTAATAGTAATGATAATAATAATCATATTAACAATAACAATAACAATAACAATAATAGTAATAGTAATAGTAATAGTAATAGTAATAATAATCATAATAACAATAACAACAATAGTACTAGTAATACTAATATTAATAATAATAATAACAATAACAACAACACTAATTCTACTAATAAACACAACTTTCCGATTTTTCCACTTCGGCTCTCGGCGCTCGTTTTTTTTCCCTCCCCGAGACTCCCCGGGCAGCCCGCGGAGCTTGAAGCAGAGCAACAGCGGCTGGTGGCCCGTGGCGGAGGGCCAGGACCGGATGGGATTGGCGGATTGGCACAGCGGAGCCCTCTTCATGTTGACCCCGGATGAATATGCCCAAATGGAGTTTTTTTTTTCTTTTTCTTTTTTTCTTAAACACTTAAGCAAATGGAGGTTGTATTATTAGGGGGGTGTTTCTCCTCCAAAAGTGGTCTGAATCCAAGCACCAAAACCGGGGAGAAGCACCCCCCATATGAATCACAGGGGTTTATTAATCCGGGGTCAACATTAAGGGCGCCCCTCATCGGATTTCACCAGCTCCCTCAACAGCTGATTGGCTTCCGGGGGTTTGCGGGTTGTCTAACGCCCGGACGAATCAATCTGGCGGATTGGCAAAGAGGCACCCCTTAGGGCGCCCCTCCTGTGAAACCAGAGACTTCATGTTAACCCCGGATCAAAGTAGAACGAACCCCTGGTTGAGTTTGATTGGTACCATGTCCATGCCATAGCCTGCTAAAAAAAGCAACAAAAACGCAGGGGGGGGTTTAGCTAGGCTTTCTTTGGTAATGTTTACCCCGGATATAAGTAGAACTGGTTGATTTTGATCGTGGGGTGTGAGCCCTTTTACTGCTTGGACAGACCACTTTTGGAGCCCTCATACTGTGGATGGACAAAATCCTGCACCACTTTGAAATCATGGGAAGCTATTGTTCCTTTGTATTTACAGGGGAAGCATCACGGGTGTTTGAGGTGGTGCCTAAGAGGATTTCGCAACCATCCACAGTAGTGGGACGGGTTCTACTTAGATGGGCCAACATTCGCGCATGGCCCGGGTCCCCGGGTCTGGGGTCAGATCCAAAATCCGATCCGGGACCCCAAAAAGAAATGAGTGCGAATTTCCAAGACGGTTCTCTTTACGCGACACAGACGGTTCTCTTTTTAAGCAAGCAACACAAGGTGGGAGCTCTTCCGAAAGTGGCGTTTTTTTTTTTTTCCTATTTTTTTTTCTCACTGTCTTGGTTTTTCTGAAGGGAAACTAGGGCGGTATATGGAGCAAAACCGTTTTGGGATCTCATTTTGGTTGGTAGGTGAATTCACCGCCCATTTTGGAACCTATTTTAGTGGGGATTGGGATGTTCACTGGGGGTACGGGCTTTTGACCCATGGCTTTTGACCGAGAGCCTCAGCTGACCATATTTACCCCCGGATCGTTTCTTTGTAGAACCATGGTAGCGAAAAACAGAGAAGGTTATACTTGATACTAATCCCTAGCAAGGTTATCTTTAAACAAGCAGCACTACATGGGAGTTCTTCCGAAACTGGAGGGAAAACACCCTTTGGTTTTTCTAAAGGGGAACTGTGGAGGAAGCCCGCATGAGATTTTTTTCCATGGAAATGGAGCGCTGCTTTGAGACAGACCCGAATGACTGTGCAAGCCAACAGAATTCATGAAATCGCACAATTTCCTGCTACCAGATACAAACTGCACAACAAACTCCTAATGTCAAGTGGGTCCAGATCAAGAAACTGGACACCCTGAAAAGAACCTGTTCAGTTCACAAAATGACTTGGATAGGTGCATTCTCCCAAGATGCAGGGTTTCTCACGACAAAGTGTCCTTTGAGCATCTGAGTCAATACGTTGCCCGGCGCTGTCCCACGGGAGGTTTTCAGGAAACCGAAGCAACTTTACTTCCCTAAAATCTATCAACTTTGGCTTTGGCAGGTTCCTTTGGGTGAGCAACCTGCTGCGCGACTGGCCCACAACTCCGGAGTCATGTTTCTTGCTTTGCTATTGACTTACACGGAGGTCCAGTGAACGACTCTGCAACTGCGTGAGGCTGTGTTCCTTGATGTGCAGTTCGTTTCTCAGGAAAGCAGAGCGACCTCGCTGCGCACAGCTTGGTGCAAGTTTTGTTGATGTACCAGACACCCCTTTGAATAATTTGTTCCATATTTGACACGAATGCATCCAGAGAATCACGACACCGTCTTCCAGGCCTCTTAGAGGCCCAAGTTAGACCCTCAAAGTGGTAGTGAGCTTCTTAGAACGGCCAATGACATCAAATGAAGAGTGAACCCACCGTGGCCGCTTCTGCTGCCTATATGTTGGCAGAATATCCACAGAAGAACACATTGATTTTCAATGATGCCGTCATGCGACGGCCACATTTGCCATTACCACTTGAGTCTCGCCAACAAAACAAGTGGAACGGGCAGAAACCCTCCCCGGGCAAAACGAGCGATTCCACAGATATGCGTTCAGCGCTAAAACGAGCTCACCCGTGATGAAAATCCTTGGAGGATTCCTTTTGCCAACTGGCCAGACAGGTGTTTTTTCTCCATGTGTAATTCACATTCCTGGAACTGCGGCTTATTCGTCGCAAGTTCCTCCACAGGTCCTCAGGCGAGGTCTACAAACCACCACCTATCCCTGATGCTTGCGCAGGCAAAGCTACGCTTCGGGTTTCCCCAAGTGAGAAATGTCTAACTCCCCTCGTTGCCTCTCCGATGCCCCTCCGATGGGTCCACAGCCCCGCGGCCGAACAATTGCCAGGAAGGTGTCGTCGGGCCCGATGAGTCGCAGGAGACTTGGCGCGGGGTCCGTGGTTGGTTTAATTTTTTGCCCTATTATGCATCCAATTTACCCTCCCTCCAACAATCATGGAAGTTGACAGGAGAGAATTGGAAGACGATTTTCCTTTTGGGAAACCCCTTTGTGCACTTCCATGATTGTTGGAAAGAGGGTAAGTATCGTTTTTCCCAGACTCGCCAGGTCCCCCAGGACTAGGTTTAGAATAGGCCAATTCTAAACCAAAACTGGCGGAGTGCTGACCAAACCCTTCCCGCCGGAACTCCGAGCGCAGGACCTCAGCGGCTTCTTCCGAGAGGCGCCCTGCTGCAGGGTTTTTCATTTTGGCTGGATTCAAGATGTAGGGGCTCCGTTATTTTGAGATTCCCAATATGGGTTTGCTGGATTGGGAGCCCAAAATGCAAGAAGGGTACCCTGAAAATACTTGACCTCTGAGCAATCCCCACCCAAAACATCCAATTAAAATCCTCAGTAGGCGTGTTCTTTGACGCGGTTGTTAGAAGCCGCTCAGACCCTGACTTCTAAAGCCTGCCAGTACGTGACTAAACGAGTCCACGTCTAGCAATCATCTTCTACTGGGCGATGCCAACATGAACCCGCGGACAACGACCGCTGACGGCCTGATCAAGCTGCTGCCAACTGCAATGCGCAAAGTCTCGCAAGGAACTGCTATATGGCCATGGGTCATAACCTATGGCTCCGTTTTGGGGTGGATGAACACCCATGTACCACCTATATTTATGTTCACCAGGGGTACAGGGTTTTGACCCACAGCCAGACCCCGATCCCTGGCTGTCTAGAGCGGCAGGAACTGCTAGCGCTTGTCGCGCAGTGGAAAACACACCAGCCACTGCCACTCCACTGGCAGAAATGTCACTCATATGGGCAGGGCACTGCATGTTTTAATCCTTGGTTTCATTTACCAGGGCCCCATTTTGAGTACCCACAGCCATATACGGCTTCGCTTGTGTGCCAAGGGGAGAGCTTGATAGCCAGAGCGCCATTCCCTTCAAACCATGCAGTTGAAGCGGTGCACTCACACCTGTCTCTCAGGCTCACCGGCAGATTCGTCATCTCCTTTTCTGTCAGCCCTGATGTTGCAAAGCATGCAACATGTGCATCTGGCATCGCCCTTCAGGCGGAAAGCTTGCTTAATTGCTCCTCCATCTTCAACCAGCAGATCGGTGAAAAACAGCCTGAGGTGAGGCTTGCCTGCCTGCATCACTCTTCAAAAGTATGCCACAATGGGGGTGGCCTGCTGTCGCAAAAGCTGTCTGTCACATTCGTCGTCACGTCGTCACAGGCTTTGTCGTGTCTGTCACAGGCTCTGTCGGCAAGCATCAGACGAGCCACGCTTAAACAGATGAGGTTTCGTCAAGCATGTCCAGCAGTCCATGGTCTCACCCTCCGACAAAAAGCTGTGACTTGCCTTCCTCTACTGGAGGACCTAGTTTTTTCCTTTCCCAGCCCTGCGTGCCCAACTCCTTTCCTCCATTGCAGGCGGGCGAGGCGGGGCTGGAGGGCCTCTCTTCGCCGCTTGGCGAGGAGGGCACCCGCAGCGCCAAGAGCGTCCGCGGCTTTTTCCGCGAGCGGAGCGGCAGCGCAGGCGATTTTGCTGGGGGACGTTGGGCCGTGTTGGTCGTTTTTTTTCTTCAGCGGAACCCCCTGCAATGGTGGTTGTTTTCTATTTTCCTCCTAAAACAGCAAGAACTGGTGTACCAGCAAACAAAGGCAGATCCATGCGGGTGCCATGGACACGTATCGATTTTGCAGCCAAGAGCCGGCAAGAGGTGACCTCGTATTGAACAACAGGTTCTTTATAGGAAAGGTGGGGCCCACTCCAGTGATGAATCCCCACTTTAAAAGGGGACACCTGCGGTTGATCCTTGTTCCCATTACAAACAACTACCCTAAAGGAAGGTGGTTGCAAAATCGACTCTGGAGATGCCAAGGGCTCGTCCCAGGCAGAACGACTCGCCGAGTCCGGTGTCAAATGTTGGTGAACATCACGGTGTGCAGTTGGACGACGCGTCACCGCAGGTGTTGTCTGCGTGCGAGGGATGACTAGAAGCAAATCAAGAACCAGCAGCGAGCAGAAAAGAAGCAACTGAGCGTAAAGAGGCACACTTGCGAAGCGCCCAAGACACGGTTGAAGGTCAAAGCTTTTCGAGCCTTGCAACTCTTGCAACCAACGTTTCCAATTGACGGTGTGGTAGCGCCGCTGCCGGCTTGGCAGCCGAGGACATGTTCCTAGCCTTTAACTTGATTTTTGTTGTAGGGACCATGGTTGAATGAACCTTTCATTCCATTTCTCAGAGTTCTAGGGAACCAATTTCCTCGCTCTCAGCTTGGATGTGTGTATGCGGGGTAGTCGGGAGTTTGGTCCTAAGGGCACAGTCAATATCCATCATTTGCAAGAGAGGGAGCGACATGGGTCACTCACCAAACTGCCATTTCGGAAGTGGTGGTTCACCAAAATCCGGTGTGATTTTGGGGACAGATGTTGACCATGCCTCACTTGACAGATATGATACGATCCCACAATTGTCAGGGCCCAAAGAACCAAAGAGGGCCCCCGAAGAAGGCGCTGAAATTGGCCTCCAATAGGCCATAGGATTGGCAGGCTATTGGGATTGGGGGTTACTGGGCCCCTTGACCATAGGATATGAAAAACAGTTAGAGGTACCACCCAACGTGCAACTTTGGAGCCCCTGAAACTCGAGAATTTCTGCACGCGCGCAGCAGGTTTTTGTTTGGATCTTGCTTTGGGATTTTTCAGGCTTGAGGCTTGGCTTGCTACCGTTCCCCGAGTCAGTAGTCAGCTTCCTATATTCCCCCCTTTGGCCAGTTTTGACGAAGGCCCACTGAGTTTCCTTCAAAGAAGATACCCGTCCTTCTCGCTTGCGCTGACCTATTGAGCATGGAACCTAAAAAGGTGCTGAACAGGAGAGTGTCATAGGTATCATTCATTTGTGAAAAAAAAGAGCAAGGATCACCAAAACCCAATTTCGGACTCATATTTATTTTTGACAATTCCAAGGATCGGCAACACCCAATCTTTTTCTTTTTTTTAAGCAAAACAAAACAAAACAAAACAAAACAAAAACAAAACAAGGATCGGCAAAGCCCAATGGGCTCTCAAACCCATGGATTTCGGAGCCTTCCAGGCGACGTGGCGTCGAGCCGCAGCCTGGGCAGCCCGGATCTCACGCGCTCGGCGACGCTGCCGGCGACTCTGCACGCGCCGCTACAGGCGCGGATCGCCTCGGGGTGCGATCCCAGTAGTGCCCTTTTGCCGCTTCTTTGTTGGGGGAGGGTTCTACTAAAATCGACAGGAAAAAGTTGGTACCCTTATTCTAAGCTCTACTGGAGGACCTAGTTGAAGTGCCGGAGGGAACCCCACCATTCTAGAAGGGTCGTTTTCATGGAACCCATGCCCCCATTTTACTTTCCGAAGCACCGTAGGGCGGCTTTCTGGAATGGGGCAGAGCTCTTGTGCAAGCCAGGTGATTCCAGGGACTGAAACGGCCTGGCGGCTTTTGCCATGAATCAAGTGGCCCCAAACTGAAGGCAGTCCTTGGTATGTGTTTTAGCCTCAGGTTTTTGATTCTGCGTTTTTTTTTCCCGCTGCAACTAAAAACGTGTTGGGCTGGAAGAAATGCCCGGGGGCCGTGGCAGGCAGGCGATAATGTTGGACCTCCTTTATTATTGGTACTCGGTATTGTAGAAAAAAAAATCCTAATTCAGAATCCTGTGACTGTTTTAACGGTTCGCTATTGTGGCAAGTGTTTTTGCCCCCCAGAAAAATCTTAAAAAATGCATAGCTTTTTTCTTCGCTTTCTGGATTTGCTCGGGCTCAGGCTAAACTTGCTAAGCCTTGGTAGCTCCTGTTGAGCTGGAGGCTGGTTCTGAGCTAGAATTGGGAAATTGTTTTCTTGAAGTGGTCCCCAAACCATCAAATTTAAGATAACTTCTTTACAAAAAAGTGCGGGCAAACAGTCACACAAAGGGGGGTGCCCACAAGAGGCCCAGATCCTCTTTAATGCGATTGTTTTGGGGTCCTCTTTAGTGTCCAGTGGTTTCGGGGTTGCTGAAAACTGAAAACCAAAGCCTCAGCCTTTTACTTTTAAAGAAGGGGACTCATCCTAAGCTCTCCCCAGCTCAAAGGTTAAAGGCCTGAGATCTAGGAAATCGATTTTGCAAGTTGTTCCCAAACCATCAAATTTAAGATAACTTCTTTACACAAAAGTGCAGGCAAACAGTCACACAAAGGGGGGTGCCCACAAGAGGCCCAGATCCTCTTTAATGCGACTGTTTTGGGGTCCTCTTTAGTGTCCAGCTGGTTTCGGGGGTTGCTGAAAAAACGACCCTTGGCAATACTAAAGTAGAATTGGCAATACTAAAGTCAGTACTGGGGATCTGAGAGTCAGCCTTGGCAATACTAAAATAGAATTAGCAACACTAGAGTCAGCACTGGGAATCTGAGAGGGGGCCTTGGCAATACTAAAGTAGAATTGGCAATACTAAAGTCAGTACTGGGAATCTGAGAGGGGGCCTTGGCAATACTAAAGTAGAATTGGCAATACTAAAGTCAGTACTGGGAATCTGAGAGGGGGCCTTGGCAATACTAAAGTAGAATTGGCAATACGAAAGTAAGTACTGTCCCTCCCAGATCCTCTCCCTAAAGAGAGTCCCGCCGACTGGTTCCACTGTTCCGGGGGAGGGGGGGGGGGGGGATCACACTAAACAGAGTCCAACATTATGCTGAAACTTTCGATCGTGTGCGGCCAAGTAACGGGTGAGCTCAGCGGCCACACGCAAAAGCACTCTTTGGTTGTGTCACTTCGGGCTTCAGCAAA
Source organism: Effrenium voratum (assembly GCA_963377175.1). Lineage (NCBI taxonomy): Eukaryota > Dinophyceae > Suessiales > Symbiodiniaceae > Effrenium > Effrenium voratum. Next base: position 562,950 of record CAUJNA010002335.1, on the reverse strand, counting down.
GGCAAACAGCGGGTGGAGGTCTTGTTTCCCTAGTTATCCAGGTTCCCCGTCAAAAATGTCAAAAAGGCACCATCTTGCTAAATGCTTGTCACCCGTCTTTTGCAAAGACGGCTTGCACTGTCCCCAAACCAAGACCCTCAAGGGAAACCGGGCTTGATCAATATAAACATATACATATAAATGTATCAAACGTAAATATATATATATATATATATATATATATACACACATATACAACAAAACTTCTTTTTTTCTCTGCACGAGGATGCATCATATACATAGAAATATATTATAACATATAATCCACATATACACATCCTTATTATACGTACATTACAATACAAATCCACATATACATCCTTATTCTCCGAGCGTTCTCTATGTACATCCTTGTTCTACGTCCGCCGTCGCTTTTCGCGAGGCCTTGGACTCCGGCAGCTCCTCCTCGGAGGACCGAGACCCTCCCCCCCCAATCCCCCCCCCGAACTCCTCCGGCGGTTTCGGCTCAGAAGAAAAACCCACAGGTGACATGGCACGGGTGTCCTTTTTGTTTGTGTTTTTTGGTTGTTTTTTGGTTGTTTTTGGTTGTTTTGTTAGTTGTTAGTGTTTTTTGTTGTTGTTTTGGTTGTTTTTGGTTGTTTTGTTAGTTGTTAGTGTTTTTTGTTGTTGTTTTGGTTGTTTTTGGTTGTTTTTGGTTGTTTTGGTTGGAACAAATAGATGGGTTTCCTGGTGGTTTCATCATCTGCCAGGGAAACCCATCCATTTGATCTAAAAGGACACCATGGGGTGACAGGGTTGCCTCCATCTCCCTTTGTGGTTCCGGCAGCAGTGGCGATCGATTCATGGAAACCACCAGTCAATTGCAACTTTTGAAGCGGAAATCCAAGAACCCCTGTCAAACCAGAGGTTTGGGGTTGGACAAAGGGGGGTTGTAGGCTGTGCAAACAATTCTTTTCTGAGCCCTAACGTTCTGTGTTGTTTGACGCCGTGTGCCCAGACCACCTTCTTACATCCCCCAATAGCACATTCACTTGTCATTTGCATTGATTGAGTTTAGGGAAGACTCAACCCCAGCGTTCTTTGTTCGTGCGGGGACCATCATTTTCGTTGGGTTTGTAAACTGGAGTGAGAGGTTGCGAACTCCGTATTCCCAGAGCCTGGCTGGATCGGATCGATCAGAAGGCCGTGAAGAGCCGATTCTTGGGGCTTCAGCGTGCATGAGGCGAAGTTTGTTCGCCCTGCGTCTTACCAATAAGGGCATCGGCTTGTGCTTTTTTCTCCTTCTTTTTCTCCATCTTTTTTCTTCTGTTTTTCTTCTTCTTTTTCTGGGTATCAAAAGGAGCGCCAGCTCGGCGTCGATGCCGGAACCGGTTGACCATGGCCTTGACTTCAGGCTCCGTGGTCCAAACCAAGCGGTGACCGTGGAACCTGTGACTTCACCCTTTGCAAAGGGCACGTTGGTCACGTGGTATTATTGCTAGTAGGGATTTCTACCCCGAAGCCACTGCGGATAAGGGCGTTGTGTTCTAAAGTTATACATATTGGTATTGCAACTCTCTATATATATATATATATATATGCACATGTATGCACACATTTGTAAGAGCTAGGGGATCGCAGGTTTTAGTCTGTGCATGTACCAGGGTTTTTACTTTTGGGCCTCTACTTTTTGAGCCATCCTTTTCTGGACGGTTTTGCGCCGGTTTTGCCCCGGGGTGAGAGCAAGGGTTGGACCAGCCACGCTAGCCACCCTGCCGTGGCCCACCCTGGCAACCGGAGGACTCTGAGGACAAGTCGGAGGCGCGAAACGGACCGGGAGGGGGCGAACGTCCGGGCCAAACCCGAAAACCGAAAACCGAAAGCTCGGGGGGTGCTAATCTTGGGTTGGTTTGGAACGGAAACCAAAAGGAACCTGTTGGCAACTGTTTTGCCCCGTTTTTGGGGGCTCCCCTTCTCAGACAAACCCATTTTTCTAGGGGTTGATTCCTTGTCCATTCTTTTCAGCCATCGTTCTTTTTTCAAGAACCGATCGCCATTTCCCCAGAATTTTTGGTGGTCTTCTAGAAAGAAGGATCCTGGAAAGAATGGGGAAGTTACCCCTAGAGCTAAGGACTTTTCAGGTAGGTTCCCAATTACTCGCTGTGATTCAGGTGGTAGCAAAGCCCGCAAAAGTTGTTGTTTTCTTTTGCGGGGTTGGGGGGGTGGGGGGCGCAAATTGGTGTTTATCCTTCTGGTATTGCTTTGCAACCACCAAAAAGGGGGGGTACCAACTTGTAGCCATGTTAGTAGAACCAGAAGTCGATCTGTGAAAGTGGGCGCTGCTCACTTGCCTTTGCCGTTCTTGGCACATGATTGCAAGAATACGGCTCGGTGGCAGCAACTTCACAGGGGAAAGTTGCTTGCATTCGCGAATGCTTCAGACAGACTGCTGTTGACAAATTCTGGCAACCAGCCGCAAATTCTGGCGAGCTTCAGCGGCTGCTTCGACATCTGTTGGCTGCGAGGAACTTTGTTGGCTTCCGCGGGTGACGCGGAGTTATATCAGAGAGCACGAGGTTGCGAGCAATAAAGCCGCTGGGTTGGGCTGCTTGCCAGATTGAAGCCGTACATTTCGGCTCCCCTAGAGACCAACCCAGCTGCCTTGGCTGTCCTTGGCATGTTCGCTGGCTTGAGTTGTGTTCATATGGGGGTTGGGAAGTTGCCAGTCGAATCGAGCTGATATGAAATGACATTTTGGCATTCTGCTCACTTCCAATCGATTTCCGGAGCTTGTGCCTTTTTCGGAAGCATCCCATCGAGGGCGACTTTTCAGCCGGTCTGCTGTTCGCGGGCCAAGCTACTAGTTCGGAGAGTTAGCCTAGTTTTTCGCCGGTTTTTCAATTACGGCCGTGCCTAAGCCTCAAATTCCTTTCAGTTCCATGACTTTTTTAAATCCTGTTTTGGGCAGCCGTTTTGGTGGGTTTGAAAGGGAAGCTAACAGGAAACCTAGATTTTGAGACAATCCAAGTGAGACCTGCAACAATTCTGGCAGCTCCAGTTGCAGAGTTTTTTTTTTTTTTTTTTTAAACAAAAATAAAAAATAAAAAATTATGTGAGAACATGGAGTAAGGCTTCTGGCATTGTAGCGGTCAGGTGGGTGAATTTGAAATGACTTGTGCAGATGGGTTTGTTCTTAAACGGGGGTTCCTTAAGTTTCTCTCAAGCCACTTCCAAGGTTGCCCTGAAAAAAGATGCCTCCAGACCACACATGGGAATATGGGGTGTTGAAGCCGTGCAGACTGGAAAGGGTGACAGCTCCAAGCAAGGCCTCCCTGGTTTGTGGGACGACCTCAGATCCACCACGCGATTCCATTTGTTCAGGCTTCGGCCCAACCCACTTTTTGGTCGAAACAGGCACTCGTAGCTGCTTCTTAACTCCGGATTCCAGCTTTATGTTCGCAATGTTCAGCGGATTGCGATCCCTGCCCCCAGTTCTGGTTCCTGGGTCCCTTGATCCCTTTATGTTCCCCATTTCCCAAGCTTGGATCGGCTTGGATGTGTTGGGAATCAGCGCGAGTCAGCTGTGTAGGCTCGGCGAAGTGTCAGGCCCCACCCGGGGCGAAGTGTCAGGCCCACCCGAGTCTTTTTCTCCGAAACCCCCGGGAGTGTTCAACTTTTCTTTGCTGAACATCTTCGCCTTTGGTTCCCTGGGTAGGTTTCTCGATTTGGGCGTGTCTTTTTGGGCTGGTTTGGGAAGCCGAAAGGAAACGGTGGGCAAAAAGGCGGCCGTTTGACACATTTTTCATGAGTGCTTGTTGCGGTTGAGTGGTTGAAATCCAACCACTGAACTGCTAATGTTTGATTGATTTTTTTTGCTCCCCTTCCAACAGCAACCAAGTCCTCAGACAACCAATTTTTTGGGGTTCCCCTTTAACTTGGTGGCTCCCAGCCATCCGGTTCCTTAGCTTTTTAGCTTGTTTTGGCGTTTTAGTGGTTGGTTTTTCCATGTAGCCCACTCAAAGTTCGTCACTTTTAGCGGGGCATCTGAGGACAGCGGGCGATAAGACCCCGTTTTCGCTGTCGCCTTTGTGTTGGCAAAATTCCATGGACAGGCAAAGGGTCTCCGACCAAATCTAGCCTGCAACGGTCATTTTGAGGCTTTTGGGTGTTTAGTGTTTAGTGGTTGGTCTTCCATTTCGCCCACTAAAAGTTAGTCACGTGAAGCTTTTAAAGGGCGATCCGAGGGCAGCTCCATTAAGACCAACCCATTTTCGTGGCGGTCGGGTGCAACTGTTTGAACTCAGGAGCCAGTGAGGACCCGATCTGTGGCGGAGTGGAAGAGGGCCATCGAAGGCGAATCTGGGGAGTGGAATCGGGCACCGGGCGGGGGGGAGGGAAAACGAGGTCACTAGGTCCTTTACTGAAAAAGGGATCGACCAAATACCATTTCAGATTTTTGAGTTTGTGAAGGTGTTTTGGAGGTGTTGTACAATTGTGCATGTTTTGTGAAGGCATTTGGAGGCCCAGTTCTATGTCATGACTTTTTGGAGGTATCCCGCCCGGCTTTTTCCCTCTGAGCCTCTTTGGTTCTGGGAGGTGAGGCTCTTGCAAGCGACCGGAAACTCTGCCCCGGGGGCCCCGGGGCACCTTGGGATGTGAACCACACGAGTTCGAACCCGAGACGCGATTCATGGGGCGGTTTCAAGGCGCGGATATCCTGTAACCCCGGGCAACAAAGGATGCAGGCTCCCTATGAAACAGTGGCATCCAGCTCATTTCGGTTGGCTTTTCTTTTTTTTGTTTGCTTGGTAGTTGTCACTGGATTCTCCAAATCAAAGCTGTATCGATTTGCAGGTGGTATCCAATGATTCACTGCCACTTTTGGAGGTCCATAAAAGGGTGCACATTTCAGGATCTCTTTGGAAGGGTCATCCTTTAATATGAGTTTGTCAGCCCAATGGTTCCAGGATTTAGAATTTGCAATTTGCCGAGAGATGTCAGAGGGATCCGCCATGGGTTGCTGCCATTGTTGGTCTGGGTGCCACTGAGATCCCCCATTTTCGGTTAGTTGTTATATTTCATGCCACATCCACTCGTTTCGAATCTCTGCCAGGGGATGATTCCGATGGAGACGGCGAGACCTTCCTGAAGCAGCCAGCCACTCAGAGAGGTTTTGCTTGGCACTTCGATGAGCTTCATCCGAACACCAAAAGGACAACCAGCCCTTTTGGGGCTTCCCCTTCAGGCTTCCGTTCCCCAATGACTTTCTGGAGTCAGGGAAGTGAGACCAATGTGAAGGCTTCGCCAGTTAGACAGACGTTAGAGTGAAACCAATGCCAGTTTCTTAATTTTGACACAGTCTTCGCCATTCCTCTTCCTAATTCTTATGTCTCAGATTTTATGATGGTTATTGTGTCTCTTCATGCCATCCACCTATTTACATTTTTGTTCCTTCTTCCTTTACAAAACTTCTCCATTCATTCATCAATCACATATAGCTATTCTCATATCATTTCTAGAGAGGCCCTTTTCTACAACCAAGTAATTCCTATCTCCCTCTCTCTCTCTCTCTCTCTCTCTCTCTCTCTCTGCGGCCGCGGGAATCACCAAGACAACGAAGAAAGAGAGAGTACACTATCATATCATTTCTCCAATGCGCTTGCTCTTTACCTATCCTTCCGGAAATCCCTTGGGATACACATGGAAGGTAATTGGTCGCTACGGAAAGAGAGTCACGGAGTGATATGGTGGATGGCTTCCCTTTGAAAACAGCCAAGCCGGGTACCCTTCAAGAAACATGAGGCAAACCCTCCCCAACCCTCCCTTGCCTTCCCCCACCCCTCGTGCCATGCGCCTTGCCCTCTGCAGTGCCACGGCACGCTCGGTGAAGATCCCGCCCGATGCTCACGGCATCCTGTCAATACAAAGGCGGCTACCCTGATCTTTGAACAAGCAGCCTCCTACCGAATCGGACCGCTGGTTTTCGTCTTTGTTTCCATTTACCAGGGCAAGCCATTTTGGGGTGACCCTATTTTTGACCCACACCCATATGGAAATACTGTGGATGGTTGCGAAATCCATTTCAGGCACCACCTAAAAAACCCTGAATGAGTCGCTTTCCCTGTAAATACCAACAAACAATGGTTCGCTATGGCTTCAAAGTTGTGCGAAATGGATTTCGTCCACCCACAGTACCACAGGATTGCCCAAAATGATACATTTCGGCCATGAAGTTCATATTTGCCAGTTTCAGTGGATTTGGAGGATCACCCGATGAATCCTGTGATTTTCGGATGTACTCTCCCTCAGACTAACGTGGAAGCTCGCAGAAGGCCTCTGTAAATGGAACCAAGTCTTCCAAGAAAATCTTGGGAACTTACATGTTTCAGCAAAAAAAATGGGAGGATCTTCTGAGTCCTGCGGTTTCTGGATGTATCTCTTGGTTGGACCCCCCCTTTGGCAGCCCACCGAAACCGCACGCAAACCGCCGAGCGGTCAGCGCGGTCAGGGGCCTCTCGAGCACCAGCAGCATGCGCCGGGTGCTGCGGCACGGCGTGAGCGGCCGGGATCTGCAGGAGCCGAGCCGGGAAAGCGTCCATCCGACAGGAGCTTCGTTCTTTTGGTGGGTTGGTGGGTTGGTTGGTTGGTGGGTTACTTGGTGGGTTGGTGGGTTGGTGGGTTTCTTGGTTGGTGGGTTGGTTGGTTGGTTGTTTGGTGGGTTGGTGGGTTGGTGGGTTTCTTGGTTGGTGGGTTGGTGGGTTGGTTGGTTGGTTGGTTGGTTGGTTGGTGGGTTGGTGGGTTGGTGGGTTGGTGGGTTGGTGGGTTTCTTGGTTGGTGGGTTGGTGGCTTGGTTGGTTGGTGGGTTGGTGGGTTGGTGGGTTGGTGGGTTTCTTGGTTGGTGGGTTGGTTGGTTGGTTGGTTGGTGGGTTGGTGGGTTGGTGGGTTGGTGGGTTGGTGGGTTTCTTGGTTGGTGGGTTGGTGGGTTGGTTGGTTGGTGGGTTGGTGGGTTGGTGGGTTTCTTGGTTGGTGGGTTGGTTGGTTTGGTTTCTTGGTGGGTTGGTGGGTTGGTGGGTTGGCTTGGTTGGTGGGTTGGTTGGATTTTCTTGGGGTTGGTGGTTGGTGGGTTGGCGGGTTGGTGGGTTGGTGGGTTGGTTGGTTGGTGGGTTGGTTGGTTGGTTTCTTGGTGGGTTGGTGGGTTGGTGGGTTGGTGGGTTTCTTGGTTGGTGGGTTGGTTGGTGGGTTACTTGGTGGGTTGGTGGGTTGGTGGGTTGGTGGGTTTCTTGGTTGGTGGGTTGGTTGGTTGGTGGGTTGGTGGGTTGGTGGGTTTCTTGGTTGGTGGGTTGGTTGGTTGGTTTCTTGGTGGGTTGGTGGGTTGGTGGGTTGGTGGGTTGGTGGGTTTCTTGGTTGGTGGCTTGGTTGGTTTCTTGGTGGGTTGGTGGGTTGGTGGGTTTCTTGGTTGGTGGGTTGGTTGGTGGGTTACTTGGTGGGTTGGTGGGTTGGTGGGTTTCTTGGTTGGTGGGTTGGTTGGTTGGTTTCTTGGTGGGTTGGTGGGTTGGTGGGTTTCTTGGTTGGTGGGTTGGTTGGTGGGTTACTTGGTGGGTTGGTGGGTTGGTGGGTTGGTTGGTTGGTGGGTTACTTGGTGGGTTGGTGGGTTGGTGGGTTTCTTGGTTGGTGGGTTGGTTGGTTGGTTTCTTGGTGGGTTGGTGGGTTGGTGGGTTACTTGGTGGGTTGGTGGGTTGGTTGGTGGGTTACTTGGTGGGTTGGTGGGTTGGTGGGTTTCTTGGTTGGTGGGTTGGTTGGTGGGTTACTTGGTGGGTTTCTTGGTTGGTGGGTTGGTGGGTTGGTGGGTTGGTTGGTTGGTGGGTTGGTTGGTGGGTTGGTGGGTTTCTTGGTTGGTGGGTTGGTTGGTTGGTTTCTTGGTGGGTTGGTGGGTTGGTGGGTTTCTTGGTTGGTGGGTTGGTTGGTTGGTTTCTTGGTGGGTTGGTGGGTTGGTGGGTTTCTTGGTTGGTGGGTTGGTTGGTTGGTTTCTTGGTTGGTGGGTTGGTTTCTTGGTTGGTTGGTTTCTTGGTTGGTTGGTTGGTGAAGTGTTTAATTGTTGGTGGTATAATTTTGACCCCATACCCATTTGGTTGGTTGGTTGGCTGGCGGGTCTTTTTGGTTGGCTGGCGTGTGCACTTGTTCGTTTGTTTCTTCGTTTGTGTTTCTTGCTTGTCTTGCTTGTTTCTTTGCTTGTTTGCTTCTTTGCTTGTTTGTTGATGTTGGTTTCAAGGCTTGCCGAATCACAGTTGCCAGCGGGTGCTCGTTTGCAAACGCAAAGGCTGAAAGGCGAGGACTCCCAGCAACAGTTCACGACCTGCGCAGATTGCGAGCTTTCTTTCTCTCTGTCGTGCTATGCATTTTTTGGCATGGACTCTTGTTCAGGGCTCCTTAAAAGATACATGTTGCCCATTTGAAACATGGCTTCTTCCACAAAAATACAGGGAAACCACCATCTACAAGGCAATGTTCAGGTGTATAATGTAAGGTTCCCTCTTGTTGATGCTGCACAGGGATAGGTTGACAGATGGGAGGATGGTTGCGCGGGCGTTTTGCCTTGGAAGAAAGGTTTGGGCGTTTCAGGGCGAGGTCCCGGACACCTTTTTGGCACATTGGGATTTGATTTGTGATGTTTTCCTTGGGTCAAGTGATAGAGGTCAAACGATTGAGCTTGCCACGTGTGGTTCACTGTGCTGTGTGTCTAAGAGGTATTCGGGTGTGGCTCAACATTAAACAGCAGGGGCAAACCGCAGGTGTTGGTCCATGTTTCCACTTACCAGGCTTGCGCCATTTTGGAATTACCCCATTTTTGACCCACAGCCAATTGTGGGTTTCTCGTTGTTCCAGCGGTATTCAAGCTCCTCCTGATTGGTGGCTTGGAGATTTGGTGGTTAAGGGACGGCGCCATTTTGGCTTCAGACCCCAGAAAGCCACGAGCCACGTGGTTCTCGGTTCTCCCTTTGGCTGACCTACAAAACCCCAGGCCACACCTTTAGATCAAAGGGTTGCGTTACAGGAAATTCTACAGGAAAACAACTTATTCAGGGTGTTTTGAAGACATTTCCGTATTTTTTTTCCTGTAACCAAACCCTTTGAGTAGAATTTCGGCATTTGCGAAAAGATTCAAGCACTTGCAGCTTAGTCCACTCCCGGATTTTATGTGAATCTCAAAACCTGAAACAAAACAGCACCGAGGCTCCAAGACACGGCACGCCCAAAACCGGAAAAAAAAAAAAAAAAAAAACGCCCACAGAAAGCGCCAGGAGCTGAGCGACGCGGAGCTGCAAGCCGTGGCGGAGCAGGCCCCGAAGTCAATACACGCATACAAAACCTCCGTTGACTAGGTCACCCAGTAGTGCCCTTCTCTCCCCTTTTGTTGGTTGGGAGGGTTCCCCTACTAAAATAGACGACAGAAAAAGGGTACCCTTATTGTAGCCTCTCTACTGGAGGACCTAGTTGACCATTTAATAGCTGCTTCTACTACCTGGTTGGTTGGGGATTGTAAGGCCTGTAGAAACCAACAAAGAACCAGGTTGGTTAAAAACAACAACAACAATTCTCAAGAGGTGTTGGTCGCTGCTCGGGTTTTGTGGGTTTTTTTTTATAGTTACATGTGGAATCATCCATTTGGAATACCATTTGGGTAATTATCGCAGAAAGGTATAAACTTTTTTTTGGCTAATTGAATGAATATTATTGGATCCACAGATACTCTTGATGAAGCCTCAAACTCCCACAGACCTTATTCTTAGATCCGCCCGGATAAACTGTCAGGCGCTAGGACCTACATGATTGAAATATGGGTCGGACCGCTGGTTTCCATTGACCAGGGCCAGCCATTTTGGGGTTACCCTATTTTGGACCCACGCCCATACTGTGGACGGACGAATTCCAATTTGCACCACCTAAAACCCTGGGGTGATGTTTCCCCTGTAAGTACCAACAAACAACGGTTTGCTACAGGGTTGTGGAATCAATGGGTTTATTCCCACTTCTGTGATACAAGGGACTCTCCCCCTTTATATGGGGTGTTGTGAAGCCCTTTTTGTTGTATCACAGAAGGGGTTATTTTCCAGATGCCCCAAGCAGAGGACCTGCGATTTGGGGTTACCATTTTTTTGACCCACACCCATATGATCACTGGAAATAAGAACATAAAGGACCAGGTGAAGGACCTACATGATTAAAATATGATCCCCACTAGGTCCCAGTAGTGCCCTTTCTCTCCCCTTTTTTGGTTGGGAGGGTTCCCCTACCAGAATAGACTACAGAAAACAATCGGGTACCCTTATTCTAAGCTCTCTACTGGAGGACCAAGGCCAACCTTTTAACGTTTAGTTTTCCTTGTTGGTCTATATGAATATATGAAGGTTTTATCAGGTAACCTTTGATTTTCAGGTCCTTCAGGCGACTTCTACAGAAACCCCCACAGTTTTTTCCTTTTTGAAGGTTTTCTTTTTCATTTTTTCATTTTGATGGTTTGTTCTTCTATTTTTTTTTCAGGGGTGCAGAGGTCCAGTTTTTCTTTTAGAGGACCTAGCCCAAGCAAAGGGATCCACTTGATCCCCGGGTGTAGGATTTTCGTTGCGAGGAGCAGCTGGCAGCAGAGCTGCGGCAGATGAACGCCAGCGGGCGGCTGGCGCTCGCCTACGCGCCTGGCGCAGCAAAACCGCTGGGCTTTTGCGTGGACCGGACCATAGCCCCCCCTTTTACACTTCCATTTCTTTTTAGATTTAAACCCCTGTTGGTTTTAAAGGCCCGAAGGGGCCTGTGTCGAGGCCTAGATCAAGATCGCCAATCCAATGCAGAGAGCGGCAGACGCCTGGAGGTACAAGAGTGCCGGAAGGAAATCCACCTCGTGATGAACACCTTCAGCCCAATGAAGATGAGTGGCAACCTCGTTGGAAAGATGAGGACTACGATCATTGGTGGAGGGCAAGGTGGAATCCTACTTCTACATGGCAGCCGTGGCAGGACTGGAAAGGCGGTTGGGAGAAGGAGGAACAGAAGGTAGCGGTGGAACAAATTGAATCAGGAGGCGCTGGTGGAAAGGTAGAGCTGCCGGAGCTGGTATATGATCATTCCCCGCTGACTCTGGGAGATTGGCTAGCGCAAGTGGGACCACAAATGAGTGATCTCTCTCAAGGAGCTGCTGAGTGGTGGGCCGGAACTATGGGACAGGCAAAGCAGATCTACGAGGTCTGGTTGAAATCAACGCCGTTGGAAAGGCTTCAGATCACCGTCGATGTGCCGGACCGGTTGAAAACTCCAAGGTTCGTCAGGACGGAGCAGAGAGGTGTGACGCTGCTCTTGAAGGCAGTGCCGGAGGAGATCAGAAAAGAGCTCATCTCGGCAAGGGAAATCACGTCAACATAGGCTCCTGGTCACCTACCAGCCTGGAGGACCGGGGGAGAGGGCCCTTATCCTGCGGAAGCTCACGGATCTGGGGGCCATGAAGGACTACACGGAGGCGGCAACAGTCTTGCGGGAGTGGCGAAGGTATTATTTGAGGGTGTGGGAGATTGGGGCCACGCTTCCGGACCCGACTTTGCTATCAGTAGCACTTGAACGAGTCGTTCAACCGGTGAATAAAGGAGGAACGCAGGCGTTCAGGGTGGCTCAGGCGAGGTCGCAGCTGGGTTTGGATACGGCACCGACAGCCCTTGGTATCTGGAGCTATTCCGAGCTGTTGTTGGCGGAGATGGACACGGCCAAGTTGATGGTGACAGAAGGGGCGGTGCAGCCCAAGGTCAAGGCAATGCAGGGTAGAAGCGAGCGAGTTGGTCAAGGAACACATCCGGAAGGACCAGCATCAGTCAAGAAGGAGGTGATCAACTGCAGGTACTTCATCTCCGACAGTGGGTGCAGAGCTGGCAAGAATTGCAAGTGGCCTCACGATTGGGAAGGGGTCACGGACAAGGCAACGAGATGCTGGAACTGTGGGGCAAAAACCCATAGGAAGGCGGACTGCACGGTGAAGGCAGGGAATCCACATTTTGGGGGAAAGCCAACGCCAAAGCCGGCTGTGAAAGCCGCGAGGTGCGAGCTGGGGAACAGCTCGGGGGGAGGTGAAGGTGCGGGCGCAGGCGCCGAAAAATCGCCTTGGAAAGGAGGTGACAATAGCATGGCTGGACAAGAGGCTACCTCGTCTGCGGCGGGTACTACAGGTGGTGGACCTACGGCCGGTGGAACGGGCAGCGGAACGGGGGAGTTGCTAGCCGAGGCAACTAGTCTCCTTCGATCGTTGAGGTTGCCGTCGATGAACGCGGTGATCGTGATGAACCAAATGGGCAAAGAAAGTCGCGGCATGGGCCTTCTTGACGGAGGAGCAACGCATGCACTCAGGCCGGGAAAGAGCCAGGTGGAATGGAACCAGGCCGAGATTGTGGAAGTGCATTTGGCGGATGGCTCGAGTACAAGAATGCGGAGCAAGCCGGGAACGTTGACGCTGCTGGCAGAAAAGGGCACGCAGGTCATTGTGCCCATGGGAGCGATGACGGAGGTTGGCTACATGGTGACATGGTCCAACGGAGTTTGTGCGGTGACCTACAAGGGCAAACCGGTGGAGGTCACGATGATCGTAGGATGTCCGATGGTTGAGGAAGACGTGGCCCTGGAGATGATAGACCAGATGGAGCACAAGAAAGCAGAGCTCATTTGGAAACTGGCGATGCTGAAGGGCCAGGTAGAGTTAACCAAGAGCTTGACCTATGAGGAAGCCATGCTGAAAGCGCTGAAGGAGTTCTTTGTGGACGTCCCGGACAGTTTGCTGGCGAGGTTGGTGGTCACGCAGGAGTACGATGTGACGAAGTTGCCGTGGAACAGGCGGAAGAGGAGGACGATTGAGAGAGCAAGGAGAATCCACCTGCATCTCTTCTCGGGCACGGAAAAGAAGTGGGCGGACATGGAGGAGAGTGAAACGATCATGATCTGCTTGGACAAGGTGAACAACCCTGGGCAGGATTTGCTCAATGACGATGTTTACAGTTACCTCATCGAAGACCACGGTTCCGGGGGACGCCTTCAAGGAGAATGGACGGGTTGAGGCAGAGATCGGGGTCCTGAAAAGGGCAACGAGAACATTGTTGAAGGCGGGCGGAGAACCAGGTACCTTGTGGCCGATGGCGTTGAGGCATGCTGGAGAACGACGTCTCCGGAGGCAATTGCATGCGGTTGGCCTGCCCGTGAAGGAAATGCTGCCGTGGGGGACGGTCGCCTATGTGAAGAAGAAGAGTTGGAATGAAAGAGGCCAAGATTGGAGGTTTGACCGCGAACGGGTCAAGATCATGGGCCCCGATGCAGTGATGTCGACAACATCAGGTGGCTATTGGGTAAGGAGCTGCGAAGCGTGACGACACTTTGCAACTACAGATGCAATCAGGGAGCCTGAAGAGGTGATCATCGACCCGGGGGAGGAAGTGGTACTTGAAGAAAGAGTAGGAGCAGACCTCTTGATGCCGAGAGCGGAGAGGCCAAGGAGGCGCTTGCGGGAAAAGACGGCTATGTCGACGATGGTCGTCGAGGGGGAGAAGGTAGAAGATCAGGCCCACTTTGAAAAATGGCACCAACATGCTACTCAATGGGTCAAGGAAGAGCTCGAGATTTTAAATGCAGAATGAGAAGATCAAGAAATGTGGCTTGGAGTACTGCGAGAAGGACTTCAACGGAGGAGTCACATTGAAGCGGCGCTGAACCGGATGCAGGTGGAGGGCGCAGCAAAAACAGAAGAGTGGCTCGTGACGAAGACGGTGTCTATGGGCGAAGTGAGGAGTGAACTAGAAGAGTGGGAGGTCGCAGCGAAGAAGGAATACACGGCATTGGTGGAGGAAAGCAAGGCGGTCAAGCCGATCAGGAAAAGAGACATCGACCAGATTCAAGGTCCTGTCGAAGTTCTTCCTGCCAAGGCTGTGTGTGCCAGGAAAGCGCCGGATGGGCGCCGAAAGGTCAGAGGAGTGGTGTGTGGCAACTATTCGGCTGGCAAGGATGCGGAGAAGCTGTACGCGGGAGGTGCAGACGGATTGCAGATCCGGATGGTGCTGAGAACTGCGGGACAGCGAGGATGGAGCCTTTTGTGCACGGACATCCACACGGCATTCCTTAACGCTCCGCGAAGAGATGATGGCAGGACGATTGTAATGGAAGTCCCGTCGGTGTTCAAGGAGCTGGGCATCGCCCAAAGGGATGAGATGTGGGTTGTCGACAAGGCGGTCTATGGACTAACCACAAGTCCTAGAGACTGGAGCGTGCGCCGCGAGATCGAGATCGATGGAGTGGGAAGGAGATGGAAAGAGGATGAAATTCCTGGAGACAGAGGAGCCGAACCTATGGAGGATCATTGAGGTTGAGACCGGGGTGGTGCGAGGACTGATGTCCATCTACGTGGATGACGTGATGCTGGCCGGCGAAGACAAGGTCATTGAGACGGCCAGAGCAAGGATGGATGACGGAGATTGGAAGTTGTCCCCGGCGGAATGGGCAACGGCTGACGTTCGCGGAGGACCTGGTGGCCAAGTGGGACATCAAGGAGGGTACGGAGGCGTTGAGCTACAAGCTGCTGGACGAGGACAGCAAGGATGGCACCCCGGAAGAGGTCAGAGAGGCTCAGGCTATAACGGGCGCGTTGCTGTGGTTGGCTTCGAAGACGAGACCGGACATTGCGGTGGCGGTTGCAGCAATGTCGAGATGGACAAGGAAAGGTGTGGAGGTTGTCAACCTGGGCAAGGACGTAATGAGGTATGTCAAGGCGACCACGGATCGGGGCCTGAACTACGGACCGGTTGGAGGATGGGCGTCAAAAGAAGGCCTTGGCATGAAGAGGCGAGTGAACATGGTGGAGGTCTTCGCGGACATCTCCTATACGCCTCGGGCGGGGAGGATAAGAGCGTGCAGGGCATCGTTGGCTTTGTGGAGGGAGCTCCAATCTGCTGGGAGTCGGTGAGACAGCCTTTCGTGGCACAGAGCACGGCGGAGGGAGAGCTGATTGGATACTGCGAGGCGCTGACGGTTGGCAGAGCCTTGGTGTCGCTCGCGGAGGTCGTCACTGAGGATGTACGGTGACAACATGGCGGCGATCAGCCTGGCTTCCAACGGAGCCGGGAATTGGAGGACAGGGCTTCAGCCTTGAGGTGGGCCTTGTAGGAGGGTGAATGGGTTTTGGAGCACATGCCGGGTGTACAGTTGGTTGCTGATGGTTTCACCAAGCTTTTGTTAGGTCAGGCCTTTGGTAGCTTTCTGGTGGAGCTTTGTATGGTGAAACAAGGCCAGTGGGCAAACAAGAAGAGCCACTGGGCCGCCGAAGGGCACAAGAAAAGGATCAAGATCGCTAGGGAAGATGAACCAGCGACAGCAGGGGACAAGGTCGCTAGGGGAAATGAACCAGCGACTGTAGGAAGGCCTGACGGGGAAGAAGCCAGAAAGGGCCTGAGAAGATTGAGCAGGGAAGATGAACCGCCCACAAAGAAGTCCAGGGGTGATGAACCGGACTCAACCCTGGAGAATGTAGGACCGCAGCTGTTTTCAGTAGGAACCACTGCCCATCGGGCTGCCTTTCCCAGCTAGGTGAGGCCAAGGCTAGGACCATGATGGCAATTGGCGCAAGCCTCATCGCGGGCGCAAAGGGCATGTCTAGTAATGGTGAGGACGCAGAGCAGAGCGCTATGATGCTTGTGGTGGGAGTTCTGCTGGCGGCGGTTGGAGCAGCTATGGTGATGAAGTGGTCGACCAAGGCATTGACATGTGGAGTCATGAAAGTGATGAGAGTGATGTCGGAGGAGAAGAAGCCGGACATCTATGTGGGTCGAGGAGCAGATGTCCTTTGGGACCAATGGGGGCGGAAGTGGAAGCTGGTGAACATCAAGAGCAAGGGGTTTGAGCGGCAGCAGCAGCCGACTTCCGAGGAGCCTTGGGACGGAGGCGACGAGATCCATACAGGACCGACCACGAGGCAGAGTGCACGGGGGTCGGAAGATGGCGAGCAGCACAACCACGCGAGTGAGGCGTGGCTCAATGAGGAGACTGGTGGCGGAAGCATCAGGACGGGTGCGGCAAGTGCGACGGCGTCGAGTGAGTCGTCCACGATGAGGAAGAAGAGGTGCAACACCTCGTGGAACCAGTTCCAACATGATCATCGAGGCCGTGGATGGACTATGACCCAGATGCGCCAGGAGTACTACAAGAACAAGGGGGTTTGAGCGCTTTTTCAGGCAGATAGCCTGGCCGGTAAATAACCCGGCAACCCTAGATCGGTGCGACCGCACCGAGGGGGAGCCCGAAGGGGTGTGTACACGAAGCCCCTTTTTGACTCAAGTGAGAAGGAAAATACGCGGCCTAGCCTACTGAGAAAGGGAATCGATTTCACTACTGGAACTACTTTTGTTTTTTCCAGGGGTCTTAAGCAAATGGAAGTTTAGGGGCCGCGGGATGGGGTGGGGGGGTGGGGTTCTCTGTATATGGGAGTCTCTTTCTAAAAAAAGCGGACCCCAAGCGTCATGTAAGATTTGAAGGGTTTTTCTATTTTGCTGGGAGACCATACCCCGCTCTTCAGGTACGTGGGGAGTTGCAAGTAAACCGACCACCTCCGACTACAAGATATGGGGGGTTTCTCAAACAAATGCATACTTTTTGTAGTTGGTTGAAACGCAATTGTCTCATATAGCCCACCAACATTCATGCAAGATGGGAGACCATACCCCCCTCTTCATGTACGTGTGGAGTTGCGAGTGAACCAACCACCTCCAACCACGAAAGCCTGGATATTTGCTTGGCATCCACCTTACCAAGTATATTTGGGCAAATTCGAGGCTCACCTGAAATTAAACGAGCTCACACATGATGGCCTATAGACTACAAGGGCTTCCTTTTTCCAGATGGATTTCATCGTAATTTGTGATGATTTCCGTGGGTTGTTGGATTTTGAAGGGAAACCCAAAAAACAAACCTTGAACCCTTCGCCCACCAAATGTTAACAAGCACCACAACCGTTTTAGTGGTGGTTGATCCAAATGTTCAACCAAGAGCGGGCAGGGTTCAAAGAAAACCTTGGGTCAACCCATCCGAGGCCTCATTCTGGTGTCCCTTATCCTGGAGCTTCCTTTGGATTGGTCTGCTGTTTAATGCGCGCCAAAGGGAAGCCGTCGCCACTGTAGGACATGGGCCGACTCGGCCTATTTGGCCATGGGTCAAAATCACGTCCCAGTGAACATCCCAATCCCCAGTAAAAAACGGGTGAACTCACCTACCAACCAAAATGGGATTTCCCACAACGGTTTTGACCACCACAGCCATTTGGGTTTCCCCCTTTTCGGCGGTTCATCAGCAGCCCGACCGACCGACCTCGCCTTCGAGAAATCCCCAAAATGGGATCCCATTTTGACAGCCATGTGGGTTTCCCCCTTTTTTGGCGGTTCCAAACAGCCCGACCGCCGGCCGCCTTCGCCGCTCGCCGGCCTCAGGTCTTCGTGAAGAAGATCGGGTCCTTGAAGCGGGCCTTCCGCTGGTTCGACACCCGGCGCATCGGGAAGATCGCCCAGGTGGCGCGGGCCCCCGGGGCCTCGGCGTAGCCGGGGGATTCGGAGGCGTTTTGGAGTGGGGGATTTAAGGCAGAGGGAGGTTGGGACTTGACGACTTTTGGATGCAACTAGTGGGTTTTCCGTATTAAACCGCTAAAGGTTAAACTTTTAGCAGGGGAGCATGAAACCAAAATACATGCCGTGCTCATGGGATATTTGTGTGAGTAATTGTTGCAGCCCCTTGTATCTCTCAGCGGCTCAATGGGATATACAACTGCTATGTGGCTACACAAACGGTACGGACCCGTTTCCTCATGGGGCTAGCGGCTTTTGGGGTTCGTGGACACCCTTAGATTCGAACTACATCGCTACATGACCCAAGCACCTGGAAAAGAACATTGTGTTTGGTCTTTTTGCCCATGACTTCTTCCCATGTGGGCATGTGTCAAAATAGGGCCTTGGTCCTCGGCTTTCTTGTTGAACATGTGAAGATGAACACCAGAATGCCTCTTGCAGGTCCACAAAAGCGAAATTGAGGATTTGTCTAATCTTGAGCCCCCCCCGTTCGTGCCCGGCAACCCTTCATTGGTGGTTTGGGGATTTGAGCCCCGCTTTCTTGTAGGTACCTGGTTTCCCCACCCTGCAACTCTCCAAACTACCGGGCTCCAAACCACCAGGGAAGCTGATAGTGGAAACCCCTCCAAAGGTGATTGCCACTTTGTTCCGGTGTCCAACAATGAACAATCCAACCAGTTCTTCTTTTGGTTTTCAAAGCTTGGTTCCCTTGAATACGCAGCACATCCATCTTTTGGGGTTGAGGGGAAGCTGAACGCGAGCCACAATCAAAACCGATTCGGGTAGATGAAGGTTAGTAAGGGACAATCCCAACCATAGACAGCTGCGGATGTCCGCCTTCTTAATTCTTGAAACATGTCGCTGGGTAGACCATTCTATTACCTGGTTTTGATTGTGACTCACATGGGGTTTCCCCATCTGGAGCCGATCGAAGGTCTGGGACACCGGCTTCACCCTGCTGCACATCGACTCTGAGAAGCTCTGCGGGTGGAAGCTCCTCGGCACCACCTTTTGGATCAGAGGTCCCAGAGAAGTTGGCGGCGGTTTGGGTGCAACCGTGCTTTTCTATTTGCTTGGGGGGTCTTTTCTTGGTTGCAAGAATTCTTTTCCACATGTTTTTTTTTGGGGGGTCTTTGCTTTGAGATGAGAAGTTGGCCGGAGGTGGGCGAAGTCACTCGTCTGTATGTTTGCGTTCTTGACTCGTTCTTGAATGGCACTGGAGGGAACCCCCTAACATTGGTGGTTTATGTGCCTTTGCAATAACCTGTGAACAAGTAAAGGTCAGGTCTGTGGGCTTGGACGGCCACGTCTTGGTGTCTTGCGCTCCTTGGTAGTTTCATTGCTGACACCTACTTCTCCAGTCGATTGGTCAGAGGAGGTCCAGACTTGCAACCACTACTAAAATGATGATCCCAAACACTTCTCAGCCCAGCAGCCCAACAACCCAAGAAGCCAGGCCCATTTGTCTATGGTGCAGCAGGCTTCCAACCATGGCTTTTGCCCAGGCCCTTCGAGATCTTCAGGCAGATCGACATCGATCCCTGCGATGGCATGATCTCTATGAAGGCGGGGTGAAACGGTGAAACGGGTCCCGGAATCCCACGGTGTTTGTTTTTTTAATGGAAGTTCTTGCATTTTCCCCTTTAAAAGGGGCAGGTTCTTTCAGATCACGGACCCACTCGATCTTCACCGCGTTTTTTTTTTTTGGAAGGGCAGGGATTATATCAAGAATCCTGTTTGAATTGGACACTTCATTTCCCGATTTGGAGACAGCCGTTCTTAAGCACTTGTTCCAAGCCTTGCCCAAGGCTGAATCGAACCGTTTTTTTTGCATTCGCACAGTTTGGACCCGGACAAAACTCCTAAAGCTTTGCGGATAAATTGTTTTTTGGAGGGTGCGCTTTTGGGGTCGCCACCAATTTTTCCCCTGCTTCACAAAGGGACGTTGTCAAGCAGTAGTAGGTTGGACCGTGTACCTGAATGCCCCGCGCTTTGCTTTTCTTCATGCACTCGCTCTTTGCTTTGCCGGCGTCTCCAAAGACCATGCTTTCAAGCTTCTCAAGCTATGTGGGGGTTGTCAAACTGTCAAAACGCCTGGGCCTTTGTTTGCTGGTGACTTGCTCAAAATCGAACCAGCCAAATCCCAGGTGGGATCTTGGGATGGCGAGAGGGCCCCAAGCAGATTTCGCAAGCGATCCGGGCGGGGATCCGGTCATTTTGGGTACAGTGGGCTGGTTTAGTGAGTAGGGGTTTAGGGTTTGGGGTAGATGGCTGGGTGTTCTAAGGCTAGCGTTTCTTAGGTGGAAATACGTCTTCTAGACATCTCTAGCTGCCACTTTGTTTGTTTGGTTGTTTGTTTGTTAGTTTCTTTCGTTCTTGCTTTCTCTTTTATTCTTCTTCTTCTTCTTATTATTTCTTTCCTTCTTCCTTCCTTCCTTCCTTCCTTCGTTCGTTCGTTCGTTCGTTTGTTTGTTTGTTTGTTTGTTTGTTTTCAAGTTCTTGTTTGGGTCTGTCGGATGGCTTTGCCAAGTTTCGTCTCTAGGGTCCTTTCTATGCACCGCTTCACGCCGGCGTGGGAGGAGTGGAAGAGCTTCTTCGCAGAAGCCGCGCAGACCATCGCGCAAGAGATGGAGCCGCGGCTTTCCGCACACGGGGCCAATCGCGGAGATGTGGGTGCCCTAAATATGGGGTATGTGTTAAAATCAGGTTTGGTTCCCCTTGAAATCATCAGGGGACTTTGGTTTCCCAATAAAAAAAGGATAAAAACAACAGTCAAGCTGAACATGGGATCCTCAAAACCGTACAGCCTGGGAACCTAGGGGCCCCATCCAGTGCAGCTTCATACTTTTTCTGATGTGTGGGAGAGCAAAAAGACAGTGACCATGATGTCAATAAAACTGTTTCGCATGGTTTCTCTCTGTCGTTCGACTTTTTTAACTGGGGGAGCAAGTATTGCAGAGTCATATGAGTGTCTTATTTCAATTATTCTCGTGTTCTGATTGGATGCTTTCAACGCGGAGCCAAAATGACATCAACCATTTGCTTTTATGACACACCCCAATGTGGCTGAGTCCACATTTCCATTTCCCCTGATGTTCGGGCCAATCCCCCTAATCCCCTTTTGGGTTTCCAAAAGGGAACCAGTGAAACAGAAGTTGGTCAAACGCGGCCATCAACCTGTTGGAGGGGATCAATTTCGAACATTCCGCTCACCAAAGAACCACAAGACAGCAACATCAATACGTTTGTCTCACAGGAATCGGAACTCAAACCGGTGGGAGTTTCCTTCTGGTTTCCCTTCAAACGCCAACCAAAAGGTGGTGCTCACCATTTTGAGAATTCCCCTTCTGGTCTGGCCCTTCACGCCATGTCCGGAGTCGGCAGAGGTGAGGGTTGCTTCTTGGGGCTGCTTGAAGCATGCAAAAGCGATGTCCGACTTCCAGCGAGTTTTCCTTGGGCCTGGTCACTGGTTGGTTTTCGTGCATTCCCGCGGTCTCAGGCAACTTGAGCTTTTTCTGTGCACGGCAGTCCACAATCCCTGCAACTGGTTGGGTTTTGCGCGTGCAGTTTGTCAACGCGGAGGAGCAGAACGGGGGCAGTGACTTTGAGCAGCAAGTGCGCGCGGGAAGCTTAGCGTGAGGGATCGGAGCGATGGTCACGGAGCGGCGGTCACGGATCACACGATTCTTTGGCGACGGAGAAAGTTCCTTTAGCTCCAGTTTTGGCTCGAATTACAATTGACGACGAATTACGGGGAAGGAGCAGCCTCTTGATCACTCCACTTCGCCCAATTAAGCATCAAGTATTCTACAGGTGCTCCCCCATTACCTTCCAGATAGCCAAATCATTTGTCAGCCCCGCGTCCGACTGGCTCCCCCCGATGAATCTGCAGATCTCCTGTAGCCACTGGCGACATGTTGTCCGGACAAGATTATCTGCGTTCGTGTGGGCAAAACCCTAGCCTGCTCCCCATACAGCCTAGCGAAGAGGTGGGACACGTCAAAGCGAGCTTTCTCAAAAGTCCCCTTTCCTGGAGGTCCCTAGCATTTAATATGTCCCTTTCACGCAGTGGGATCAAGGGGGTTTTACCCCACTTCTGTGATACAAGAGAATCTCCCCCGTTATGTGGGGGGTTAGTGTTGGGGATATCACAGAAGTGGTCATTTCTCACAGCCCTGCTTTCACGTTTTACCCTCCAATCCAAGAAGTGCACATTTTGGGCTTCACAAGGATTTCTCGTCTGAACCATGGGCTTGATGTTCGGGGGAAAAATACGTAGTACGATAGTGGAATTCTGAACACAAACGCCAGCATCCAAGATACGGTGGATTCCTGCTCCTGTTGAAATAGATTGGGTCGTTCATTCCTTGAGTTGCAACTGGCTCCCCTACTTGAGTGTGTCTTTTTTGCGGGCATCTTTTTTGTTTGTTTGTTTTTTTCAGGAACGCTGAAAGGACAGCCACCATTTTTGTCGGGGGGAGGTCCGCTTCCTAAAACAAGACACACCTTGATGTCTTGGTTGGGAACTCCGTCTCCGGTTTTCGCCTGTTCGGAGCTGCATCCCGCCAAGCTCCGTGGGCACGCCATGAAGCAGAAGGCGGCGCAGAAGCGGAGGCCGCGGTTTTGATTGGGACGGTTTTGATGTTCCGCCCCATGACGGGTGTGGATTTTTTGGATGAATCGGGCCCTCCCCAATGTGGAATCGGTGTTTCTGTTGGCTTCCTGTTAAAGCCACATTTTTTTTGTTTTTTTGAAGAACTTCGGTGCTCCTGTTGCTTCCCTTTTAATGCCACAAACACGGGTACCCCCACAAAAACGACTCGCCCCTGAATCAAAGAGCACTTCCTTGAAGGCCCCCGGCCCTCCAACAGAAAAAGAAAGCTTCAAAGAAAAATGGGTAGACCATCTTTATGTTTTTTTCACGAAGAATGGGTCAGCTCTGCGGGGCTTGGTGCCCATCCCTTAGCTTGTTCTGTTTATTTACGGCAATGAGCCCCTTCGGGCCTCTGTAGGGAAAGTGATGTACATGTTGCCTGTGGAGCAAGGAACCGAGCCATTTTTTTCGTTCATGGTGTGCCGATTTTGTTCTGCTCATTGGTTTTTGAGGAAAAGGCTTCCCGTTAGATAAAGTTAGAGTCACTGATCGTGCTTTTACGCCCTGATGGGACAAGCCAAATCGTTGCCCCCCCCCTGTACGGTTCCTTCTATCAGGAATGTCAAACCCGCCCCCCAAACAAAAAATCCCTTGGACGAAGGACAATTCCGATCCCAGAACAAACTTGTGTGAAATTTTGACTGCCACCAGAGTTCCACTCTGATCAGCCCAAAGAAAAACGACTTATTTAAGAAGTTTTGAACTGAGAGAGGCCCCGTCTGAAAAACCTTGGGCTTAAGTGGACCTTGGGATGACACGCCCTAGCGGGTCGCCTGGCTTCCAGGTGGGTTCCTTGGCTTCCAAGTTGTTTTCTTCTTTTTCTCGAAACGCCATCCACGAGGGGGGGCGGTAAGTTACTCTGTTTGGGACGCACCCACGTGGATCTCTTGTTTTTCTGGGTTGCTCACTCAGCTCTCCTTTGGGAGGCGCGTTCGGTGATTTTTGCCTTTCCCGTCGAAGGGGGGGGGGCGGGGTGCACAAGCCTAGTGCTGGGCTGCTCAAGGGCCATAAGCACGAGCCCTAGCCACGAAAGGATTCGGCTGTGGTTTCCAAGAGGGTGCCATGGACAGTTGTGTTTGCAACCCTCTCTGAGAGAGCCCCCGGCAAGTTAGAAGGATGGCCAGGCGTTCATGTTCCTGGAAGAACCCGAGGATGAGATGTGTTTTTGTTTGTCCTTCTGCTTTTCTTTTCTGTTCTTTTCCTGAGGGCGGTTGCTTGGTTGCGACAAACCAGCCCTAAAGCATGTGAAACAGCGCTACCATGCCACAAAGTCCCAACCTTGGGTTCGGATTCAGCACTTTCCAGTGGTTCCCCCACTACTTTCCTGGGCACCTTAGTCAAGTGCAAAATGGCCCGTTTGCGGACCTGTCCAGATTCTTTGCATTTGTTTCGGCGCTGAATGGAAGTGAGCTTGAACTTCCGGTTGCTTGGAGCCATCAACCCATGGCTACACACACAACAAAAAAACATGTGCCCTTAGCGGCGTGTCTAATTTTGAGGCCTTCTTTGGGTGGCGTTAGCGGGAAGCCAACAGCAAACCAACCACTTTGGGGTTCCCCTATTTTGAGACAAACCCACAGTGACCTATTTTGAGACAAACCCACAGTGACCGTTTCTTTTGGACTGCCCGGCAGGAGCCGACGTGGTGGCTACTCTTCGGAGGAGACCGAGCCGGCGTTTGGGGCGACAGCAAGCTAGAAACTCCTCCGAGCCGTTGGTGTGATGTCGGCTCTCTTCTGAAACCAGCTGAAACGGGGGGTGAATTTGGTTTGAGACACGGCCATTTGCTGTGGGGCTGTCATTTATCATCTTCCAGCCATTCCCTCTCAGACCTCCGGAGGATCTCGGTTTTTCTTGCACCTGGGCGTGAAACACGTTGGACCTTTTTGCCACTGAGCCTAAGTTTAAATGCGCGCCCCAAATCTGTTGGCCTGTGGGGACGATGGAGGTTGGTCGGGATGTTCATCACCCCGAATTTTCGCGGCCATCAAAGCTGCAATTTTCTTGTGGGTTAGATTCAGTCAGATGCGAAGCACGTTTTGGATACACGCGCTTCGAACCCTGAAATGTTTGGTTTCTGTTGGCACAAGTCAAACATTGGAGGCTCAAAGTGCACCACCTTTACGAGCGCAGGGCTCTTCTAATGGAAGGAGGGCCGTTGATTTTGACCCAAGGATTCCACAGCTGCACTAAGGCCAATGGTCATTGGGTGGTTATGTCCCAGCCTGGGGCTCCTTGGCATGGCGTCATGAGGTTTGAGCCGGCTTCATGGGAAAATCCGGTGTGCAGTTGTTTAGCGCGACCCCTTGATGACTTATACTGGCTGCAATCCAATTGATGGTACAACTGAGTACCATAGATGACATTTTGTGATTAGCCATGGTTTAAATCATCATCTGGGAAGTCGCGGTAGTGACTGACCGGTGGTGTTTGGCTCAAGTTTGCGGGTCCGTCGCGCCTCGGATGAGCGTCGCCGGGTCCCCGCGTCGATCACCTTCGTGTCGGTGGAGAAAGAGACATCGGCCCGGGGCAGATTGGTGGGGTCCGCCCGTGCGGTTCGGCCTTGCGGGTACTTGTTTACTTGTTTTGGTTTTTCTCTTTTGGTTGTTGTTCTCTGGTGTGTGGGAAACCCTGATCTTTGGGACCAAGTTTGCGGGTCCGTCGCGCCTCGGATGAGCGTCGCCGGGTCGCCGCGTCGATCACCTTCGTGTCGGTGGAGAAAGAGACATCGGCCCGGGGCAGATTGGTGGGGTCCGCCCGTGCGGTTCATCGTCGATCAAGGTTGCACTTTGGGACCGGGGATTGGTTTGCTTTTGGGGAACCTTTCTTTGTGGCTTGTTTACCCCAACTAACCCATTGCCTGGGCACAGGTTCGTGCCCGAATCACAGGTTATCAGCCGTAGGACTTTCCTACGCGCTTGAGACCATCAACTCGACCCCACGCTCTCGCAGAAGTGTCGTGGATGAGGAGGCTATCCTAGGTGGTCTCCGTTCAGGTGAGGACTTGCCAGACTACGACTACGAGGAATTCGAGGCGGTTCAGCAGGTCAGGATCGCAGGGGTGATGATCCCGATAGGGACACACCCCGAAGCCGTGGCAGGCACACTGACGATGGAGACGACCGCATTTTCCGTCAGGCCACCGATGATGAGCAAGGACGAGGGGCTCGCCCCGATAGGGGCGGCTCCGAATCAGGTTTCGGACAAGGACATTTGGACTTCATCAGTATGGCGATGAACATGGCTCGTCCTCATACGGACGACCTGGAAGCCATGCCTAGTCGATCTCCAGGTCTCTTTTTCCAGGTGAATCACAGGCCCCGGAAGGAGTCGAGGACAGGCTGCAAGGGCCAGGAACCATGGTCTTGGCTCCGAGAGATATCTCGGGTCGATCAACTGGGTCTCAGAATCCAGGCCAGTTTGATGAGCACGAGGAGAGGGCGTTTGCAGGCATCGGATACGATGCCCTGTTATCGTCAACCGCGGGATGGGGCGGTAGCGTGAAGCCTGAGCCTGATACTGATAGGCCCAACCCAGTTTCAACGACTCCATTTGAATTCGATAATGATGAAGATTATGCCGCATTCGCGGATGCTTGTGATCAGGAAGAGAGTTTGTCATACCGAAATGCAAGGAGCCGTGATGCTGCGAGGGCCAGGAGCCTCACTCGTGGAGCTGCGAGGGACATTCGTGAGGACAGGGACGCCCGGGGCACCCGTAGGGGTTTGGAGGCCATCCATGACGGAAGAGGACCGATAGGTCCTCCCGTGATTGAACCCGTCCCGAATGTTCCCCCTTTTCCAAATATCACTTTTGGAGGACCGCTGCATCAAAGAGTCGAGGACATTAACCGGAGTACTGGTCCGTCCAGGATCACTGAGCGGGCCGCCAACGTGGTTGAAGCAGGTGCAAGGGACGGAAGACTTGCGAGTGCGCTAGAGATCAAGGATCGTCCGCCGATCGCAAGCCCGTTAGGGCGAGATCTCAGCGACCTCGAGCCACTAAGGTCAAGTAATGAATTCACTCCTCAATGGGGATCGGCCAGCAGGGAACGCAGTGCTTCTGCAAAGAGGCTGTCACCCTTAGCCGGAGGGACCGATAGGTCGAAGGCGAGGAGGGCTAGCCCTGAACCGATAGGTTCAACGCCGCAGGATGAGGACATGTTTGATCCAGCTGATGTTCATATTCAATCCACACCTGAGTCCCATGGGTCGAATGTTAATCCCAGATCCGGCGATAGCCGGCGAAGGGGCGTCAGTCCAAATAGGGCGCTCAGGATCACCGATGGTCTTGTTTCTGACCCCAGAGGGCGCACCAGAGTTGAAAGGGTTCCTGAGAGGATCGAGATATCGACCCCTTCGGCCCTCAGATCTCATTCTTCTGGTGACTCCGGTGACGCTAGGACTAAGGAAGTATTTGAGTTGCACATCCAGGAGATGTTCGAAAGAGGCGAAGCTTCTAGCTCTGTTGTGAACACCCTTAACGCTTTTGCTAATCAGATCAGGTTACTGAACGGTCAGGTGAGTTCCATGCGCAGGGAGTGGCATGATGAGAACCAGCAGATGAAGGACAGGGTTAGTCGCTTAGCCACCGAGGTTGAGACCCAAGCGGATGCTGACCGAATGCGATTGATAGTTCAACGGTTTGCCGGTGAGATCGTTCCCGATAGTAGAGCGATCGTTAGACATGCAATCGATGAGCAGAGCGAGATCATAGATCAGAGGATCAACTCACTCTCCAATGAAGTTCGGGATTCCGTTAGGAACGTAGAAAGTGGAATGGGTCAGCTTCGTCAAGTGATTCAGGATAAGCATCACGCTATCTTCAGAAGCCAAGGTGTTTTTGAGGGCCAGACAAATACTGAGATTGAGAAGTTTTAAAAGCGACTCTTTTCGGTAGAGAAGGCCGTTAGGCTGCCTCCATCTTCTGATGCTCCGGCTGCATCGGGGCCCGATAGGGCCACTAGCAGCGGGACTGACGTGAGTTTCAGGGACTTAACCGCGAGAGTCGATAGACTCCAAGGTGAAAGTCGACATGCGGAATGGGCTACTAGGGCTATTGACGAGCTCCAGGATGAGCACAGAACGTTTGAAATGCTGGAGTCACGGGGTGGCAGGGGATACCACATTGTCGATAGACCTAGGGACCCCGATGCCCCTCAGGATTGGCGCGAGGCGATCGAGGAGATTAACCGGAAGGTTCAGGATCTTACTCGTAGAGTCTATCGCCAAGGTCGGGATCATGATACCATCGTCGAGAATGTCGAGGCCGCGAACGCCCGCATCGCTACGTTCAATGAGAGTGCACAAAGGCTTCAGCAGGCTGCGCAAGCAATAAGAACTCAGCTTGGTAATATTCCTTCAAGCACGGAACAGACACAGGCCGTCGTTAGACGGGAGCTTGTCTTCTATCGCAACATGTTAGATTCGACCATGCGGAGACTAGGCGTCGTCGAGAACAACATCCGCGCCCTGAATGAAATGAATACCCGAGTTATGGGGCAGCTTGCCGATCTCGAGGGACATGTTGATGACGCGGCCGATATGCGTCAGGTCGTTCAACAAAATCCTCGTGGACCCCAAGGGAGGCCAAACGTCGGGTACAATGCTTTCGCTGGACAAGGACACAAGATCAGGTCGCCGACTCCTACTCGTGGAGATAGAAATGCTCAGAATTCTGTCCCATCGGCCAAGTGGGGGCGTTAGCCTAACTGATCATGTCTTCGAGGACAGTAGGAGAATCAACGCGAGTGATCAACCTCAGGACGACAGGGGGTCAATCTTGCCAAGCGTGCCTAGTAGGGTTGATGCTGATTCTCATGCAAACAGGCGCCCTGTCTTTTGTGTTAGGGAGAGGGGGGATAGCCGGAGCAGAAGGGCTCCGCAGATGCAAGATAGGTCATACTCCCCGCCGAGGCGCACAGGGGGTGCCGACAGGGAGCCCAAGGTTAGGAGTCGGGAATCGAGGAATGAGAGACCAATCCGCGATAGCTCGACGTCCCAATCGTCAACAAAGGGATGGCCAAAGCGACAGGGCCCGTGCTGACGTTCCGAGTCCTGGCGTTACATGTGAGCGTGCGTTCTGCCAATTGTGTAAGGGTGACGAGGGGGACTGTTGGAATTGCCAGCTCTTGAAGACGAAGTGCTGGGCTTGTCGCAAAAATTCTCAGGAGATATCTATGTATTCCTGTCATGACTGCGATAAGAACATCTGCAATGAGCATACGTTTCTTGGGCATGACTGTCTTGAACGGTGTTCGCGCTGCCATGCGGGACATGAGCGCGCTGGCCGTGGAGCGCCGCCTCCCCCTCCTGGAGGAGGAGGCGGTCATGAGGGATTACCGGGTCACGGTCGAGGCGGATGCGGTGGTCATGGGTGATTTCCGCGTCCACCTCCCGGGCCTGGGCCTCCTGGCCTTCTGGACCAATTGGTGGCCCAGCTGGAGGCGGCGGGGTGCCTCCCAGGGGACAACCTGGGGGAGGAGGAGCGCCGACGTTTAGCGGTACTGCTGTAGATTCTCACGGAGTGGAAACAATCAATGTGGTTCCAGCTTCTACGGTCCAGCCTACGGGGGTGGTGTTAACCACCAATTTATTGGTGTTGGCGTTAGCCAGCCCAACGTTGCTGCAGGTTACCCATCTAGTGTTGGCAGTGCTAGTAATCTTGGGCCAGGTCTTAGTCTTGGCTACAGCATTCACGGGCCCGGTAGGCAGGGAGATGGCGGTCTTCTTCCTGAAGCCTTGAGAAAAGATGATGGGCGGGATAAGTGCACTAAATGTGGCAGAATCCCTGAGTTCGGTTTCCCTTCCGGTTTCATGCGTTGGTTGTGGAATGAGGGCATGTGAGGTGTGCTGTCCTTTGCCTGCCAGGCTGTGTGAAAGCTGTAGGGTTACTTCTTGTACCCTGATAGGGGCGCTGATTTCAACCGTTGTTGATAGCAAGGATCGGTACCATCATACATGGAACACGATCGTGTTGCCTGCTGAGCCGACAGCTGATAAGCTTCGAGAATGGATCTTCGAGGTGAAGGAGAGGGTCAGGAATGCTTTCAGCTTTGACTCTGATTACGCGTTAGCGTGGATTTCAGAGACTGAAAGGCTGGACTATGATGCGCTAGGAGGGCCCTGCAAGTACCCGGTGTTGGATTCCAACTTCACGAGTGCTATCATGGATTGCATCAAGACTAGGGCCGTTAGGGACAAGATGAATCGCCTTACGGAGGCCGCTCAAAATATGATCCCTCCTCAGGGTATCAAGGGAAGGCAGATCTTGAAGCTTCTGCTGAACCACTTGCAGGCTGGAGTTGAGGACGACCAGACCTTCAAGATCGCTGAGCTGACCAGTCTCAAGTGTCGGCAAACAAGTCATTCTGATGATGAGGCTAGGCTCCGGAGTTATCTGAGCACTTGGGACAATCTCATCTATGGGATCAGAAGGAGGATCGATGATGGGGGTGCTGCTCATTCACAAAGGTTCGTCACCTACGCAGAGATGGGATCGCAACAAGATTGTTAGGTCTTTCGCGTGGCTCTATAAGGCTTGTCAAGGCTGTGTCGAACGGTGGCAGAAGCGCCAAAACACGCTTCAGATGTATCAGACCTTCCACGAGCAGAGGTCGCGGTCGGGCTCTCATTCTCGTGAGAGGGATCGATATCCTGGATCCTGGGGTTGTGCGAAGATACGACCCGCTTGCCAGGAAAAGGTCCGGGAAGGACGGAAGGCCAAGATCATCTTCGCCCGGGAGGAGTAGTCAGAGAGACTCTCCAGAGGGATAGGCGGACCCCGTCTCCCAAGTCACCGAGGAGGCAGTCGCCTGCCGGACCTGCTGATGAACACAACGACAAGAGCCCGAGGAATCCTGCTGCGCCCTCTACTCCGAGCGTTAGGGACAAGCCATGTACTTCGGGTACTGCTACGACTGGATGTATGGCAAGTGCACTGCTCAGCAATGCAAACTTGCATCAGAAACCGCCTCCGGGTACGAAGCCTATCACGCCTCGTACTACTGCTGGTCCGGTCGTTGAAGATGAGGAGGAAGAGGCCCCTAGGTCACCTACGCCCAGTCCTCCCGATAGGGAGGCGAGGCGTCTTGACAGCCCCGCTCAAGGATTATTGACGGATTTTTGGGTGGGGCGGGCCGTAACCCTAAGGCCGACTGTGATGTTGTGGCGTGTCCCGTGATGTGGGCTGCTGCCCCAGCTATCGGTGCACCGGGTTGTTTCCCGCCTGGCGTTAGCAGCTGGGAGAAAAGTGAGAGTGGCGCGTTGTTCTTCTCGGGCACTACAGGCGGAGGTCCCGGGTGGGACCAGGTCATTTGGAGAAGGACTACTGGTGCTAGGCAGGAGATCAGACAGGAGTTGCGAAATGCTGGGCTTGTGCCTAATGAGGCTAGAACGTGCCAGGTAGTGGTTCCCACAAAGAGCAGGATGGGCGAGTACGTCCCGGGTTTTGATCAGGCGGTGGCGGCCACAACCGCAGGGCGGGAGGCCGCGCAGGCTTTGATGAAGCTGCTCACGTGCAAATTTGATGAACTCGAAGAGGGCCTCGGAGTTATTCGAGGAGAAGGTGCTGAAGGAGACTGGACGTGAAGCTGGAAATTGGGTGAATGTTGATCAGGCCGTGTGGTTCCTGAAGGAGGTTGTGGGGATGGAGAATGCTGAGATGACTTGGACATTCTGCAATCCGGCAATCAAGGCTCTCCCGGTCGGGCAGGTTGAGGTCATGCTGATGGCCATGTACGACGAATCTGGTGTTCTCCTCAAGGTTCACACCAGGTTGGTGGCCGTTAGGTTCACGCGTGAGCTTTCAGGCTGTGCGACGTAGGTACACAGACGGGGACGCTCCTGGTGAGTCTCTCATGTATGAGATGCACTGGGATGAGCTTCCTATGGTGGGATACGTCGTGATGAAGTTCCAGGACTTCAGGAAGGCAGCCCAACTCCAAAGGATGAGGCGGAATGGAAAGGCCGTGATCGAGATGTTGATGACAAGGCCAGATGAGTACGACTCGATAGGAGATGGGAGACCGGATGAGGGCCTGGTTCCAATCACGGTGCCTATGCGCCCCGATGGCGAAGTATCGCCTTCCTGGTACGTCAGGGACAGGCTGCGGAACTACTCAGGTAGGCACGTAGTGGTCATGGTGGATCTTCGGGTGCACTGGTCGCTGATTGGGCCCGTGTGTCTGACAAGGAGGAAGACTCTTGCCGTTCGGGACAAGATCCAGACGGGTGCGTGGAAGGCCGCATACATGTTCGATGATTACGCGATAGTGTATCATCGCGTTTGGGGCTATGGTGATTTTACCCCCGATAGGGGGAGTCACAAGCGGACTCGTGAGGATGCCAGGCTGAATGTGACCAGTACCTTCTGTTTGAGGTGCGCGGAGATCACACCATCTGGGATGCACTTGTGTCCTGGATGTGCGCTCCCGGTTTTCTACCCAAATTTCATCCCCAACGCGGACGAGGAGGACTTCGCGAGGAGCCGCATTGTCCCGGAGTGGGTGAGGAGCATGGGACAGTTCAACCCCAAGAGGATCGCTTCCGATGTGGTCGGGGTCATCAAGAGGAACTTGATTTCCTATTCGATGGCATCCGACCTGAGGTTGACGGTGCAGAGCGGCATCCGGTTGCCTCCCTATCTCGGGCAAGATAAGGGTGGAGTCGACGTGGCGTGGGATGAAATGGCGAAGGTGCTCTTTCAGTTCTCCTACGTGTCGGGCATCTCGGCATCGGACGCTTTCGTGGAGAAGTGGGTGGCAAAGCACCTGATCAAAACCAACCAAATCGATAGATTTGAGTCGGTGACTGAGTCCTTCCGAGCGAATCCGGCGCATGCAGCCCAATAAAAAAAGACATATGACGACTTCCGTTAGGAAGTTCGCTCGTCATGACACGTATTTGTCCTTCTACATTCCAATGGCTTATGTGATTGGCGCTGCTGCGGGTCATCTGACTCCGATGTATTCAACCCATAGGAAGGATGCGGATATCCTGGCTAGTCATCGGCTGATGGCTGATATCAGGAACTACATGGTCTCGTCGACGGGGTACGAGGGAGGCGATTGCCAAAGGTGCAGAAGGCGATCAATGATGGACGATCAGAGCCTCCTGCCCCTTTCCGTGATCCATTCGTCTACGTTAGTGACGAAAAGGTGAGGACCGTTGTTGATGGTAAACAACCTGAGCCGCAAGACGTGAACGTCGACGAGCTTCAGTCGGTGCATCATGCTGCACAGGGTCCTGGCCCGAAGCAGGAGCCGGTCATCAAGGGCGGAAAAGGAAAAGGGAAGAAGGATGAAAAGGGTGGTAAGGGCGATAGTCCTTCCGAAGGCAAAGACGACTCCAGCCCCAAAGGCCGAGCCGAAGGGGAAGGCAACTCCAGTTCCTGAGCCGAAGAGCGCTCAGGCTCCGAGGGCTGAGTCCGAGGAGACGAAGCGAGCTGACCCGAAGGTTGAGGTCAAGAAGGAGAAGGGGAGCGGAGACGATGCTCCCGGCGATAGTCGGGGCTCGGCTGAAAAGCAAAAGAGGGAAAGAAAATCTCGTTGGGATCCGGAGGTGCCTGCAAAGGAATCAACGAAGCGGGAGGCATCAAAGAGACCCGACGATGTTGACAGCAGGCCAGGTGCGGCGGCGAGAGAGGCGAGTGGAGATGATCTTCGCTCCGCGCTTGGCAGGTCTTCGGCAAAGGACGCGGTAGCGCCCTTGGCTGCTTCCAAAGCAATGGCGAAGAAGCCCGAAGGGAGTGAGGTCAGACTGCGCTCGGCGGAGCGGATTGCTGCGAGCCCGCCGGACTGGCGTCAGCAGAGGCATTGGGGCTGGTGAATAGTGAGCTCAACGAGCAGGACCGTGTTTCCAATTTCAGAGCGCAACATGCGATTGCCATTTCAAATCATGACATTAAGTGAGGTTAATTTATTTCCCTTGTAAGTGATGTTGTCTCATACTCATTTTGACATCATGCATGGCATCAACATTGAGTGCAATTTGCAAGCCCGGCGGAAGCCGCGGTCGTGAGATCGCCTCTGCTGGCTGTGAACCTTGAATTCAAGTACTATAGTTTCAAGCCTTCGCGTGATGCCCGGCGGAAGCCGTGGCCGGCCATCGCTCGAATTGGCGCATTGCTGTGCGCGGCAAAATCACTGCAATCGTAAATGACATTGCCTTTGCTGCACCTAACATTGACCCAAAGCTTTAAATTTTCCTACCATGACTCATGTCACTGACCTTCCATCCTGAGGCGCCTGATGCCTGCATCGTCTCTGCCTCAGATATCTTTGCGCCGGGCCCAGGGGTGTCGGTGGTTAGTCTTAACCGACGCGCCTCCGCAAAGCGGGGGTGTTGATGGTAGGTAGCCATTCGTCATGTACAGTTTAACTGCATGTACCGATTGGCATTGGAAGTGTTCCTGACTTTTCTATAGATTCCAACCTTAGTGTTTTTTCAAGACAAA
The DNA here is from genome assembly GCA_963377175.1 of Effrenium voratum. Lineage (NCBI taxonomy): Eukaryota > Dinophyceae > Suessiales > Symbiodiniaceae > Effrenium > Effrenium voratum. The sequence goes on along the minus strand of CAUJNA010002335.1, from coordinate 529,245 downwards.
CCACGACGAAGTCGCATTTTCAGAGGTAGACATGGGTGGACATAAGCCCCATGGTAAATCTGATGTTCACCAAAAAGGACCCCACCCTTTGTGAAAGGGCCACGAGTGAGCTTCCTTTTGGTGGCTTCAAACACTTTCCTTCGCGTGTCTTTAATTGAAAAAAAGGGGCCCGAAACCCCAAGGGTTTCCCTTCCAAGAAGCTACGAACAACTTTCCACGCCGATGGACAGGCAGCGCCTCCGGCCGAGGCGGGGAGAAGATTACCCCAAAATGGTACCCGCGAAAAGCAGATTCCTTGCGTTTCTTTCTTAAATAAGAAGTGGCTTTTTGGGGTGGCTGAAAGAGAAACCAAAAGGCCAAGCGCCCCATGTTGGGGGTCTACCAACATGAAGTTTTCCTGTGGTCTGGTCATGACTGAATTTAAAGCCCCGCACAGCCCAATTCTAATTATTCAAGCCCTTTCAGCAAGTCAATTCCCGTAGACCCCTGTAGATTAGGATGAACTTAGTAGCGAGGGAACGATTGGCGCACATAAATCCGAATGTAAATTTGATGTCCACCAGTTAGGCCATTTGACAAATGCACGTTTTTGTTTTGGGAGGGTCCATACTTGTTTTTTGATTTTCGATGGTAGGGAGTTTTCACAGACGACGCTTGCACCATTGGCGTGTGGCCCAGGCTGGACCTTCTGCCCCCTTGACTATATACTCAGTATGCCAGGAAAAAATGGAGCCCACACCAGGGCCCACACCAATGGCCGGGTGTGCTTGGATCTCGAGGGGTTCTGGGAGGGTGGAAGCTGTTGACCGAGCTCACGGTTTCAATTGCTTGATGAATCATATTCTTTTTGTTCCCTTTCATGTTTGTTTAAAAGGAACTGCCCAGATTCTAGTGCCTGGTCCTATGGTGTTATAGGAAGGCCTATAAAAACCTTTGACTGTCTTGGTAGAGCCAACAGTCAGCACGGGTTTTGAGCACTGCGACTCCCACATTCCAATCTGGGGTCGGGTCAGCCCTGGCACCCTCCAACCCCATGCAGTTTGTGGAGGCGCAGGCGCCCGGCTGCTGAATGGGTTTGCCTTGGTAGCATGTCTTGTGGAGAGTGCCAAAGTGAGAGCCATCGACCTATTGAAAGGTCAGTAACAACTGAACAAACACAATAAGCGCAGCAGATGTAGAAAGTGCAGCAAAGCGCCAGCCTGCTGGGGTGGCTGAAAGAGAAACCAAAAGGACAAGCGCCCCATGTTTGGGGTCTACCAACATGAAGTTTTCCTGTGGTCTGGTCATGACTGAATTTAAAGCCCCCCACAGCCCAATTCTAATTATTCAAGCCCTTTCATTCAGCAAGTTAATTCCCGTAGACCCCTGTAGATTAGGATGAACTTAGTAGCGAGGGAACGATCGGCGCACATAAATCCGAATGTAAATTTGATGTCCACCAGTTAGGCCATTTGACAAATGCACGTTTTTGTTTTGGGAGGGTCCATACTTGTTTTTTGATTTTCGATGGTAGGGGGGTTTTCACAGACGACGCTCCCCTTGACTATATACTCAGTATGCCAGGAAAAAATGGAGCCCACACCAGGGCCCACACCAATGGCCGGGTGTGCTTGGATCTCGAGGGGTTCAAGATTTGTTTATTTTTTAAATGTTTAAGGTTGTACTTCTAAGTTTCAAGTTTTTAAAAATGTTAAAATTTACAGATCTTACGATTTTAAGATCTTAAGATTCGACTATGTTCAGTTTCTGCAGGTTTGCAGCTTTTTAGATTGTAAGAAATTAAGCTTTTACATTTAAAGTCTGAGAATAATAGAATCAGAAAATCTTACAGTTTTACAATCTTAGAACACTTTAATCGTAAGATCTTTAAATCCTCAAATTTCGCTTTGCCTCCAAAAAACCATAAACTAGTACAATCTTAAAATCTTTTTTAAGATTGTACTAGTTTACGGTTTTGCGAGGTTAAGCGCTTAAGATTCTGAAATTTGCGGATTTAAAGTTTTTACGATTAAAGTGTTCTATCATTCTAATTTCATGAGTCTATTATTCTCAGACTTTAAGACTTTGAGATTTCATCAACAAAGGCCGGCATCCCCAGCATCCCCAGCATCCCCAGCATCATCTGCATCACCGGCACGGGCCTGCAGACCCACGAGCTTGTGGCAAACTCCCATGCAGAGCGGGCACGTCGGGGTACGGATGTCTCTCGCACGCCCTCCCGAAGGTCCGTTAGGACTCAGGACACCAGGGATTCCCGAGTCGAGAAGGCGCAGGTATCGACCGCGGAGAGACGAAGATCGTGATCAAAGGAGAGACGATCGTCGGGATCATCGCGGTGATGAATCGCTTGATCGGGACCGAGATCGAAGGAGGGACGATCGAAGGAGGTCCGAAAGGGATCGTGACAGGACAGTGCGCGGGGCGGACGCGACCGGAGGAGGCGAAATGACAGCCGATTGGCTCATTCACGAGGGCTGCGGACGATAGGCTTGCACCCGACCTCCATGGTCGACGCTGCGGGGTGATGATCGCTATCCTCCCGCACCGCTGAGGCGCGGAGTTCATGTCTCTCCTGCACCGCTGCTCGGCTGCTGGTCATGGACACCATGAAGTAGTGTGAGTGAGAGAGGATGCAAACTGATGGAGGATACTCCCAGGTTTGAGGAATTGTGTGTTTTACAGGTGCGCATGATCAGGAGTACTTCTTGCCGATAGGCAAGGGTACTAATGGACATACGTTATCCTTTGCTTCATGGCTTCTGATAAGAATTGAACTACTTGCATTTCTGATGCAAACAGTTGTGGCCTATTGCCGTCATGTGGACTCTTCCACAAGGTATGTTGGACAGCGTTACCCCGATTAATTCGGGGCTGTGGCGGGAATTTAATGCCCGGGATGTCGCGCGACTGCCTTTGTGGGTTTGCTCCACCGCTGACGGCGGTAGTGTCCAGCTGTTTGCGGACGTATGCGAGCAGTTAAATCTTATCAGTGAATGGCACGCTCCACCCGTCATATGACGGGCTCCTCGTGAGGGGGGTGTGATTAGCCATGGTTTAAATCATCATCTGGGAAGTCGCGGTAGTGACTGACCGGTGGTGTTTGGCTCAAGTTTGCGGGTCCGTCGCGCCTCGGATGAGCGTCGCCGGGTCCCCGCGTCGATCACCTTCGTGTCGGTGGAGAAAGAGACATCGGCCCGGGGCAGATTGGTGGGGTCCGCCCGTGCGGCTCATCGTCGATCAAGGTTGCGGGTACTTGTTTACTTGTTTTGGTTTTTCTCTTTTGGTTGTTGTTCTCTGGTGTGTGGGAAACCCTGATCTTTGGGACCGGGGATTGGTTTGCTTTTGGGGAACCTTTCTTTGTGGCTTGTTTACCCCAACTAACCTATTGCCTGGGCACAGGTTCGTGCCCGAATCACGCATTTAAATCGTGGGGAAATGTAATCCTTGTATTGGCGCTTGAGTCCTTGAAGTAGTAGTACACGGTTGTGAGCTCCGTTGTGACGCTGGACACTGGCTATTGCACATTTACTGGCAACGATGCAACCTCACCAACGACACCGCCAATGATGTTTCCTGGGGGTCCGGGCACTCTAGATCGGAGAGTTTAAACAGACACACCGTAGCTCTATGCCAATACACCATTTGCCCGTTTGTCAGAACGCAAAAGTAGGGACGCCTCCTTGCAGCTTTATATAAAAAGGAACCGCGACTAGGGCCCAATCCCATTTTGTCACACATGGTTTGATGTTCCGTCCTGAAAAAGGAGGCTTTCCGGTGATCTCCCATTTGAAGCCAAGAGGAACATCAAGGAAGCCCCTCTGTTCAGAATCCTTGGAAGATCAAAAAGATGGCGCACCACCTTTTTTTTGAACGGCTAGCCGCTGGCCGTTTCTTACCCAGCAACACTGCGGCGCCGCAGGACCCCTGGCTTCTGGAGATGCAAGAGAACCAGGCCAGGAAGAAGCAAGAGGAGGCGCACGGGGCTTGGCTTGGCAGACTTTCCATCAGAGCGCGGGTTTCTAGGGGTTGATTCCTTGTTCATTCTTTTCACCCATCGTTCTTTTCAAAAACCGGATCTGTTTCTTCTGGGTTTTTGATGGTTTCCTGAAAAGAAGGATCCCTGGAAAGAATGGAGAAGGTACCCCTAGAGAGTTGCGTCCTTCATCCTGGGTGGGTCTCGTCACTTCAGGGACTCGAGAAAACTAAAGAGAACAACCAGCTTTAAACAAGAACAACTGCAAAACGAAAAGAAAGAACACAACGCAACAATGGACTCGAGCCACTACATGTGAGTTGAGACAAATGTCCAACACAATGCAAAGAGCCAGAATAGGCTGACCCCGGGTTCGCCACCTTCTGGTGGGGGGTCCTGCTATTTCCCGTGTCGAATATCAAATCAAATTAAATGATGCATGAAACATGTAGATCTTTGCTGCCAAAGCGAAGCAACACTGGTGGAAGGATGGATGAAGCACCTGTGAAAGCAACCTCTCCAGGAGCTCTCGCAAGGAACGCAATGCTGAGAAAGGAAGCAAGAAAGATACAGACCTCCTCGGAGTCCGGCAAGTCTGAAGTGGTTGGCCAAGGAAAGCCACTCTTCCATTTTTTTTTGTTTTTTTTTGGTGTTTTTTTTTTTTGGTTTTTTTTTTTTGTTTGTTTTTTTTCCCCCCTGTTGGTTTTAAAAGGAATCTATCACTACTGGACATATTTTCATTGTTTCCAGAAGGACTCAAGCAAATAGATGCACTTCGAAGAGAAAACACCTTGGCCCCATTTACAAGGAACACCGAGGCTTGGTGTTCCTGTTGTGCTCGTGAAAAGGCTGGTCCAACAGAAGAGTCCTTTGGTGTTGCCACATTTGCCTCAGCAACTGCTGTGAAGGGGCAACAACTTCAGGCAATCCAACTGACTGTAGGGTCTTGGCCAATTTAGAAACGGGCAAGTAAAGGGGGATAACATGGGGCACACTCAGCAGTCTACCATGATGAAATGGGGATTGCTCACCCGACAGGATAGTAGTGATTGACCGTGGGTCACACACACATATACATATATACATATATGTATATATGTATATATGTATATATGTATAGATAGATAGATAGATAGATAGATAGATAGATAGATAGATAGATAGATAGATAGATAGATAGATAGATAGATGATCAAGTTGATTCTTTTGAAACCCACGCTCCATGGGTTTGGGGCGCTGCTCCATTGGTTTGGCGATCAACAAGTCGAGCCCCCCACTTGCTCGACCCTTCCAATCGGCAAAAGCCCCAGGTGTCCAACTGAACACTTTGAAGATCCCCGGAAGTCGAACCGACAAGGTGTATGTATGGTTTACCAGTTTACCCAGGTGGCTTCTCTATGAGTGGTTCCAGAAGTTCCTCGTGGGTCAAAACCCTGTACCCCTGGTGAACACCAAAATTGGTGGTACATGGGTGTTCATCCGCCCCAACATGGAGGCATAGGTTATGACCCATGGCCAAGTCGTTGAAGATTGAGGAGTTTCGCATGCGCGTGCGGGAGAAGCTGGCGGCGATGATGCCGGGAGAGCCGCTCGTCCGGCTTTTGGAGAGGCCTTCCGGAGGGTTTCCGCGAAAGGAATCCGTAGGTGGTTCAGGTCCCAGATAGCCTTTTTTTTGAGGCTTCGGAGTGGTTAAGTGCAGATCCGGGGACGGGGATTCCACTTGAGCTTATTGGTGTCTGGAAACCTTGACCGTCTGCTTCGCATGAGGTAAGATCTTCATTCGTCATCCCCAAGTGACACCAAGGGGACAGTGGGACTTTTCCTCCTTTGGCCTTCTGGCTGGTGGAACATGTTACTTCCCTTTATGCGAGGTGGCTCAGAAAGCTTGGAAATATCAAGGATTTGGGGCACCGATTCCGATTTGGAGCCACTCCCCCAGCTCCACGCGCAGCGCGCAGCGCGGTTTCTGAGGTCCTTCGCCTTCGCCCGGGAATGGCTCTGCCGCATGGACCACCTCACGCCGGTGAGGCGCAGCTACATCGTTGAGGAGGCGCCCGATAGTGAAAGATGGAAGGTTTTGGAGGGCAGGGTTGTGGGATCAAGGAAGGGGTTTATCCAACCACAGTGATACAAGGTTGGAAGCTCCCCCTTTACCTGGGGGTTAGCCATGGTTGTTGTTGGGAAAGATTTTACATTTTTGCTTGTGGTGGTTTAGTGGGAAATCCCCACTTAACTGCTAAAATTTATTGTTTTGCTCCCCTTCCAACGTCAACCAAGTTAGTCTTTGGGAAGCCTTTTTTTGTCGTATCGCCGAAACGGATTGCAGAAACAACCACAGCCCTGCTCAAGGGCTCAAGAAAGCGCCCAAAGAGATGGCATCGAGATGGGTGGAGGGCAAGACGGGTCGGAGCTTTCCATGCTCACCAGTTATGTGGGTAAGTGAAGGGGGGTGACTCTAGCGACATGTGGGAATAGTGCCATACTCCACCCACCTGCGCGCGTTGTAAGTTGCTACTCTTTGCACCATGGAAGCGCAGTGAGTGCTTCGAGCATTCATGATCTTCGGAACTGCTGCGAAGTAGTCTTTACTGCTGCGAAGGTTTCTACCCAAGGTTTCTACCCAAGGTTTCTACCCAAGGTTTCTACCCAAGGTTTCTACCAAAAAGGTGTTATTGTCTTTTTCACTGTGTTCTCCTTTTGGGACCAAGTCTCCCAAGAGGTGCCACGGCCTTGCGAAAGCAATCGCACAAACCCTGGGCTTATCCCAGGCCGTAGGACTCCACTGGATGGCTCGTTCGATGATATCAGGACCTCGAGTTTGCGTTTTTGGGGCTGCGGAAGGAAGGGGAAGATCCTGGTCCTTCCGGGTGAATCGATCCATTCACCAGGGCTCCAAAAACATATCGAACCATCTTGCAGCCGCCCATTTGACACATGGCTGGCTTTTAACCCACCAAAATAGAGTTGGAAACCACCATTTACAAGTTGCAATGACGATCCCTGTTCACCCAGATGTGTGTCAGCTATCGTTCTTTTCAACCACCAGCCGTCGCCCTTGATTTTTTTGGGTGGTTTTCAACAAAAGGACTCCTGGAAACAAGTAGGTTCACCTTTTTTTGGTTGGTGGATCATTGTGATTCGCGCAGAAACCGTAGACCATAAGTTTGAAGCTTTTTGGCTTTATTCTTCATTCCGGTCAAGGCCCCCTCAAACAACCACCCTCCCCTTCCCCCAAACCGCCCACAAAACACAACAACAACCACACCCTCAACAAAAACACAAACCCCGCCACCCCACAAAACAAGCAACCACCCTCAGCAAAAAACACAAACCCCGCCCAACTAAGCTTTCCTTGTCAGTCCAGACGCCCCAAACAACCCACCCCCCCACCCACAACAAAAACAACAACACCCTCAGGAAAAAAACACAAACCCTTCATGTTCAAGGCCCCCTCAAACAACCCACCCCCCCCACCCCCAACCCCTCAACAAGCCCCGCCCAACTAGACGCCCCCTCCTTCCTCAGCCGCAGGTGGCGGAGAAGATGCGGCTCTGGTCGCTGCCCTCGCCGGTTTTGGTGGAGATCCGCGAGATGCAGAGGAACGTGTGTTGTTTTGTTTTTTTCTTTCTCGAGGCTCGGTGCCGTTTTTTTTTGGGTTAGTTTCAGGTAAACTCCATTCTCCTGGTTTTTCAGGATCCAAAAGCTAGCCTCCAATCTTTCATGTGGCCCTTAGTTAGCATAACTTAGTTGGTGGTTTGGATTGGTGGTTTGGATTTGAGCTCCTGCTTTATTTTTTGTATTTTTCACCTAGGGTAAATGGGAAACCATCCCCAACTACCAAAGCACCAATCCAAATCCACCAATGTTTTGGGGTTGGTTTAAAGGGAAGTCCAGAGTAGAAAAGCAACATCCATTAGGGTCCAAATCATGATGTTTGCACAAACGCGTATGGGTTTGTGTTTGTTTTTGAGGCTCCGAAATACAAGAGGTTGAATACAAACTGTTTTTTCCATAGTCACTGGTCTGTCTCCAAAGGAGGGAGCCCCCCTAAATAAAGGCAACCCAAAAAGGGTTGCCTCAACACAAGACACCCATGTCTTGTTTTGAGGGTACCTTTTTTTTGTTGAAAGGGGCACCAAAAGGAAAACCGCCCAAACCTCGTTCTGCATTCACGCCCATGTTTGGGCCGGGGAAGCGATCTTGGCGTAGCAAGGCTCTTTGCTTGGTTCCAAGCTGGAGAGCAGCAAAACCACTAGTCAGTTTGATCCGCCCTTTGAGGCCGCAAGCAGAGAAGGTCAGCTTCTTGCGTGGGATACAGACAATGCCCAAGAATGAGTGTGGCAGCAACCTGAAAGTGTGCCCGGGAAAAAGAAAACAACTTCGCGCACATAGCCACAGATGGGCCAAACAGGGGACCCTTTCGGAAACAGTTGACTTCATTTGGGCTTTGCCAAACAGGTCAAGGGCCGAAAATCCTGTTTAGGGAGAATTCTTTTTTTTGACAATCCAAACATATGTGTGTTCCTTATAAAGCATCCAAACCTGTCTTTACTGTAACCCCTTTTTCACCATTCAACAGAAAAGCTTGAGACCTGGCTTGGACAGGGGCCCCATCTCAAATGCGCGCAGGAGCATAGAGGAGGAGCCGGAGAGCAGCCTGAATATCCAAGCTGCGGAACCCAAAACCAAGCTGCGGATCCCAGAAATCGTGGTCTTCCTCTGTCCCTTGGGTGCCTCATTCGGGGTACCCGCAAAGACACACCACGAGTGTCCAGACATTTGAGACCTTCTTTGGGTTGACATCAACCAGGTTCAAAGTTCTTTTGTTGAAGCACCCGTATGGGCGTATCTTTTGCCGCTTTGGGGGAAAACCAAAAGGACGCCCCCCCTGAAAACAGACAAGCCTATATGCGTGCGGCCAACAGATGAGGTTGCTCAGTGACACGTGTTCGCAGATCATAGCGAAGGAAGGGGCAGCACAAATCCATCGAGCACCTACCTTGGAAATAGACTACGAGGCCTGCGTAAAGCTGACTACAACTAAATAATTAACTCACCAACCAACCAACCGGCCAGCCAGCCAGCTAGCCAGACAACCAAGCAAGCAACTTGCTAGCCAACCAACCAACCACGTACCTAGTTAGCTAGTGAACTAGCTGGCTAGCTTGCCGACCAACTAGCTAGCTGGCTTCCCGGTTGCGAGGAGGTGAGGCCGGAGCCGAAGTACAGCCTTCAGCACGTGATGCCCAAGGAGGACATTTTGCCATGGGCGCGTCCTCTGCGCGTCCCCCTTGGAGGGTCGCCGTTTTGGGCTTGGTTTAAAGGGACATTGTAGGAGTGGAAACCCATCCTTTTGGGGGATCCCCTCCTTTGGAGTCAAACCCGAATCGGAATTGTTGGAAGCCTCTCCAGAGAGGCTATGTTTGTGGGAGGAAGGGTGGCACCACCGAAACGGTGCTTGATGGCTGGGGACGACAAATATAGTCTTTGATGATGTCCACCAACCTCAACCCTTCGGTAGCTTCAAGTTGGATTCAAAATACATCTGCTGGTTACTCATTCGGCTTTGTATTCTCCGGGCACCACATTCGTACCCCACCTGCACCCGAGCCTCGGTTTGGCCCCGAAGAATTGGTTGGTTGGAAAACAAAACGCTATGCCCCGAAGCTGTTTGTTTAACAATTGTGACCAGGAAGACCAACCCCAAACCCTTCGGGTCTGCAGTTTTGGCCGTGAAATCTCGAAGGACGCCGTTACTTTCCTTGGTGGTTCCCAGCCATCCCCTTAGCTTCTTAGCCTTTTAGAGTTTATTGGTAGTTTCCATTTAACCCACTAAAAGTTAGTCACATTGAGCGGGGGATCCGAAAACGGGCAGCCCAGTTGCCCAGGAGGCTTTGGGCGAAGACGGAGACGCCGGGAGCATCTTGGTCTTGAATCTCCGGGACTTCGCCGAGGATGTGGAGGCCGGGTGCTTCGTGCTTCGGCGCAGAGGCGAAATGTGGCGATGAACACCAACTTTGTCCCCGGGTAGAGTCCTTTCTCACCCCTTTTTGGAGGAGGGCTCCCCTACTAAAATAGACTACAGAAAAATGGATATCCTTATTCTAGCCTCTCTACTGGAGGACCTAACCAAGCCTGAAGAGTGGTTGGACATGAAAAACAAAGGATGTCCACCAAAGGGTCCCCCAACCGAATTTGGATTCGTAGGCATGGTGGGTTGAAGTGGGACCCACTTCGAATTCCGGAGAACTCATTCGGAATTTGAGAAGTTCAATGAGCACGGTCGATTCATCCCAGCTCGACCTGCGCGTTTTTCTTTTCTCCGAGCTGATCTTTTAGGATCGTCTGTGGTTGTCCAACGACCCAAGGCGGCAGTCAGGGTCGCAAGGCCGGTTGCGGGCCTCACAGGCTCCGAGCCTTTCGGTCGGCCCCCAGAAACTCGGAATCCCACCAACGGTGTCTCCCTCGAAAGGGGGGGGATTCCTCTTGAAATGGGTGGCACAACACATTAGGAGCTGGGCATTTGGGATTTGGGGCAGCTGGTGACATGGAGACGTCCATTCAGAGCTTGGAGCTGGGGCTTGAAGTCGGTTCGACTTGCCACACCCTCCCGGCAAAAGAACAAACAGATTTCTTGCCATGCAAAACCCCTTTTTTCCCCATCTACTTTTCGTTTGGGACGACGCCATACCCAAGAAGAAGCACGTTTTGGAACGTGGGGTATGGCACTGCTTTGATTCGGGGCTGAGTCCTGACAGTCTTTCGGTGCGCCGATGCCTTGAACAACCGCAGTTCGCAGGCACACCTTGGACAGCAAATTGTTCAGACGTACCCTTCTACATCTGTTTTCTTCTTCTTTTTTTTCTCCGGTTTTTGGGTTCACTAAAAAATCGGAATCGATCCAAAAAGCACTCCATTCTTCTGAACGGCTGGCTCACTTGCAAATGGGCCAAGTGAATGGTTGACCCCGGATTGGTTTAAGCCATGAACATCGTATTCTTCTTTTCCGCCAGGTTTTTCCACCGGGTCCCCCCAAAAAACTGGCCAAACCCCTTGGGACAATTTCCTTAGGGTTTCCAGCCGTCAGGTTCCCCCCAAAAAACCGACGAACACCCTTGGGACAGTTTGTGTTAGGGTTTCCAGCTGGTTCCCTAAAAAGCCCCTGGAATTTGCGAGACCTCCAACTTGCAAAAGTGGGTTGTCCGGGTTTCTGAGCTTTGGAGCTCCGGAGCTCCGGCTTGCTCCCCGCGGAGACAGGATGAGCTCCACAGCATCCCCCTGCACGGCGCCCACAGCTTCCCCAGCTCCTTGAGCCACGTGCAGCGGGCCGTGGTGCAGATCCTGGCGGAGCGCCCCTTGACTCCAGCGGAGGCGATGAGTCACAATCAAAACCGATTCGGGTAGATGAAGATCAAGGGACGATCCCAACCGGAAAGAGCTGCGGATCTCCGCCTTCTAAACTCTTCAAGCATGGCTCTGGGATTGCGACCAGCTGAATACCGGGTTTTGAGCAAGTGACTCGGGTGAGAGACTTGGGCCCAAGGAGTCGAACCTCGAAGATGGGCTAGGTGTGACAGCTAGGTGCAACCTTTCTGAACCCTTTTTTTGGCTGGGAGGGTTGTCCCCTACTAAAATAGGAAGAAAGTGGGTACCCCTTATTCGCACCTCTCTACTGGAGGACCTAGTGGGTATGGCTTAAGGTTTGCGGGGGCGTTTTTGAAGTTGCCAGAGCTGGCAGCTCTGGCAATCGACGCGGTTTTTGCAGCTTTTGGAAGTGGGTATGGCTCAAAATAGGGATTTGGATCCTGAAGATGGAGTTTTGAACATCCCCCGGCGGTTTCGGCTTGAAGCCTTCCTTGCGCTTCCTCAAGAAGGCACAGATCTGCCTTTCGGTTCAACACCCCGAAAAAGGGTTCTCATCAGGGGGAATATGGGACCCCTTGCGTTTGGCTTCCCTTTGTTTTCCCCTCACATCGGTTGGGGTTCACCTCCAGGTCCCATTCAGAGCGGTTTCAACCTGGCAGGGATCGGTCCTGTTTTTTGGTAGGAGAAACCATCAACAACAGTCAACCACCTGAAGGGGTCGATGGAAACCACAAGAATCTATGGCCCAGAGGGGTCCCTAAAAGCATGGCTCGGCATCAACGAGAGTGAGCGGCTTCACACAGGGGTTGTCGTTGACCGATTTGGGGCTCCATGATGAAGGTTCCTTTCCCCTGCCCACACTACCAGCTCATTCTCATGAGCGTTGTCCTCATGGCCTAGCGGCTAGGGGAGCTATTTTTCACTAGGACCTGGTTCAAGTTCGGGTCTTTGCAACTTTCTGGGTGTTCATTTCTGCTTGCTACTCTTAGCATCTTGGCAACCACTGAGTCGCACGTGCCGTTTTCGGGCTGGCTAGCATTCGTTCACCCGCCTCTCAAGTGGAGAAGTTGTAACCTCGGTGAGCACTCCAGCGATCCCTTGCAGAATTCCACACCGACCTTTTCCCGGTTCGCCGAGACTTCGATGAGCGTTGGGACAAAATCACAAGGGGTCCTTGAAGTTCAAAGGTGCGTCAAGGACAAGTCTCAATGACCCCAGCCCTCGTTACTTCCTTGCTCTTTGGGGGCATGTAGGGGGAAAAAACAAATAACCTTGACCGCATATTTCTGCACATGCTAAGATTCACGCGTTCACTCAGTATCGCCCAGAATCTAAACACCTCATTTCTAGTTGGCAGAAGCTGCACAGTTTCTAGTTGCATGTGAAGGGGACTACTCATGAGTTGCTTTGGAAGGGGAAGGGGAACCGGAGTTATTCTTATCTGGATACATGTGACTTTCTTGGGATCGGAATGTTCGGGTTGGAGCAGAATTCTAGGGCTACCTTGCCCATTCTTTCCAGGGATCCTTCTTTCTCTAGCAAACCTCCATAAATCCAGAAAATAAAAGGGAAAAACACCCGGTTTTGGAAAAGAGCGATGGTTGTCAAAAAAATGGCCTCAGCCATCACTTTGCGGGGTTCATCAGGGCCCGTCGGCCCCTTTTAGCCGCCATTGGACACCGCTCGGTAAGCGGCTGACAAAGGTTGACCCCATATTCATCAACCCCAGTTTTATATGGGGGTGGAGCCTCCCAAAGTGGTCTGAATCCCCACATTTCACCCCGAAAAGCACCCGCCCATTCATCAACTGGGGCTGAGGAAAAATATGGGGTCAGCATCATCCTCTTCAGGTTGGTTTGAAGGGAGACCAAACCAATGCCGCCAGTTGCACAAGGAAGCCACCTATCCTCCTGGGTGCAAATAAAAAACAGAAAATCCTTGAGCCGAGGCATGGGCCTCGTGGCCAAGACGGAGAGGCCGGGCTTCCACCCCCCCCCCCCTGCCCCCCTGCCGCGGTCTCCTGGGCTCGTGTCTGAGCTTGGGACGCGTGCCTTGAAGCGGAAGACCAGTTTCGAAGGGCTTTTGGTGTGACACCCTGGGAATACGTATTCCCACTGGGTATTGATTGACCCCGATATCTAGGCACACTTCCGGATAAAAGCGTGTTATTGTTGGAAAAAACACCTGGGTCGTTTCCCAAGGGTGGAAAAAATCCCGGGGTGGTTTTACAGAACCCTCAGACAGTTGCAGTGAAATGCAGAGAGGCATGCATAGGGCAAGAGTGAAGTGCATAGATGCATGCACAGGGAAAGTAGACAGTGAACCGCACCACCCCGTCGAAGATCTCAAAAGCCTGGAGCTGCTTTGTTGTGACTCCATTGACTTGCCATCTTGAATGGCCGCCGGAAACCTCTCTTTTTTTTTGTAGGTCAAAGTGGTGCTGTGCAGGATGGGCCCACGTTTTGGTCGCGGTTGACACTTCTGTCCTTTCAATCTCGTGGTGTTTGTTGCGGGACGTCGCGTGTGGTGGCAGTCAACTGCACCGTTTTCTGATGAAGCTGTCCGGGCCTTTGAAGCCATCGGCACGCATTGAAATGGACTTTGCATTTATTTCCAGCACTCGACGGCTTTTGGCTTAGACCCCGCTCAGAGCCCTGGGTCAAACGGAACCATTTGGGTTCCCGGGAGCGGGGTTGGCTTGGGGAACGTTTCACTTTACTGTGCTTGGGTATGTTGCGTCTAGTCTTTTGCTTGTCTGTTTCTGTTCTTTTTTTAGGTCAAGTGGTCTGGGGGGTTGGGGTGTGTGTGACTGACTAGGAATGGTGAGTTGTAGCTCGGCCGGCAGTGCTAAACAAGTGTTCCTGCACAGTTGCAAAGAACACAGGCTTGTGTGAATATGGGCAATATTTGCTTACGCTCGTTCATAGCCTTTGCCTGCATGCGTGTTGGTAGTTTTACACCCACCGGTGGCGACACAGCGGTTGCCCTAAATATTTCAAGTAGGGATGTGAGGTGCCGCATGTCAATTCAGCAGTTTTTTTGGTTGGATGTGCTTGGTTCGTAAAATTATTACGAGAGTAATGAATAATGTGTGTCATTATGGCCTGACAACAAAGAGACCTGAATAATCACGATGACACTGATGATAACAGCAGCAACACTAACTTTGCTATGACAAATGGCAGTATATACTATCGCATGAGCAGACTTATTCAGAAAGTCATGGGGGCTGGGGGGGAGGGAGGAGGGGGGGGAGGGAGCCCAAATAAGCCCTTATTAAGCCCTTAATATGGCCTTATTTAGGGCTTTTTTTGGGCTCCCTGGCCCCCCCCAGCCCCCATGAAAGCCAAGATGGCTCGTCTTTGGAGTGTTCGGATCGCCCTTTCGACCTTTTGAACCCCAACGGCTGTTCCAGGGAAACCAAAAGCGTCCCAGGCTTGGCGAACCCGAGAGATGTGGCTGGAGAGAGCCAGCCAGCCAGAAGCTAGGTCCAACACATCAACCAGCCAGGACCGAACCAACAAACCAGCCAATCAACTACCAAACACTGGGCAGTTGTTTGTGTTTTGTGATGTTCCGTTTGAATATTGAGTCTAACCCAACCAACCAACTAACCGACTTTGGCCGACCTCCGCAGCGCCAGGATTGGGGCCACGTGGCAGATCACCGTCTTCAACGTGGAAGAGGGCTTCTTGGACAAGCTGAAGCAGCAGCCGGACACCTGGCAGGGTCTCCACAAGAAACAATATGTGTGTGTGTGTCTTCTTTTTTGTGGTGAACCTTTTTTCTTTCTTTTTTCTTTGCTTGTTTGGCTGTGGCTTTATTGGGTGTGTCTTTCTTGATGTTGGTTTCGGGCTGTCACGTTTTTTTTGTCCTTCCTTTTTTTCCCCTCGGTGATTTCAACCATTGGTTTGGCCTACTCAGGGTTGCCCCTGGTAGGAGTGATGCTTGAAGTGGAAATCTAGGCGATTTTGAGACACCCTTTCTGGTGTTGTTCCTGGAGGTAGTCCGGTGTTTGACTTTCTCTTGAGAGAAGAAGACACTTTAAAGGACATCTCCGATTTTGAGCCCTCTTCCCCGGCAGTTTTAGGACACTGTGGGCAAAATAATAGTAAACTAGCAGAGTACTCCTAGTTGCGATAGGAAAAACGCGGCGGGTTCTCCCTTTTTTACCGCGGTAAAGCCCCTTTACCTGTTGCAGTAGCTTGCGTGGAAGCACTGGGCTGGTTGACTTTGGGATTCCGAGAGCAAGCCAACAGGGGCTCCAGGTTTTGGAGATCCGCAAGAGCCCCAGCTGAAAGGGTTCTTGTCTAGGTCCCCCAGGATCGTGCCCTTTCTCACCCCTTTCTTTTTTGGTTGGGAGGGTTTTCCCCGACTAAAATAGACTACAGGAAAAACAAATCGGGCACCGTTATTCTAAGCTCTCAAATCTGGAGGACCTAGTTGTAGATGTCTCCGAAAGCCGAGAACTGTGGTCTGAAGGAAGCGGGCAATCAGGGCCCCGAAGGTTGGGACAAGCCAAGCAGCGCCCAACAAAAGTCTTGTTTGATGCTGTGAAGTGGGTGTGGGTCAAAATTAAGCCACCAGGAATCGGACCGCAGGTTGTAATCCAAGTTTCCATTTACCAGGGCAAGCCATGTTATGTTGGGTACATATTTTTGACCCACGGCCGAGTAGAGAACTTTTCAGAACTGAGAAGGTTCCAAGAACCTGTGCGCAGGGGCCTTTTGTTTTCTCCACGCCCGCTTTCCAACAATGAGGACGGGGAAAAACATCGTCGACGCGGCCCATTGAGACGCCTTATCCAGCTCTGATCACGATAGTCTTCCGAAACCGTACTGTCAGCTTCCATTGGAAAGAGGGCTGTGGCTTTTGCCAGATGCGCCCAAATCCAATCCCAGGCAATTTTAGGTGGTTCCACCATTGTCTTTTCCATGATAGTAAGGCCTATCTAAATCTGACAATGTCATCTTACCAGAATATCTTTCTGACAAGGGTGAAACTATCAAACCAACCAACATGGAGGCTGGAAGAAGTTTGAGCCCCTATTTTGGGCTTAAGCCTGATTAAGGCCTTATTTGTTGCTCCCTCCCCCCTAGCCTCCATGAGAGGTGCGTTCCACCGCTTGGACGCTTAACCGCTTCGAGCGGGTTCCCTCGAGGCTCTTGGCCTTGCGGGACGGCGAGGGCACGCGCCTCGCCGTGCCGCGCGGGGCCCAAGGAAATCGGAGCGGACCATTTGGGGTGAAGTGGGGTCCCCGGGGTCAAAGATGGGTATCCACTTTGGAGGAAACAGGCTGGTAAAAAAACCTGGTACTTTCGTGTTTTTCGTGCTGTTTGCTCTCGCCTCCAGGTTTTTTAACAGCCTGTGACCATTTTGGAACCCTAGTACATGGAACCAAGGACGATTGAACCTGCGGTCCGATTCCCGGTGCTTGAATTTTGACCCATTCCCAAGTGGGGTCCCCGGTTTGGGTGGCTCGTCCTTTAGGAATTTCTGAGCCCCCCCAAGATGGCGCGACGGACTTTTCCGCTCGGACACCCCAAAAAAGGTGGATGGCACGCCTGTTTGGGAAAGGTTTTGTTGCTTTTTTTTGGGGGGGTCCGACTCCCAAACAAAAACACACCCATGGCCCTTTTTCAGTGGTTTCAAAGTCAGTTTAAAGCGAGTTTGCTTTTGGTGGGGCGATGCTTGAAAGGGGCATATAGGGAACCCTGTGTCTTTTGGTTGGGTTTGAAGGGCACCAGACGGACACCGCCCATTTTGCAGTTCCCCTATCTTGCGCCACCATGTGTCGGATTCTTTTGAGTCGCCCGGGGGGGCTCTAAGAATGATGTTTCTTTGGGGTTCCATGTTAATTAGTGTGCACGGTGTATCCATTCTTTGAAGCACCAACTGTACATGGTTGAGGTTTTGATGAACGAAGCATTTTGTTCGGTTCTGACTCGTCCGCCTTTTTTCCTGTCTTGGAACTGATCGCTTGACTCAAAGTGGGGGCCAATGGGAAAGTCTCCATTTGGCTTCCCTGGAAACACAAACCGGAAGCGGGTCGGGGCTACAACAAAACGCACGCCCCACGTGTTTGCCCAGGCAATGATATACCGAAAGATCGAGTGGGCGAGTAGTCTTGGTTGCCACAAGACATGTGGAGCAAAACTAATTGGAGCAAACAACAACCCCAAAACGAGCAATCTCCCTTACCCCCCTTTTGAGGAAGCTTTGGCGGTCGTGGGTTTCGTGAAAATTGACACCACCTGACTAAGGAAACGTTCAGACTCCCTACAAGCATAGAAGTGCAAAAGAACCCAAAAGAGGAAACCAGGTGCAACTCACCCATATCTCATCTTCCATTTTTGGTCCTGTGTTTCTCCCGTGTTTGGGTGCTCTCCCAATGGACCGCCGTTGGGTTAGGGCAAAACCAGCCGTTACATGCGTGCGAAACCCGCCGGTTTTTTTTGCTCCGAGGGAGGTGAGTTCGGAGGAGCTCCACCTGTCGAAGGCACGCGGTCGACCCCGGATGAAACTGTGCGGATTGATTTGGGGCTGGGGGCCCCTGAAGTGATGAAGGAGGCCCCACTAAAACCAGGGACACCCGCCTCTGAAGAAATAATTGGGTTTCTCAATCCGGGGTTGACATTCACCCACAAACCCCCACAATTTCCCAGAATATTCCACAAGAAGTAAACACCACTAGACTATAATAAGCCCGAAAGGTGAGTCGACCAACCCACAAAGGAAACCTACTTACAAAGGAAACTCTGGTAGACGGGCTCGTCTTGCGAAAGTGAATGGTACGTTTCTTGCGGGGGCAGTTGGCAAGGGAAAGCCGAAAGAAAAGAACGGGTGATAGGACATTAGTTGACTAACCCTGCTTGACTTTGCTAGGGGGGTAGCCCCATTTTAGTAGGGATTTGGATGACTTGTGGGGGAGTTGCACCCTCTAAAAATCCACGTGAGGTTGATTATCTGGAGTCAACAGTGGTCTCAAATATGGGGAGGACCAAAATGGATGGGTCCGCCGTTTTGTCTCTTCCGAAATGTAGGGATTACGCAGTTATTCAGCCCAGTTTTTGGCCGCCCAGGTGGGTTTTGAGGTCCCTATCTGATTTTCGCTCGGAGCGGGTCGCTGGCCGGGGCAGAATTTGACCCCAAGCGACGACAGTTTCTTTTTATCCCCCCCCCCCCAGCTGGGTTGCATGGTTGCACCCTTCCCATCCAAGCACAATATCTGATGAAGGTTGCACGCCCTTTGATTCGTATTTGGGTGTGTCTTTGTTTAGGGATCTTCTTTTTGGGGTTGTTTAACAGGTAATCCAAAAGGAATTGACCATTTTAGCGTTCCCTAAATTTTTTAAGCCTCACCCAGATGGCAGTGTCTTTCTCTAGGGGACCAAAAGAATGGGGGGGTTTCCAAAATGGTTTCCCTTTCCAATCATCGCAAAACTGGGCTTCCCCTCAAGAAAGACGCCCCCCGCACGGTTTACTCTTTCCATTTTACATGATTTGCGAAATTGCAGGGGCAAAGAAATGGATCATCCCTCCCAGAATCTCAGAACGCAGCCTGCGGCCCGAGAACGGAGATGTGCTCTACATTGTGTTTTTATGCTCGTCAACTCGCTTGAGATGTTTCAAAACGAGTTGGACACCTGGTGGGCTCAAATATTTTGAGGGATGCCTCTCTGGGTTTTGACGCGCTTCGGAGGGTTAAACACGTGCGGCCTGCAAGGAACAAACAGATCCCTTGGTGATCGACATTGATTGCCCTGGGTGAGACACATGGCCGCTGTGCTCCCCTCAGAAGAGGCCGAAGGTCCGTGCAACTTGTTGTTTTTTGAACCCCCAAAACTCCCAAACCCTAAACCGCCCAGGGGGCGCTTGTCCGGAGAATGCTTCAGCAGGGTGAGACC
>CAUJNA010002335.1:425000-507500 GCA_963377175.1 Effrenium voratum | reverse complement strand
CATCTTGTTGAAGAGCACCCATGTACCGTAGTAGTACCCCCAAATAGCCCAAGAAAGGCACGGGGCATGATCCAAATCAGGGTCAAGCGGCTGATTTTTGAGGTGCAGAATGGGGTTCTCGTGTACCCGCCCAGTTTCGGGACTGTGTTCTACCCAAAAAGCGATAGACGCTTTGCGGGCGCAACCATCAAGCCGGGGCTGCAGAGGGTGCCCTTTCCTCTCGTCTGCTTTGACCTGGAATTTTCTATTTGGGTGGTGTGACAACAAAGATGGCCAACAGCACCTCCAGGGTCCTTTTCCTAGGCGGGTTATTTGTAGATTCACTCACTTCCTGAGTGTCTGGACTTTTCGAGTTCTTTTTTGTAAGACCATTTTAGTGGTAATTAAATCACAGATGCGCCACAATCAAAACCCGGTTAGACGAAGGTTAGTAAGGGGCAGTTCCAGCCAGAAATAGTTGCGGCCTTCTTGATTCTTTACATGGTTCTGGGTAGACCATATTAATACCGGGTTTTGATTGTGACTCAGATGGTTACTCTGTTTAGCCAATCCACGAAACCCGGAGTTCAACTACAGGTCTGGGAGCTCAATGCCCAAGACTGATCTTCATGTGGTCTCCCTATGCCATGAGTACAACAAAAAGGTCTCGCGGTTAAAGTCGGGTCAAGGTGACTGGAAATGAACTTAAGCGACATGGAAGTGGCTTCTGGTTGTCGTTTGACAGCCTCTTGAACAAGCAGCTTGTGCAGCTCCATGTGTTTGTTTTTGTGTGTGTGTGTGTGTGTTTGCGTTTGTGTTTGTGTTTGTGTTTGTTGCTCGTGTTTGTGTTTGTTGTTTGTGTGTGTTGTTTGTGATTGTTGTTTGTGTTTGTGCTGTGCAACGTGCCCCGTGCGACGTGCGCGTGGCGTGTGCGACGTGCGACGTGCGACGTGCGACGTGCACGTGCGGGTGTGTGTCTTTTGTTTTTTCTTCGAGGGTCCCCTTGTTTGGAGTTGGTTCTCGGGGACACGAAAAGGACCGCCAGAAAACAATTCCAACGGAACCGCATTTGGACGAGCGCAGGTCTACAACCTCCAGGAGTTCCAAAAGCAACTCAGGCACGAACTCCTCGAAGTGCCTGTGGGCGAGAGCAGGAGGCCGGGTGTCGGCGTGTCGGCGTGTCGGCTTTGTGGGTTCGGGTTGATCTCCGGGGCCGATGGTTGCTGACCTGGGTTGCGCAACCGCGACCCCGCCTGAAAGGTAGGGAGTTTGGACTCTTGGCCCTGCCTGGGCTGGAATTGAGAGTTGACCAGCAAGATGCACCTATGGTTTAGACCACCACATCTGGGCAGGCAACTATGCAATTGGTCGACGTTTCCTTTCCCTTTCCCAGGGGCCGGATTTCCCTTTTGCCGGGGGTTTGTGGGGCCAATTCAGTCAGTTGCGTGCGCCCAAAGGACGTCCTTTGGAACCGAAGGGGGTCGGACGCCACAGGGATCGGCAGCAGCTCTGGGAAGGGTTTCAACTGCCGGCAGTTGCCAGCACAGGAGAGGTGTCTGAGTTGCAGGATCACGAGACTTCGCATTCTGTGTACATGTAATCACAAGTTTATTTTCTTCCGAAAGAGGATTTGCAGTGGTTCCATGAACCGATTTGCAGCAGAATGTTATGTTATGTTCGATCTCCGCAGGCGGCCGGGACTTGATTCAATTGCGCCCCATGGGGTTTAAGCCTTCGAAGCCAAGGATCGCGTTGCACAACAAGACCGCCGCGAGCTCAGTCCAGAAGCAAAAACCTCTTGTTGTTGCTTAAAGAACCATCTCCCTTTCGGGCACAATCATGTGACCCTCAAAAGGGGTTTTGCACTAACTGACAGGGTCTCTTTACTTTCCTCGAACATGAGGGTGAAATGGTATCCAAACACTCAAGCTCTGGTTTGCGGCATCGCCCAACCATCACGCAGGTACACCAAGCGCAAACCGCTCTTGTGGTACGGGACATGTGGGGATTGAACTTGGCGCTGGGATTTGAGTTGTGAGCACCCAGGATTAGCCAGTGTACCTTTTAAGAGGGACTGCACGTTTCGGGAACCACCCTAGTAGGCTGATTAATCCGGGGCCAAGTTGTTTGCACAAGATGTCGACCTGCAAATGTTCCGATGTTGACATTCCCGTTGCATGGATTTGTGATGCTTCTCAGATGTTGACATTGCAAGCTTGACACCATGCGGACTTTGCCCAAGATACCGGCATTGCATGCATGAACTCACGTGGATTTGACTCACATATCGACATTGCACACGCGGGATTCCGTGCATTGTCCCACAGATATTGTAGTTAGGGTTCGCAATTTGACCCCTTCATTTTTTTTTTACTTTTTCAAACGCTTTTGAGAGAATGTTCTCTAGTACTTGCCTGAAGAGGCAAGCCCTGATTGTAGTACAGTTTTTCATGGGGGGGGCGGGGGGGGGGGGGGGGTTAGGGCGATCTTCGACAGCAAGGGAGTTTTGCAAAAGTAGTAGGGATGGCGGCCAGTTGATTAATATGGCTGTGGCGCAAAAACATGGTAAAGTGGCAAATGGGTGTGGCTCAAAATTAAACAGGAGGGGCAAACCGCAGGTTTTGGTCCATGTTTCCACTTACCAGGGCAAGCCATTTTGGAATTCCGGTTTTTTGAGCCACAGCCAAATGGAACCAAAGACTACCGGCGGTGGAAACAAAGACTACCGGCGGTTTCCCCCAGCTTTTTTCATTTTGAGCCACACCCACATGGGGTCCGCGTAGGCCATGCGCGCTTTAGCGAGACACATCGAAGGAGGAGCAGAGGCTGGCGCTGCACAAGATGGCCGCGGAGTTGGGGTTGAATGTCTCAGAGGAGGGCGTCAGGAAGCAGAGGCACGTGGGAAGACTCGCTTTTTCCACCTCGGAGGGACACTGGGGTCATTATTTTAAAACTGTTTCTGGGGGTTGTCAAAGTCAGAGCATGTGGTTGCGTCCCTTTAACCCACCACTTAGGGGGTGACCTTGATTACAGTAAGATAATGAGGCCAGGGGCAGGGCTGTGGTTGAAATGGAATCCACGAATCTGCGACACAACGAAATGGGCCGAAGCCAAAGACAAACCTTCTATAAGGGGGAGAGTCCAACTTGTATCACAGAAGTGGTTGGATAAACCCCGAGTGATCTCACAACCCTGCGGATGAAAGTTTGGACCGAACAAATCAAGAATGGTTCAACCCTTTTGAGAGAAACAATATCAATTTTAGGGGATTTCTGAGTAGTAGGATCCTCCAGATTGGCCCGAAGTTGTCCTGGAGTACGAGCTAAGCTCATGTTCACCCGGTGCACAGAAGAGAAATGACCGTACACCACTGGCACTCTCTTTTGATATACCTCACCCAGGGAGGTACCCACTTTCGTAAGCCTTCCAGGGGCTCGCTCACGTTCACCATGCGTCGGCACAAAGCAGGATATGGCTTGCCTGGAAGCGCTGTGGGGATGTTTTTCTTCTTCCAGTTGCGCTGTGAATGATTGTAATTTGTGCAATCCCATTGTTTCAAGGGCATTGTCAGAAAATGCGTTTTGGACCTCCCCCGACACGGAGATAGATTTTGCCCGGAACCGGCTAAATCTATTGAAAGCAGCCGAGGTTTGGCAAATCTCGGCTTCGAGCATCAACTGCAGTTTCAGGTTTGGGCTTTGGAGGTATGGCGCTTTGAGAGAAATCTGAAGACCCATCACGCCATCACGTCGCAAAGAACTCCTGCGGGGCCTCCAATGCACCTCTGTTCATGTTGTAGGTTCCTAAATCCAGGCCTCGAATCGAGGCGCCAAACCCTCTATGTCCCTCCAGCCATGTACGAAAACAGCGAGGGCTGTTGATGCATTCTCCACCTCCCGTTTCGAGAATCTGCCCCTTCACCCAGACCGTCAGGCTGCCTTTCAAGCTTACATTCGTGGCTCTTTGTCAGCATCCATCTCGAAACGGTGAACTTCCACGGTTTGAAAGGGAAGTATTCTCCTTTTGGGGGACTCCCTTTAAGGGGTCTATGTTAAGTTTCAGGGGAGCGGAGGAAGTGTGGACCATTTTGTCCTTGTTTTGTGTTTTGGTTTGCTCCTTGCTTATGCTTTTTGGTCTTTCATTTGGTTTCGCATGTCTTTGAGTAGTGGTTGGGGTTTCTACTACCGCCAAGCCACCGGTTCTTGAGATAGTGACTTTGTGGTTCCAAAAATCATCAAACCCATCTGGGGGTAATGTTAACCCCCTATGAATCAACAAACAAAATGGTGGTGCTTTTCGCTGGGTGATACTGGTTGGAATCAGGCCACTTTTGCCGGGGCTGGGGTGGATTGATACTGTGGATGGATGAAATCTTGCACCACTTTGAAATCATAGTTGAAACTTGAAACCATTGCAATGGTTGGTATTTAGAGGGGAATCGCATCATTCTAGGGTCTCTTGGGTGGTGCGTTGCATGGATTTCGTCCATCCACAGTGTGGGGTCACCAGTGGTTTTGGGGGTGGAGAACTGAACTGGTGGCCGAGCGATCCAAATGCTTCGAGCCAGCAACAAAGAATTTCCAACCCGCAGCTGTTGCAGGGTACCTGGAAGATCAATTTGCACTTGAAAAAAAACCTCTGTGAGGTGCCATGTTAGTCGGAGGGTACCAACCCCAATCTAACCATTTTTTTTCCTCAACTCCCAGTTGGTTTTTGGGGAGACCCGTGGGTGTCCGGGGTCAACAAAGTGCCAGGGAGGCGGTGGTGGAGAACATGACCTCGCAGCTGCAGAGGCTCCGGGAGCAGCTGCTGGGCACCGAGGAAGCAGGCGCTCGCGGAGGAAACCGTGGCCATTTTACAGGGCTCCTTAAAAGATCTCCATTTTGCAACCATTTGAATCATGTGGCTTTTTCAACACCAAAATAAAGTTGAAACCACCATTTACCAGTTGCAATGTTCAGGTGTATGCTAGTTTATGAGAAACCCAGTTTCTTAAATGTCACTTTGCCCTGTTTGGCACCCAGATCCCAATTGCCCATTGAACATGAACTATTTCTCCACAAGCGAGTTTCCCTCTCCAGATCTCTGCAATTCTTCAGATGAATCTCAAGTTGACGTTGAACCCTGAAAGGTCAACAGGTATTTATTCACTTGGTCTTGAAATGATGTAGTCGTGTGGATGGATTCGAATCCCACTAAACTGTATCCAGGGCCATTTTTTCCACCTGCCGCGCCCTTTTTCGTTGTCGGAGAGGCGAGCTCATCCGCATGAAGTTGCCGCCCCAGCAGCGCCAGCGGCTTGACTGCAAGCCCCGCCACTATGAAGGGAGCGCACTGTGCCGTTGGGATTTTCCCGGATTGGGAACTCGATTGGATGAAATATGTAGAGGGTTTGGTGCTCCAGGGTCAAAACTAGTACCTGAAACACCAGGGCGGAGGGAGTTCGTCATCCGCCTATGTTTGCAAGCAAGCGAAAACACCCTTTGCGTCAAACCGTTTGAGGCGCACGCCGCGGAACATTGCGCTAGGTTTCTTAGGGTCGGGTGCGGCGTTTGCTTCACTATGGGGCCTTGTGACGAAAAGCAGCTGCCGAACCGTAGCGTGAAGGCGCTGGGCTGCAGAAGTATCCTTGCGTTTGTGGGAACTTAAGCAAACCCTTGAAACGAGCAGGATTGAAGTTTCAGTAGCAGAAGAAGGAAGCAGAACTATAGATGTGTGTGTGACGCCAGACAGTTCAGAAGCCATTGACAGGGGCTGTTTTGGTGTTTCCCAGATCTCAAGATGCCGGCAAAGCAGATGGTTGCGCCATCAGTTGATCCCTTCTTTTGCCAATCTCCCAACAGAATGCAGCAAAAGGACAGCCTTGGACTTCTGGTCGTGGTAACGTGGTAACTGGGTTTTCAGGGCCACCTTCCACGATACTATCCTCTTGAATGAAAGTGACAAACTAGTCATAGGAGTCCCATTTGGTACTACAGAAAGGTGTATTTTCCACGATGAAGTCGCCCCCCCCCCCCCCCAAATTGCCGGAAAAACATCCGGATGATTGGAGGGTGTTGGCAGAACGCCATGCGACTGGCCAGCTGGCTTTAAGCATGGAAGTGCGGAAGAGGATCAAGCGACGCACTGAAGCAAGCGCCTTGCTTGTTCTTTGGCTGCTATTGCTTTTTGTGGAATCTGTGTGCTTGGCAGGATTTGAAATCTTCGCTGTTTTGGTTCTGCTCCGTTTTGGTGGGGCTGCTTTGTGCACAAAGTTGTGCGCTGACCTACCACGGAAGCATGACGAGGCAAGTGTAGCCCTCGATAAGAGATATCACACCTACCCAACCATACTGGCACATTAGTCGCATGGAGTCTGTTCGGTCCACTTCGGAGTGTCGACGGCGCACATGACGGCAGACATGCAGTGATAAACACGCTCGGTTGCTTTGGATTGAAGTTTTGTTTTTTAGGCAAGAAGACAACTCGGATGATTCATCCCTCCTAGGGGAACTGAACTGTGACCACGCGTTCCAGGATGACATTTGGCTGTCCCCCCACATTAAGTTTGGTGGGAAGTTTTGGTTGTCCCCCCATTTCCTACCCCGACCAACAGAAGACTACCAATCATTTTGTCAGTTGCTCACATTCCATCCCTAGTAGCTTCAATCCGTCCTGACCGTACTCAGCTTGGGCAACGAAGCCCGAATCACCACTGCGACATAGGATTTTATGAAAAGTCGGACTTACCCCATCGCCAAATCACCAGCAGCAAGTCGCCGAATGCATTAGCATATTTTCCCTTATGCAAAAACCAATTCTCTGGTGGGTTCATGTTGCAACGTGGACAGGGGGTAGCACCAGGGGACTATGCAATTTCCCTCCGGCGTTTGACCACGTCCAAATGCGCCAAGCACGAGTTCAGGTTCCAATTGGACCTTTTCAAGGGCTCCTGTGAGCCATTCTCAGAACAGTTATGGACCAATCCAATCCGGGTGTGTCTGTTTTTTAAAGGGGTATCTCTTTTTGGTGGTTTTCACTTCACTGCCAAACTTCATTTTTTTTGCTCGTCAAGTTAACATCAAGTTGGAATCCTCGGGGTCCAGCAATTGCCACCCGCTCGCTGGCGATGCGACACCGTGGCAGGCAAGATGCCGTCTTCGAGATGGCCGGCGACTTCGGCTTTGAGCCGATCCCTTGGCGACCGAAATCGTTCCTTTCGCCGGTTGTCTGTTGGTCAGCTGAACGGCGGTGTTCCTCGTGGACATTTTTCTACAAACCAAGATGCAGGTGGAAAATGCTTGGGTTTAGGTCACTTGCTGCGGTCCAGGGAATTCCCTTGATTGCGATAAAAAGGGGTCCGGGGAACGGCCCATAATGGCCCATTCCGGTATCTCCAGGATTGTTTCCCCGCGCATGCCATGGAAGACGTGGCTTTGGTTCCGCCAGGCAGCCCTTTGGCCTTCACACGGCTTGGCTGAAGGTGACCTTCGGTTTTTTGCTGGTGGCTCCCGAAGGCCATCCGGTTCCTTGGCAAATTCTCGCCTTTTTTTTGTGGGGATTTCCGAATTTGACCCACTAAAGTTCGTCACTTTGAGTGGGGGATCCGAAAACGGACAGCCCGGTTTTGTGGAGGAACCAATCCGCGCCCCTCGAACCTTCGAAGAAGCGGGCTAAGAGGTGCGTGGAGCGGCTGAAGACCGCGGAGGGCGAAGAGGCCAGAGCTTCGCCACGGGCCGTGGGGTCTATTTGGGCTTGTCTGGTAGGCATGGCCCTTTTCTACCTCGCTCACAAGTTCGGAATTGTGTGTTCATTGTCCAGGGCTCCTTAAAATATACATGTTGCAACCATTTGAAACATGTTGCTTTTTCCACCAAAATAAAGTTGGAAACCACCATTTACCAGTTGCAATGTTCAGGTGTATAATGTAAGGATGCCTGTTTTCTTTGCTTTGCGGTGGCTGGGTCGTGCCGAGAAACGAGGAGTGCAACTTTTCAATTCTTGGGGTTTGAGCCAGTAAGCGTCCATGTCTTGTGGTGCCTTGCATAGCCGTTTTTAACCTTCGTGCGGTCTCACGAAACAGAACAACTTGGGGTAGGTCAACACGGGGGGGGGGGGGTTCCCACAAATTGAAGCCCTTAGAAAGTTAGGACCCTTCGAAATGCTTGGTTGACTTGGGAGGTATTAGAAACTCTACAACCATTGTTCCCGCGATTTCCTCTGAAATGCTTGAAATAAATTCGGTGTATCCCGCAACCCAATTCCATATTTTCGGCCCGTAGACCAGAAGGAATGTTGAAGAGATCTATGCGGCCGGGCTACGCAACCTGTGATCCGGAAGTTTACGAACAAAAAACGCGGCGAACTCCCAGCTTCAGCGGCACCTCAAACCGATGAGATTTGGTTGGGACAGGTGTAATGTTGACCCAGGATCTAAGTAGAACCCGTCCCAGTAGGGGGGCGTTCCCTCCAATAGTGGTCTGAATCCCCACCAAGAGGGGACACCCCCCGATGAAAATCAACCAGGGGTTTATGAATCCGGGGTTAACATGGTTTGGGACTGGTCCCATGTACCTGTGTGCTCTGAGCGGCAAGGTGTGACAGACACGGTTCAAGCTCAAGGCCTAGGGGCAATTAGTCGTTTCCACATCTGGCAGGCGAGTTCCTGGATCGATAGAATAGATTGAGTGACATGTGAGGATTGAAGATTCCGTGATAGGAGTTACCCGCCAATCAAGAACCTCCCGACGTTACCCAAATCTTTCCATCCGTTCGCCCTTCATTCGTATAGCTCCTCCCCCCATGTCACCAAACCAATCCTTCCTCTGCGGTGCTGCCTGCGGTGCTGCCATCGGTGCAGCAGCAGTTTGGGCAGCCTTCCAACAGCGACGACGACGAACACCTCAGCAGTTCACCGGCGGCGGCGGCCTCACGGCGTCGGGGCGCCGGCGCGTCTGCTTCGAGATGCGGTTCAACCCGGAGCGGCTCGACGAGTACAAGGCGCGCCACGCGGCCGTGTGGCCGGAGATGCAGGAGGCGCTGCTGCGGTGCGGCTGGCACAACTACTCCCTGTTCCTGCGCCCCGACGGCTTCGCCGTCGGCTACTTCGAGGCGGAGTCCTTCGAGCAGTGCTGCGCGGCCATGGCCCGCGAGCCGGCGAACGCGCGCTGGCAGGAGGACATGGCGGCCTTCACGGCCCTCGGCGGCAAGCCCGACGAGGCGGCGACGAGCCTGGAGCACTACTTCTACCTCGGGACTGACCGCGCCACCACCAGTTGAGAATGCTGGAGAGTGAATGAGTGCAAACGGAGACGAGAGAGGAATGACAAAACTTTTCCCAGAGGGTATTATTTACTTGCACATTGTTTTTGGACATATGTTATTTCTTATTTGCCTATTTCGTTTGGCCTAGCGTCCTTTCCTCACTACACCAGATTATGATTCTGTTTATATTGTTCCTATGTTACAATTGTAGATATGTAGTTTAACTTGGACATGAGTTGCAACCATGCTCTGAGCAGAGCCACTGGTTCATCCAGCGCATGACGCGACCAAGATCTCCGCCGGTGCGAGAAGTCTTTGGCGCAAAGACACGGATGTCAATGCCACTGAGCTGTTCGTGGCTGTGACGAGAGCTCACCCATCACCGGGAGGTCCCCAGAAACACCTTTGGCGTAAAAAGGGCAGGGGAGGCGCTGACAGCTTTGGGGTCTCTGTCCAAACAAGGTCCGGAGCTGCTTGGGAGTGGTTCAGAGCAGCTTTGGGGGAGGGTTTCAGGAAAAGTCTTCTGGGGGTGTTGGAGATACCAGTGCTTCTTGAAGGCCGCGCGGGAAACCAGCATGGGTATTTGTTTTTGGGTGGGTGGGTGGGTGGGTGGGGGGTTCGCGGCGCGGCAACAGACATGTTTTTCTTCTTTTTTTTTACATATAAATTAATATTTATGTATGTATATACATATATATATATATATATATATATGGTAGGACCCCCCCCAGTACCAAGGTTTTCCTGCTTTATATATATATATATATGTGTGTATTTTTTTTCCGGGGGGGGGGGGGCGGGGCACCACCCGAGTTCCGGCGCCCAACAGCCCGGAGTTTCTCGCGCAGGTGGCCTTCCGGCGCTTGTCGCTGGAGAAGACCTCGGTGGCCGTGAGGCGACGTGGAATCGAAGTCGTCGCACCGAAAACGGGGGGGCGTGGGGGCGGAAGGGGAGGGAAGGGGGGGGAAGGGGAAGGGGGGGGGGAAGGGGAAGGGGGGGGGGGAAGGGGGGATGTGGGGTTGTGGGGAGTTCTCTGCGTTTTTCTCCAAGGTGGAAGAAATAAGAAAACCTGGGAGTGCTTGGGTTTCCATTGAGCCCCACGAAAACTTGACCTTTGAGCAGGGATGTCAGAACAGCCCAGGCTAAATATTTGACTGGTTCCGGGTGTTGGACGGATGGCAAGTGGTTGCGATTCGAATCGCTCCTCATTTTGCAACACAGAGCGGATCGCACACCAGAGGGTTTCAACCCTCCCTTCAGGGTTCCCTATATTTGCCTTTTTGGTGGTTTTAAACATCACCTTTTTGGTCCATGAAAGGTGAGTACGTCCATGATCGGAAAGACGGTAGCTTCTGAATCAGAAGCTGCGGTGGGCTTTCAGTGCTGGGGCAACCTTTGGAAACATGTTCTCTTCCCAACAATGGAAGTTGACGATGGAAGCTGACGATCGGAGGGTTTTGCAAGATTGATTACCTTCCGGGGAATGTCTAATTGGAAAGAGCGCACATACCACACATTGTCACACTGTGCACGGATGATGGTGGGAACGACAAACATTTTAGGTCCAGATTTGGGGTTGAGCATTGACCAAGTCAGAAAATGAGGTTGATTCTTTGTACCACCCAGAGGGTCACTTTGACGGTAAAGGGCCAGATGGAGAGTCAACTGTGTCACTGGGCTGAGGCTGCGGCAATGGGGCAGTTGCCAAATTATAAACTGTGATGTACCCCGTAGGTTGAAACCTCCGGCATATCTAGTCGGCAAAGTGAAATGTACGGGCTTACGTATTCAGGGCGATTCTGAAGCAGTCCCTCAGCCGACCAAAAGAGAGATTACAACGTACATGTTGGTGATTCAAGGCCTAAAAGCTAGACTGTCAATCTTACCAAGTTTGAGTCATCTCCTGCTAATGTCGACCCCGGATTGACACACCTATCTTTGTTTGAGAGGGGTGTTCCCTAAAGCGATAAACCCCCAGTATAAGGGGACACCCCCGATCAAAACCAACCAGGGGTTTATGGGTATACATGTTAATTTGGGACCCTTTGGTGGACATCATGTAGGTGGGAACACATGTCCGCCAGCCACTTTTGAGGTGGTTCCCTACTAAATTCATAGATCTAAGGTTTGATTCTCCATTCTCTTCTTCAGAAAAACCACCTTTTTCTATGGGTTTGGCCAACTTTTTGAAGAGAAGGATCCCTGAAGAGAATGGGGAGGGAATGAGGGAATGAACCCAGGGGTCCCCTCAAAGGAAACCACAAGTTGGATGATTTTATAAGCTAGGTCCCCCAGTAGTGCCCTTTTACCTTTTTTTTGGGAGGGTTCCCGTACTAAAATAGACACAAAAAAGCTGGTACCCTTATTCTAACCTCTGTACTGGAGGACCTAGTAAGGGTCATTCCACGTCTCATTCCCTGCCCATTGCACCAGTAGATGGCTTCGACCCGACGCTTCGACGCTTAGCAGGCGTCGCCGCAGCAGCGTCAACGGGACGCCCAGCACGCCGCAGACGGCGGAGCGCGTGCGGCAGCTCAGGTCGGTTGGTTCGAGCCAAGTGGCCAAGGGGAACTATTTTCCCACCAATTAACATGGAACGTCTTCACTGTTCTTCGCATTCTTTTTTGTTTTTTGGTTCTGTTCATTTTTACTGGGGGTCTGCAAAGTTTTTCGCTACCATACCAAGAGTAGAGATGACCTGACGTTCGAGGGTCCCTTTAGGAAAATGGTCCAAACCAGGAACCCCCGAACGTCAGGTTGCATGTGAATTGGAGAATTGGAGGGTAACTGGTCCTGCTTCCCAAGTTTTTTACACGGGACCAAGTTTCTCGGTGCCGTTTTTTTTCGGCAACCCTGTTGCTACTCCTTTGCCCACTTAGTTGGTTCACAAGAGGTTTTGGCGTGCGACGTGATGCCGGTTGCTTGCGTGGGGAGCACTTGTTTGAAGTTGGCGAACTATGAATTGCCCAGGCGAGTGTTGATCCTTCCACTTGCTGTAGATGTGTGACTCGACCTTGGTTTCAGAAGGGGACCGCTAGATAGGGTGGAAGTCGAACAGCCAGCACCCATTGCCCAACAGCGCCCTCTAAGTCCCAGGGTTTGTTTGCCGCAGGCCGATTTCTCCACCCAAATGGCCCTCGAAGTCCAAGGGTTTGCCCCTTTTCTCTTGGTTTTCCCTCGAAATCCCTCAATCCCACCACAGGGGGGTACTTCCCGAAGGCCGGGCCCGAACGCAGCGGCCTCGACCTCGAGGCGCGCAGAAGGATTTTTGTTTTTGCGGTTTGGGGGGGCCGTGGGGGTCGATTTTGGTGGGAGGAAGAAGTCAATAGATGGGGACTTTTTCGGAATTTTTGGGATGTGTTGCTTTGACTTTTGGGACTTTTTGGGACTTCTTGGGATGTTTTGTTTCTTCTTTCTTCTTTTTTTGGGAGGATTTTTTTTTGGCTGACTTTGTTTTTTGATTTTGTGTTTTTTGGGATATTTTGGGGATGAAGCCACCTCATAGTGGGACCGATGAACAACAACTACAAGTTGATGCCTCAAAGTGGCTGGACCCATGAAAAAACATAATCACCCACTGGCAGACTTCCGCCCAATGCTCCTTACATCCCATAGTTATATGGGGTAGGTGGAAGATTCTCATGAATTGGTGCCATGGGTTCACTACCCTGAGACCCAGCAACAACAATGCCTTTTGAATGGGGGTGGGTGAACATCAAATCCGCTGGACTTCAACACTTTGACTTTGAGAGCACCAAGCTGTTCACTTTCATTGGCGCAAGAATGGAGACACGGATGGTAACTAGCTTTATTCGGCGCGTTGCTTCCTTGTGCATGGTTGTTGTTGGGAAACATTTTACATGTTTGCTTATTGTGGTTTAGTGGGAAATCCCCACTTAACTGCTAAAAAATAAATTTTTGCTCCCCTTCCAACGTCAACCAAGTGTGCATGCTTGCTTTGTTCGTTCTTGAGGGAGGAGTGCAGAAAATGTTCCTAAAGCACCAGGCGCTGAGAAATCCGTTTCTTGGTCTCCCACGGCGCTAGTGAATTTAAACGGGCAAGACATTCCAGGGGTAGCCAACTTGAAACGACACCAACCACTGGCCACGGGTAGTACGATACGTGTGTGTGGTTTGTTAAGAGTACCGTTCTTAAGTTGCTTTGAAGAGAAACCAGACGAAAACACGGGTTTTTGGGAGCCCCCTATTTGGACGACCCGCTCGGAGACAGCAAGTTTTCGGAAGCGCCCGAGTCTGGCAGGAGCTAGATGGCCTGAGCGATGACAGCGAGAGCAAGAGTAGCCAGTCAGAGGCTGGGTGTTCGGGCGTAGGTTGTTGTCGAGTAGCTCTCCAAAAACATGATCGTGTCTCCCACGAGTCAGCTCTTGAGGAGAGGTTCCCAACGTTCACATTCTCAAGCAAACAGGAATCCTGTTCGTCTGGCAGCCAATGTCAAGTACTTCCAGCCGGTGTACCTTGAATCGTTGCCCGCAAGTTGAGCCATACCCACCTTTTGGCCATGTCCTCACATATGTACATGTTATAGATTATATGTATGAATGATATATATATATATATTCATGTATGGACAAACGTGCATATGCATACATACAAACATACATACATACGTGCATGCATGCATGCATGCATACATACATTCATACATACATACATACCTACATACATACCTACATACCTACATACCTACATACCTACATACCTACATAAATACATACATACATACATACACATACATACATATGCATACATATACATACATATACATACATATACATACATATACATACATATACATACATATACATACATATACATACATATACATACATATACATACATATACATACATATACATACATATGCATACATACATACATATACATACATATACATACATATACATACATGCATACATATACATACATATACACACATACACACATACACACATACACACATACACACATACACACATACACACATACACACATACACACATAGACACATAGACACATAGACACATAGACACATACACACATACACACATACACACATACACACATACACACATACACACATACACACATACACACATACACACTACACACACATACACACATACACACATTTATACATACACACACATACACACACATACACACATACACACATACACACATACACACATATACACATACACACATACACACATACACACATACACACATACACACATACACACATACACACATACACACATACACACATACACACATACATACATACACACATACACACATACACACATACACACATACACACATACACACATACACACATACACACATACACACATACGCACATACACACATACACACATACACACACATACACACGTACACACATACACACATACACACATACACACATACACACATACACACATACACACATACATGCATACACACACGCATACATACACACATACACACATACACACATACACACATACACACATACACACATACACACATACACACATACACACATACACACATACACACATACACACATAGACACATAGACACATAGACACATAGACACATACACACATACACACATACACACATACACACATACACACATTTATACATACATTTATACATACATACATACATACATACATAGATACAGACAGACAGACAGAGAGACAGAGAGACAGAGAGACAGAGAGACAGAGAGACAGAGAGACAGAGAGACAGAGAGACAGAGAGACAGAGAGACAGAGAGACAGAGAGACAGACAGACAGACAGACAGACAGACAGACAGACAGACAGACAGACAGACAGACAGACAGACAGACAGACAGACAGACAGACAGACAGACAGACAGACAGACAGAGACAGACAGAGACAGACAGAGACAGACAGAGACAGACAGAGGCAGACAGACAGACAGAGACAGACAGAGAGACAGACAGACAGACAGACAGAGGCAGACAGAGACAGACAGACAGACAGACAGACAGACAGACAGACAGACAGACAGACAGACAGACAGAGACAGACAGACAGACAGACAGACAGACAGACAGACAGAGACAGACAGAGACAGACAGAGACAGACAGAGACAGACAGAGAGACAGAGGCAGACAGAGACAGACAGAGGCAGACAGAGACAGACAGAGACAGACAGAGGCAGACAGAGACAGAGGCAGACAGAGACAGACAGAGACAGACAGAGACAGACAGAGACAGACAGAGACAGACAGAGACAGAAAGAGACAGACAGAGACAGACAGAGACAGACAGATAGATAGACAGACACGTATATATATATATATATCTGGCAGTAAGAAAACATAGACATGCAACTATATATATATATATACATATAGTCACATACCGGCAGTACTTTTGGTTCCCTGTACCTTCACACATGCATCTTGTTGTTGAAAGCTGGCTGTTGGACTCGCAGACTCACGCGACTCTTTCGCAGACTTTCCCCTGACGGAAAGCTCGTCCCGTCGGTTTGGGGAGAACGTGGAGGGGGCGCCGTTTTTGGAGGCAACCTCTTTGGAGGCAACCTTGAAGGGATACCAAAGGTGAACTGCTCGGGTCTGGCGGGTTGCCCACTTTGCAGACAAACCAAGCTAAAAGGGGTACCCCACACACACACACGCGAACGGACAAGGAGTTGAGGGTAAAAAGGGAATCCCCTATGATACCCCATGCTTGCAGGGTTTGAAAGGGAAAACGGTTCACGTATGTTCCGCGAAGCGCGCGAGCAACGGACAGGAGGAAATGTTGGGTGTCTTTTCAAGGG
Source organism: Effrenium voratum (assembly GCA_963377175.1). Lineage (NCBI taxonomy): Eukaryota > Dinophyceae > Suessiales > Symbiodiniaceae > Effrenium > Effrenium voratum. The sequence continues at coordinate 491,429 of CAUJNA010002335.1, read as the reverse complement.
CTCAACCAGGTTTAGTTTAGACATGAACTTCAGCCCTCCATTTTTCGTATTTTGGTCCAAGGTTGCCTCAAAAAAGAGAAGAACACTTTCCACGCGTTTCTGAAAAAATCCCTTTCCGGTTCATCCGGTTCATCCGGGGGAACCCCGGCCGCCAGGAGCTGGAGGTGGAGACCCCGGAGCCGCCGAAGCCGCCAGGCGGGGGCGGGAGTGGGAAACGGGGCTGGTTGCATAGGCGTCCTTTTGATCGGTGAGCCTGGTTAAATATCGATGGGCAAGCCACTGGTTTAGATGGGTTTGGTTCCATTTAGCAAAAACCCATCTCTTTGTCCAAAAGGCCACCTTCGGCTGGCTGGTTGCCTTTGTGTTTTTTGTAAGAGACCAAGGACTTGGTTGCTATAGGCTTGGATCTTCGGACTTTACCTCTTTCTTTTTGGTGGCACGCTACATTTTTTCCATGGGCCCTAGAAGTTAAGCTTTTTGCGGAGGGGTCAAGAGCAACCGAGAAGAATGGTCCTCTTCTCGTCCCATACTTTGAAACGTGGGTCTGGTTCAATAAACGTGGTTCAGGGAAGGTAACCCGAAGGTGTTCAAGGAATGATTGTTTAAAAGGGACAAGGGTACCTGCTCAAAAGGGAAGGTCAATGGTACTGTAGATGTTGAATAGGCTTTGTAGCAGGAACCCGATTTTGAGCCTAGTATGTGTAACGGCATGTTTTTTAATTGGGAGTCTCACAGTTGGATGTGGTTAATATTAGTAGTCTGTCAATAATAAAAAGACAACTCCGTGATTCAGGATGGGGATATTTACCAGAGATGCCCTCTGCCAAAAGGCGGAAAACACGTACAGTGTCCGATGCAAGTGCTTCCAATGAAGGCGGTGTGTACAGATGCGGCTTCTTCTTTATCCTTTTTTGTTTGGACGGGGGGTTTTCCTTTCAACTCAGCTACGTCCCCCGCCAGCAGCGTCTCATGTCGACGAGGTTTTTCGTGTCGTTGGTCGCCGACTGGAGATCTGGGGCCATTGGTGCACCATGGATCTACATCCCCCACTCTGAATGAGACGGTTCGGGGGCGTTGTACGTCACCTTTCACGGCCTCCAGAAAAACCCGGATCCGCAGAACCGAATCCAAACTGTGGAAGTACCAGAAAGTAGCACCGCGCGTGCGATTTGTGTTTGTTCCCTTCCTTTTTTGTTTTTGTTTGCGAGGCTCGCCTGTATACATGCTAGCAAGTCCGACGCCAAGGCCACAGAAGACGCACAAACAATCAAAGGATCGCCCAGTGCAGCATCAATTGACTTTCGGTTCATTTGGGACAGCGGGGGCAAGAACGTCTCAGTGCACGGGACATGGCTGTGGGTCAAACATATGTACCCAAATGGAATCCTGGTAAATGGAAACATGGACCAAAACTGCGGTCCCTGGTGGTTTAATTTTGACCCATACCCACATGTAAGTACGGTTAGAAAGCATGGCAGCCTGATTCTTCCCCGAGGATCAGCCTTGAAAAGCCGAAAGGATCCGAATCAGCTCCGTTGTGTTCCCCGAGTTCTCGAGAAGAGTGTGTAAGAGCCTAATATACTATATAGAAGGAGTTTTTGCTGCGAACATCAATGCAACAACTCTGGAACAAGCAGCACTTAGCGATGACAGCGGCGCATGTTTCGTGGCCACATGCGCTAAATAAATAAGTACATGATCAAGAAGCACCCCCGCCGCGCATCCCGCATCCCGCTTCCGGCCCTCTACCGCAAACGGTTTGGACGTTTCTTACGATTTTTTTCTGGAAGACGCACACCTCCGGTCTGAGTGAAGCGCACCCCAGGAGTCGAATGGCCATGGCTTACATACTGTGGATCGACGAAATCCAATTCGCACCACATAAGAAGCCGTGAAACGTTGACTCCCTGCACATACCAACAAACAATGGGTTTCCCATGGTCCAGTGGTGCAGGAAATCGTCTATCCGCAGTAGGAGACACCCTCACACGTGAGTGGGCATGAGTCTCCCAATGCAAAGGTCAGGAGTCCCAAGATGTTCCGACTTGCTGGTGCTCAGTAGGGAACGGCCGAGGGTGTCGGGAATGAACCTAGGGCCCCCTTAAAGGAAACCATGGGGAAGGGTTTATAAGGTCATTGCCTCATTCCCTGCTCGGAAACAGCAAGCTGAGTGCTTGACCAGACCCTCTTCTAAGTTTTCAAGAACCTTTGGCGGAAAAGAGCGCGACCTCGTCTCTGCCCGTCGACCGATTGCACCCATGAGTTTCTCCGTTCATACGGGTCCCCTTCCGGGTGAATGTATTCATCTTCATTGGTTTCCCTCCTATTTGGGTATGTGTCAAGACTGGGGGGCAACATGGTGACTTTCCTTTGAATGGGGCATCCTCAAAAAGACATCCATTCAAAAGACATCCATTTGAATTCAGGCAACTATTGCAAGAGAAGCAGGGCTCCTTAAAAGATACATTTTGCCCATTTGAAACATGGCTTTTTCCACCAAAATAAAGTTGGAAACCACCATTTACCAGTTGCAATGTTCAGGTGTATGATGTAAGGATCCCTAAGAAGCAACCACATCCAACCCCACCACCCTTGAGGCAAACCACCGCCATTTCTTCCGTCCAAATCCGACCGCCAGCCAGGCGAAGACCACCTCATTGCCCGCGTCTTCCAGCAGTATGCCTCAGGACCTTCGTTCCTTTGGCGCATTTTGCAAAGGGATGTTAGGACTTGAACACTCTTCGCCAACTCAGGTTTTTTTTTTTCTTCTCCGTATTGAACCACTAAAAGCTATTCGCTTTTGGCAGGGCTTCGCAGAAAGCAACCGAGGTTCGCTGTCTGACCAACCCCCCGGGCCCCCGGTCGCCCGGGCGGCGGGGTAAGAAAAGTGTGAGGACGCTGGCACAATGGCACTGCACTCTTCCTGCGATACGCGCCTCGGTGAAAATTGGGGGGGCTTCCCAGCTTGGCAAACACCGACCTCCGAAATGGCGCCCACAACTTGTGGTCACTCTCAGATGGTTGCCACTAAACCACCAGTCCACCAGTGTAACTTGGGGCATCCATGGTTGTTGTTGGACACATTTTACATTCTTGCTTTTTGTGGGTTACTGTAGTGGTTGAAATCCAGATCCACTGAACTGCAAACAAACAGTTTTTTTTTTTGCTCCCCTTCCAGCGTCAACCAAGTATATACCCCCCTCGTTTTTCGTGGCAGGAGAGTGGCTGATCCCATTCAACCCCTGCGGGGTGAAGGGGTTGGAGGCCATCTTCGGCTCATTTCTGGCATCGCTCTTCTTCCATTCGCTTAAGAACATGGTTTTTATTTTCCCATTTCCTCGGCGAAACCGGAAGCTTCCATTTGCCTAAGCATTTCTTTTTTTGGGGTTAATTTTCCCTGTTGGTTTTAAAGGGCATCTACCACTACTCACTGGACATATTTCCTCTTCTTCTTTTTTTTTGCGGGGGACTTCAGCAAATGGATGCTTTGAGGGGCAAGAAGGCCCGGCCCACGCTCTCGAGAGATGGTTGTGGGTCAAAATGAAACCACCAGGAATCGGACCGCTGGTTTGAGTCATGGGTTCCATTTGCCAGGGCAAGCCATGTTGGGTACATATTTTTGACCAGCCAGATGTGGTCTGAACACTATGCAAGCTGACCCCCACACGCAGAGATCAATACTTGCTAGCTGTTGAAGCTCGACCTTCGCACTTTTTTCATGGAAAACAACAAAAACAACGATTCCATCTCCCGTCCATGTTCAGCCTGGCTGCTTCTCGGAAAACGAAGACCGAGTCCATCCCACGTAGTTCAACCGGGTTTGACCCCAGGTTCCAACCAGACCCCCGGAACGGTTCCCGCCCGCCCCGGTGCCCCGCCGGGCAAAGCGGCTTCGATTTCGATTTCGCCCAGGGGGACTTGAAGGGCTTCGCGGAGGACCTCAAGCGCCGCGGCGCAAAGAGCGAGCAAAGGGTGAAGCTGGGGATCCTTTGGCCGAGGAAAGAACACAGAGACAGTCCCGGTGAAAAAACCCACGCCCACGGTGCTTTCTGTTTTTTTTGTAGCTGGCAAAAGCAAAAAAACGGGCTTTGTAGCTTGGCTTCGAGGTTTACGGTTTGAGGTTTAGGGTTTGGGCTTGTTGGTTTTGGGCTCATATCCGGTTTTACCGTTTAGGCCTACGTATTGCACCAGTCAACAACGTTTCACGTCAGGGTTTCTACATTTCTCGTGGTTTCAACCATCAGGGGCCAGATGTGCATTTTGAGGCCACTTAGTTGGTGGGGGTACTTGGATTGTAAGGAGTTCCAAGACACCGCAGGTTTGACAGGAAATTGGGCCCTCCCACAGAATTTCGGCGGGTTTTGGGGGCGACTTTTCCGCAGAAATCATGTCCTGCGGATTGTTTGTTTGAGGAGTATACATAGAAAGGCCTTCCAAAACCTGGTTCTTAGCATCAGGACTGACGTAAGGCTCCCCAATTCTCTACCCTCGAACTGAACAGGGATGTGTGAGGCTGAAACAACACGGGATCACAGGATTGTTTACCGGGCCACCCCTTCAGGTATGTCACTCCCAACGTGGACACCAAGCTCTACCGCTTCACAGGCGTCCGAAGGGGCCAGCACCCATATGAGTTGCTGATATTGACTGTCTGGCGCGAAAGCATGGCACCGCCTACATGAAGGGCATTGAGAACATTGAAGACATGGACATGGTGAGAACATACCGTGGATGGACGAAATCCTGCACCACCTTTAAAAAAAAAAAAACTGGGGTGATGCTTCCCCTGTAAATACCAACAAACAATGGTTTGCTATGGTTTCAAAGTGGTGCAGGATTTCGTCCACCCACAGTAGTTGTCCGTGCCAAACAAATTGCTCATGTGCGGTTCGGCCGAAGAAAGGGCGGTCATGGCGTCATTGTCAATTTGGTGCTCAGGATGCGCGGGGACTGACTCACTCTCACCACAAACAGTAGGGGGGCCTCACTCATTGTCCCGTGCCCATTGCAAGAAGCACTACTCCAACCCTGGCTCACATACCGCATCTTATTCGCCGGAACGGCGAATAATGGTGAGGTATTAAGATATTCATTTACACATCTGATTGAACAAATCGTACAACCAAAAGAGTGTCATTCTTTCCGTCTTTTAAGGGGGGCCGTTTAGCGTTGTTTCAAAGGGGCAAAAAGAGCCACCCCTTTGAGAGGGCTGCTTGAGAGAAGCCCTTTCAGCCTTGAGGCCACCAAGGATCCCTGGCCAACCGTACACCCAGACCGGTTGCGCGTTCTTGCTATTTTTTTGGGAAGGGCCACCCTGAAAGATGTCAAACAATTCTTCCCATGGTCCGGGTAACAGGGGCAACTGAGCTACCTGAAGGTCCCTGCTGTCCCTGGGACAGGATCCACTACTTTAGTCCCAGCAACGAAGACATTTGGGCCCTGATGTAGAGGATTCCGGTTGCGAAGCAGGCGGTTTGTGAAATCTGCAGAGTTGAGCTTCCAGTTCTTTTGGGAAAGCTGGCGCAGGCATGTTCGAGTACGTCTTCGAGGATACCCTGCAGCTTCAGATCGACATGGGTCGCCGGCTCAGACGCCTTGTGAAGTGACCTGCGCGGTATCGATGAACCGGACGAATCGGAAGATCAACTGGCTGTGGGTCAAAAATATGTACCCAAAATGGAACCCTGGTAAATGGAAACTTGGACTACAACCGGTGTTTTTTTTTTGCCCCACACCTAACTGGAATCCACCGGATTTGGGGGATGGCACTTTGAGACCAGACCCAGTTCTTTTCGCCCTCAAGTTCGCTGATTTGGGAGTTTGGGGCGATTTGGGACGATTCCCGGTGTCTAGAAAGCTCGTTTGGTCCCCTCCCCATCTTTCCTGCCCGCTCTCTTGGTGGCCACGATTGTGCTTGAACAAACTGAAAAGTGTCCAGTTTCTGAGCTATCTTGTTCCTGGAAGTGCTGGGAGGTAAGGCCAGGTTGCAATGTTTGCATAGCTGGCGTCGCGGCAAGTCCTTTTTGCTGGTGATTCATACTTGGATAGAGGAAGGTTAGGGGACTATCCTCTTACTATCCTCTTGCCAGGAACAGGTGCGCGCAGTATGAAGCCTGTTTGCCGTGGGTTTAGGTAGAATCCTTCAACAGGTTTTGAGACACACCTTTCCTTCCTAGCCAAAGGAGCTTGGTTATCCTTCTAGTGGTTTGCCGACTGGGGTTTCCGGAGAATCGGATCGGACGACTTTCTGAGCAGCCAAGATTTCAGGGGGGTTCTCAATATGGGTGTGGCTCAAAATTGAACACCTGTTTGCCCCCCTCTTCACCGCGCCGCCTTCACAGAAGAGTTGAGAGATCGCGCCATTGGGGGACCGACCGCTTGCGCGGCAACATCCAAATAAGTCAAGCCTTGCATCCATTGCAACCGGAGGACAATTTGGCGGGGGGGTTTCCAAGCCGATGTTGAACAGACGCGACCAAGCTGTCACGAGTCACTAGCCCTGGGTCACTCTGATTCAAAGGGCAAGCCGGGCTTCTCGGCCTCGGCTCAAACAGGAGTCAGCAGGATGCAGACTTCAGTCAGCAAAACGCGGCGCGGGGGAGAGGTCTGGCAGGTACAGAGGCTGGGGCCAAAACGCTTTCCAAGATCCAACACGGGCAGTTGGAGCTTTGGCTTTTGCATTTCGCAAAGGGAGGTGAGGACTTGAGAACTTTTTGCTCCAACTACCGGAGGAAGGGGATTGCCAAGAACGTGGGTCCCGCGCATGGCGTGGCATCCAGTCCCAGGTGAAAATCTTTTGCTAGATCCCCCTAGGGTGCAACCTTTCTCACCTTGTTTTTTGGGTTGGGGAGGGACGGGCCCCCCTACTAAAATAGACAGAAACAAGGTTGGTACCAACTGATTCTAACTCTTTTGCTGGAGGATCTAGTTTGGGTCCGACTCTGGAACCCATAGGATTGGTCCAGAGGAAACCTTCCAGGACCCCTGCTGGCGGCCATACATTCGAGCATAGATTTGAGAACCACCTCTCTCGCTTGGCCTCTCTTTGAGGTTCCCTTGTGCGCCTCGTATCATCTCGTGGGGGAGACACAGACGTCGCAAGCCACACGGTCGCACGCCTGAGGCGTGCGGGCCCAGGGCCTGACCTTGGCAGCTCGGCGGAAGGACTGTGGAAACCGAGGCCTTGGAGCCTGGGAAGGGGTTTACAGGGCTTGGCGGATTTTGGGGGGAAGGAGTGAAACAGGGGTCATGAGGAATGTGGAAGCCTTCAACGGAATTCTGAGCGGCATGTCTGTATCCGTTTTTTGTTTGTTTGTTTGTTTTTTTCTCCCCCCCCTTCCCCGATCTGACTCATGAATCCAAGACTGAAGCAGTACCTCTTGAGGAAAGCTGCCATCATTTGCACCGCGGTCAACGACGCCTCTGGGTCAGTGTTGTAATAGTTTCAATCTATGAGCTGAATGACCTATGAACATATTTTCCTCAAAGGAAACCACACGAGGATGGGTGATTTCTGACGTGGTACCTTGTCTGACCACCTACTCAACAAGTTTCCCGGGGTTTTCTTTTGGTGGATCGACAAACCATGTTTCTCACAGCCCGAACAAGTGCTCCTTAAGGGATCAGGGATGGGTCATGTGGCTCTGAATTAAGCCTCGCTTTGTACATCATTTGCATGGGGATTTGTGCCCAACCCCCCCCCCCCCTCCCTTGTGAACATGCATCTCGTTTTCCCACATGCATGCGGCTCCCTTTCGGCGGAACGTTGAACCCCACTCAGCTCTTCTTTGTTCGGGGGTCGCTGTGCTTTTTGAATGGTTGAAACAGCCCACCAAATAGCGGAGATCGATCCCCATCCGTGTTTTTTCCCTTTTTTTTAAATGATGTCCGGAACAGGGTCTAGCCACTGAAACTCGTATCTACATTACGGCGAAACACACTCAGTGCCCCCTGAGTTGTTTTTTTTTTTGGTCGGGGGTGTTCCCTTGCCTTTTACGAGTGCCGACATCTTCGGGGACGAACTGTTACCGATCTTTGAAACGCCGGTCCAGCTGTTCGGTGGTAAAATGGGGGCTGAATAATTGTGCATCATTGTCGTATCTTCGCTGTTCTTGGCATGCTTTTTGGTTTTTTAGTTTTTTTGGTTCTGTTCATTTTTACTGGGGGTCTGCAAATCACGAAAGCTAGCTTTAGCTAGCTGAAGTTTCTCCTTGCGTAAGCAAGGTAAGGGGCTCAAATGCCGAAAGATGGATTTTTTCAATTATTTGAGCCGAAAAGATTGAAACACATCAATTATTTAGACCCCCCCCCCCTCCCCCCCCCCCGGGTCTCAGGCTCGATTCCTCCCTGGTCCATCCCCCCCCCCCGGGCAGTGGCTCAGTGTTCAGCAGTCTCGGTTTGCCCGTTTTGGACTTGGTGCTACGAACTTTTACATGTTCCACCGATTCAGCTTGTTCATTTGAGACCTCAGTCTTCTCAGTAAACCACCTCGAGCTTCTGACGCCTGTCGTTGTTTTCATTTGTCAAGGTTTGCCACGCCACCATGTGCGTTTGCGTGTCGCATCCTACGAATCTTGCCGGGCCTCTCGTTGTACACAAGCTACCCATGAATCCACTCTGTCACCGACCCATCTCATGCAACAACTGCTAGCTTTCGTTCACCCGCTCCTCAAGTAAAAATAAAAATCGCAACCATACCAAGAGTAGAGATGCTATGATCAGGACACAATTTGCTTAAAGAGTACCCCAGCACCCCATTCTAATTGTTTAGACCCTAGCCTCTAGATCGCTTTCTGCGCGGCTCCGGAAAAAAACCCAGCGGCGCCAGAGGGGTTTTAAGCACATCTCGGCCATTCTGTGGCGAAGGGCAGCTCAGGAGTGGTTCCAGATCTTTCTGCAGAAGATCATCCTCCGACTGGGCATGCAATTTGTGCCAGTGCTGTTCTCCTTGCTAGCGGAGTGACCGCCGCATGTGGCTCCCTTTTTTGGCGGCTCGCTACACTTGATTTTTTTTTGTAACAAAAAGGCGGGCGCCATTTGGGATGGTTCCCTCATGTAGAGACTCACCCAAATGGATCCATTCGCATGGAATGGATCCATTGCGCGTGCGGATTAGGTGCCTCGCGCAGCAAAGGGGACGAGCAGCTGACAATCTTCTCTTTTTTGGGGCGGAGGACCTTATTTTTGTCTATTCTAGGGGTACCTTCCCCATTCTTTCCAGGCATCCTTCTTTCTAAAAAACCACCCAACACCCTGGAGAAACAGCTGGTTTTTGAAAAGAACGATGATTGAAAAGAATGGGGAACCAACCCCTAGATCTATGGTATCTGCTTTTTTGGAACAAAAGATACTTTCAGGCGATCTGTTGATGTGTGCACAGCAACCTCCCACCCCTGCTGCATTTGGTTTAAGGGATTTATAGTTCGCAAGGCTTGTATAAACCTTAATAGCCCTCTTAGAAGAACCAAAGGTCGATGGGCTTTGTCCCTTTCGAATGGTGCCGCTGGGGTCATTATTTTGACGGTTTCGGGGGGTTATCAAAGTCAGAAAATGAAATCGGTTGTTTCCCTTAACCCACAACTTATAGGGCGACTTTGGTCATGGTAAAAGGGTTATCAACGTCAAAAACGGGGTTGTTTTCCTTAACTCACAACTTAGGCGGTGACTTTGATGGTAAAATGATGAGGCCAGTGCCGGCCAAGTCGTTTACTGTAGCTGTGCAAATCCACACCCTTGGCCTGCGAAATGCAGCGGGCCTGTCCGGTCAGGGAGTGAGTTTTTGGTATGCATGCAGCCAGGCGCCGCCATGCGCGCGCGACATGGGTTCTCAAAGCGGTCCCTGTTTGGGATTGTAAGAAACCAAAAGCAACACAACCACCTGAATGGGGCCTCAAGTTTGAGAACCCCCCGCAGAGGTTGGTTGCGCCTTTTAAACGGGGGAGAAGGAAAGCTCGACTCCGAATGGAGACGAGTGCTTTGGGTTAAAAGATCGCGTGAAGGGGGCTAACAGGCAAAACCTTCCGGTGTTGACTGTGATTGCCCAAGGGTGGGGGGGGTGGGGGGGTGGGGGGTTGGGATGGGTGGGGAAGGAGCCATGTTCTTTATTTGGGTGTGTCTTTAAGGGGACCCGCGCGCACTGATTGTTTTGCTTTTCCCTTTGAAACCCACAAGAAAGACACGCCCTCAGGCCCTCAAGAAGACACACCCTCAGGCCCGCAGACAGGAGTGTAACTCAAGGTGAACAGATGTGCAGTGGCTGAGAACAGTTTGAAACTCCCCTCGAAAATGGTTGGACATAATTCCCGGGTACACGCGTCCACCAAAGGATCCTACTAGACTTTCAGCAGATTCTTGACACGTAGCGTCAGAGAGGTGCCAGCTTGCCGTTAGCGAGCTCACGAAGGTTCTACTTGGGCACCTGTGTTTAGGAGGATCCCTCAAAAAGGTGGAAATTCACCAGGGCTCCTTAAAAGATCTCCATGTTGCAACCATTTGAAGCATGACTTTTTCCACGAAAAAGTGGGAAACCATTTTCAAGTCAATGTTCAGGTGTTTACTGCATCCGGATCCCTGTTCACTCCCTCGTGAGACTGGCTGGCAGATGCAACAGAAACTCCTATGGGCCTTGGGCCCCCGGTTTTGGGGCGAGGCCAGTGCTCGCCCATCAGCAACCTGTGGGTATGGGTCAAAATTAAGCCACCAGGAATCGGACCGCAGGTTTTGGTCCATGTTTCCATTTGCCTTGGGGTCCATTTTGGGTACCTATTTTTGACCCACACCCATGTTATGTGTGTTTTTTTTTGCAGGGGGTTCAAAGTCTGATCAAGCTTCAATCGAAGGCTGAATGTGTATGCAGAGAGTTCTTTTTGAACCCCTACGGACCCGTAAGGGGTCAACCAACCATTGATGACGGTTGACTCCAGTGTCCAAAAGGGCAAATTGGCAAGGCACTCAACGGTCAAGTGATCCGACCAAATGCCGAGGTTGTGTGCCTTTTGAACCTTCTCTTCTTGGTTTGGGTTGAACATTCAGTGTAGAACCCCCCAAGAGGTTGGTTTGAAAGTTCCACCAGGAAGGGAGGCACGGAGCAACCCCAGAAGTGTCCTTTCAGTTTGGCCAAAAAGCTAGATTTCGCTGGGTTTCCATGCTGTTGTAGAGGAAATCCCCACGTCGCTTCCCCTTGTCTTTTGAGATGTTGCCAGGTGTGTTTTTCCCCAACGAGTGGGCGGGCTTTCTTTTTCGCGTGTTTCGGGGGGGCGGGGGTGTCCTCCGGGGGGGGGGGGGTGTCGCCGGTTTCGGGGGGTTGGGTCGCGCCAGGCCTTGCTCTTCGATCTCCTGGAGGGTGCCAACCTCTCCGAGAGCCGCTTCACCTTCGCCGACAGGCCTGCGTGGGCTCACGGGGAAGCGCCGACGCGAGAGCGACGCGAGGGCAGGCGGGCCAAGACGGAGCTTCTTTTGGCACAAAGCTCTGGGTGTGGACAAACGTATTTCGCGGTTTTGGAGTGCCAGGGCTCTGGGCACTTTTTGCCAAGGCCCAAAGAACCATGGGTCAACCCCCTCCGGGCTGCAAGTCCAGGGCACGGAGCCATCTTTTGAGGGCCTCTCTTTTTATCTTTGCCCACATGTGGATTCTTGGAGCCCTTCCACATTCCCCCAATGTCGCAATCACCTGGGCCGTTGAAGTTTATCCTCCCAACCAAAAAGGTCCGGATATCAACTCTCTTTGACATAAGTTAGGCGACTTCCAATCATGACTCAATCGGAGAACAACAGCAGTGCGGTTCGCACATGATGGTCTGCTATTTGGGATCGCATGCATCAGATTGCTGAATGACGAACTGAAGAACGCAAGCTGATAGCAACAAGAAACATCTTTTTGACCCCCATAGCTTCATCAGGGTCACAGCGATGGCACGTGCAAGGTGAGTTGCAAACGGAGCAAGGGGAGCACGGTCAATGCAGTGTCAATGCGACACGAGTCACTGGCTGAGAGCTGCACGTCAGCATTTTTGGCTCTCACCTCTGGCAGCCTTTGACTCAACCAAGTGTGGAAGCTATGTCGTTCCGAGCCCTGCTGTTGGCGGCCTGGTTCGCCTCTGCCTGGGCCTGCACTAACAGCGGCGACTTCGACCAGACGGCCTTCACTGCGTCCTTGTATGGCGGCTCCTTCGGTGGCATGGCGCTGGCCTTGGTCATGGTGACCTTGGCTTCTTTGCCGCTCTGCTGCGGAGTGTTGAAGCAGTACGGCAAGATCATTGCCACCGTGGCCATCGTGCTTGGCATTTTCTCCCTCATAATTCCGGCCTTCGGTTCCATGGGTGCTTGCGTGCCCTTTGTGGATGCCATTTGCCAGGAGCGCTGCAGTGGCTACGAGTGCACGTCAGATGAGAAGGATGCCATGGGAAGTGTTTGCAACGCGCTGGGCATCTTTGTCGTGTACATCGGAGCCTTCGGCTGGCTCACCGTTATCCTTGGCATCGTGGCCGCCTCGCTGGGTTGCTGCGTGTGCTGCGGCTGCTGCAAAGCCAAGATGGACGAGCCGGGCGCTGGAGCGCCACCTGTAGTGGTGGGGGCGCCTGTGCAGGCTTGAGCGACAGAGGTTGATGTTGTGATGCGACATGAGAGGGCCACTCGAACGGAGCTGGTCTCAAATTTGTAGCTTTGGGGTCCGGGCTCTGTTCTGCCCGCCTTTTCCTTCCTACTGAAGTCTTGCCAGGGGCTACAAGGGTAGAACCCCTGCCTTCACCAGCCTGCCAAAAAGGGTATGGCTCTTCCTTGACTGGATGCTGGGCACATGCTCTGCATCCACAGCTGAGCACAACAAGCTTGCCGTTCTCAGCCCATGCACGCGGCTTGCCATCCACCTGAACGATGTGTGTTTGCCACTGCTAAAGCAGCGGCAAAAAGGAAGATGGTCTGTTTTTGCAAGTTCTGAGCGCTGCCGAGTCACTGCTAGTTGCTTGGTGATTCTTCCTGTTTGCAACATCGTATTTTTTGCCTTTCTTGCTCCTGGCGTTTCATCCATGTAAGGAGTATTTCCCTTGTTTGCGTTATCACAAAAGTTGTGCCATGTCGTTTCCCTTGGAATCCTTGGAATCAAGAGTCACAGGACGAGTCAAGTTGCACGTCAGCATTTTTGGCTCTCACCTCTGGCAGCCTTTGACTCAACCAAGTGTGGAAGCTATGTCGTTCCGAGCCCTGCTGTTAGCGGCCTGGTTCGCCTCTGCCTGGGCCTGCACTAACAGCGGCGACTTCGACCAGACGGCCTTCACTGCGTCCTTGTATGGCGGCTCCTTCGGTGGCATGGCGCTGGCCTTGGTCATGGTGACCTTGGCTTCTTTGCCGCTCTGCTGCGGAGTGTTGAAGCAGTACGGCAAGATCATTGCCACCGTGGCCATCGTGCTTGGCATTTTCTCCCTCATAATTCCGGCCTTCGGTTCCATGGGTGCTTGCGTGCCCTTTGTGGATGCCATTTGCCAGGAGCGCTGCAGTGGCTACGAGTGCACGTCAGATGAGAAGGATGCCATGGGAAGTGTTTGCAACGCGCTGGGCATCTTTGTCGTGTACATCGGAGCCTTCGGCTGGCTCACCGTTATCCTTGGCATCGTGGCCGCCTCGCTGGGTTGCTGCGTGTGCTGCGGCTGCTGCAAAGCCAAGATGGACGAGCCGGGCGCCGGAGCGCCACCTGTAGTGGTGGGGGCGCCTGTGCAGCAGGCTTGAGCGACAGAGGTTGAGGTTGCAATGCGACATGAGAGGCCCACTCGAACGGAGCTGGTCTCAAATTTGTTGCTTTGGGGTCCGGGCTCTGTTCTGCCCGCCTTTTCCTTCCTGCTGAAGTCTTGGGTAGAACCCCTACCTTCACCAGCCTGCCCAAAAGGGTATGGCTCTTCCTTGACGGGATGCTGGGCACATGCTCCGCATCCACTGCTGAGCACAACAAGCTTGCCGTTCTCAACTCATGCACGCGGCTTGCCATCCATCTGAACGATGTGTGTTTGCCCTGCTAAAGCAGCGGCAAAAAAGGAAGATGGTCTGTTTTTGCGAGTTCTGAGCGCTGCCGAGTCACTGCTAGTTGCTTGGTGATTCTTCCTGTTTGCAACGTCGTATTTTTTGCCTTTCTTGCTCCTGGCGTTTCATCCATGTAAGGAGTATTTCCCTTGTTTGCGTTATCACACAAGTTGTGCCATGTCGTTTCCCTTGGAATCCTTGGAATCAAGAGTCACAGAACGAGTCAAGTTGCACGTCAGCATTTTTGGCTCTCACCTCTGGCAGCCTTTGACTCAACCAAGTGTGGAAGCTATGTCGTTCCGAGCCCTGCTGTTAGCGGCCTGGTTCGCCTCTGCCTGGGCCTGCACTAACAGCGGCGACTTCGACCAGACGGCCTTCACTGCGTCCTTGTATGGCGGCTCCTTCGGTGGCATGGCGCTGGCCTTGGTCATGGTGACCTTGGCTTCTTTGCCGCTCTGCTGCGGAGTGTTGAAGCAGTACGGCAAGATCATTGCCACCGTGGCCATCGTGCTTGGCATTTTCTCCCTCATAATTCCGGCCTTCGGTTCCATGGGTGCTTGCGTGCCCTTTGTGGATGCCATTTGCCAGGAGCGCTGCAGTGGCTACGAGTGCACGTCAGATGAGAAGGATGCCATGGGAAGTGTTTGCAACGCGCTGGGCATCTTTGTCGTGTACATCGGAGCCTTCGGCTGGCTCACCGTTATCCTTGGCATCGTGGCCGCCTCGCTGGGTTGCTGCGTGTGCTGCGGCTGCTGCAAAGCCAAGATGGACGAGCCGGGCACTGGAGCGCCACCTGTAGTGGTGGGGACGCCTGTGCAGGCTTGAGCGACAGAGGTTGACGTTGTGATGTGACATGGACTCCATTTCGGCCGAGGTGGGGGAGGGCCGCCCGAACGGAGCTGGTCTCAAATTCGTAGGTTTGGGGTCCAGGCTTTGTTCTGCCCGCCTTTTCCTTTCTGCTGAAGTCTTGCCAGGGGCTGCAAGGGTAGAACCCCTGCCTTCACCAGCCTGCCCAAAAGGGTATGGCTGTGCCTTGACCGGATGCGGGGCACGTGCTTTGCATCCACTGCTGAGCACAACGAGCTTGCCGTTCTCAAATTAGCGAATGCACGCAGCGGTAAAAAGGGAAGATGGTCTGTTTTTGCGAGTTCTGAGCGCTGCCGAGTCACTGCTAATTGCTTGGTGATTCTTCTTGTTTGCCACGCCGTATTTTTTTGTGTCTCTTGCTCCTAGCGTTTCATCCGTGTAAGGGGTATTTCCCGTGCTTGCATCGTCGGAAGTGTCGTTTTCATTGGAATCCTGGAAAACAAGAGTCACACCTGAACATTTTGTGGCAGCCTATTCAAGCAACTGTCCAAAAAAGCAAGCATGCTGAGCATGTTGACACATGGAGCAAGCGGCACAGGTAAGTGGATGCAGGGTCAATGCGACACGAGTCACCGGCTGAGAGTCCCACGTCAGCATTTTTGGCTCTCACCTCTGGCAGCCTTTGACTCGACCAAGTGTGGAAGCTATGTCCCGAGCCCTGCTGTTAGCGGCCTGGATCGCCTCTGCCTGGGCCTGCACTAACAGCGGCGACTTCGACCAGACGGCCTTCACTGCGTCCTTGTATGGCGGCTCCTTCGGTGGCATGGCGCTGGCCTTGGTCATGGTGACCTTGGCTTCTTTGCCGCTCTGCTGCGGAGTGTTGAAGCAGTACGGCAAGATCATTGCCACCGTGGCCATCGTGCTTGGCATTTTCTCCCTCATAATTCCGGCCTTCGGTTCCATGGGTGCTTGCGTGCCCTTTGTGGATGCCATTTGCCAGGAGCGCTGCAGTGGCTACGAGTGCACGTCAGATGAGAAGGATGCCATGGGAAGTGTTTGCAACGCGCTGGGCATCTTTGTCGTGTACATCGGAGCCTTCGGCTGGCTCACCGTTATCCTTGGCATCGTGGCCGCCTCGCTGGGTTGCTGCGTGTGCTGCGGCTGCTGCAAAGCCAAGATGGACGAGCCGGGCGCCGGAGCGCCACCTGTAGTGGTGGGGGCGCCTGTGCAGGCTTGAGCGACAGAGGTTGACGTTGTGATGTGACATGGACTCCATTTCGGCCGAGGTGGGGGAGGGCCGCCCGAACGGAGCTGGTCTCAAATTCGTAGGTTTGGGGTCCAGGCTTTGTTCTGCCCGCCTTTTCCTTTCTGCTGAAGTCTTGCCAGGGGCTGCAAGGGTAGAACCCCTGCCTTCACCAGCCTGCCCAAAAGGGTATGGCTGTGCCTTGACCGGATGCGGGGCACGTGCTTTGCATCCACTGCTGAGCACAACGAGCTTGCCGTTCTCAAATTAGCGAATGCACGCAGCGGTAAAAAGGGAAGATGGTCTGTTTTTGCGAGTTCTGAGCGCTGCCGAGTCACTGCTAATTGCTTGGTGATTCTTCTTGTTTGCCACGCCGTATTTTTTGTGTCTCTTGCTCCTAGCGTTTCATCCGTGTAAGGGGTATTTCCCGTGCTTGCGTCGTCGGAAGTGTCGTTTCCATTGGAATCCTGGAAAACAAGAGTCACACCTGAACATTTTGTGGCAGCGTATTCAAGCAACTGTCCAGAAAAGCAAGCATGCTGAGCATTTTGACACATGGAGCAAGCGGCACAGGTAAGTGGATGCAGTGTCAATGCGACACGATCACCGGCTGAGAGTCGCACGTCAGCATTTTTGGCTCTCACCTTTGGCAGCCTTTGACTCGACCAAGTGTGGAAGCTATGTCCCGAGCCCTGCTGTTAGCGGCCTGGATCGCCTCTGCCTGGGCCTGCACTAACAGCGGCGACTTCGACCAGACGGCCTTCACTGCGTCCTTGTATGGCGGCTCCTTCGGTGGCATGGCGCTGGCCTTGGTCATGGTGACCTTGGCTTCTTTGCCGCTCTGCTGCGGAGTGTTGAAGCAGTACGGCAAGATCATTGCCACCGTGGCCATCGTGCTTGGCATTTTCTCCCTCATAATTCCGGCCTTCGGTTCCATGGGTGCTTGCGTGCCCTTTGTGGATGCCATTTGCCAGGAGCGCTGCAGTGGCTACGAGTGCACGTCAGATGAGAAGGATGCCATGGGAAGTGTTTGCAACGCGCTGGGCATCTTTGTCGTGTACATCGGAGCCTTCGGCTGGCTCACCGTTATCCTTGGCATCGTGGCCGCCTCGCTGGGTTGCTGCGTGTGCTGCGGCTGCTGCAAAGCCAAGATGGACGAGCCGGGCGCCGGAGCGCCACCTGTAGTGGTGGGGGCGCCTGTGCAGGCTTGAGCGACAGAGGTTGACGTTGTGATGTGACATGGACTCCATTTCGGCCGAGGTGGGGTGGGCCGCCCGAACGGAGCTGGTCTCAAATTCGTAGGTTTGGGGTCCAGGCTTTGTTCTGCCCGCCTTTTCCTTTCTGCTGAAGTCTTGCCAGGGGCTGCAAGGGTAGAACCCCTGCCTTCACCAGCCTGCCCAAAGGGTATGGCTGTGCCTTGACCGGATGCTGGGCACATGCTTTGCATCCACTGCTGAGCACAACAAGCTTGCCGTTCTCAACTCATGCACGCGGCTTGCCATCTGAACGATGTGTGTTTGCCACTGCTAAATGCACGCAGCGGTAAAAAGGGAAGATGTTTTTTTTTTTTTTTAGAATTTCTGAGCGCTGCCGAGTCACCGCTAGTTGCTTGGTGATTCTTCTTGTTTGCAACGTCGTATTTTTTGCCTTTCTTGCTCCTGGCGTTTCATCCATGTAAGGAGTATTTCCCTTGTTTGCGTTATCACACAAGTTGTGCCATGTCGTTTCCCTTGGAATCCTTGGAATCAAGAGTCACAGGACGAGTCAAGTTGCACGTCAGCATTTTTGGCTCTCACCTCTGGCAGCCTTTGACTAGGCCAAGTGTGCAAGCTATGTCCCGAGCCCTGCTGTTGGCGGCCTGTAGGCCTCTGCCTGGGCCTGCACTAACAGCGGCGACTTCGACCAGACCGCCTTCACTGCGTCCTTGTATGGCGGCTCCTTCGGTGGCATGGCGCTGGCCTTGGTCATGGTGATCTTGGCTTCCTTGCCGCTCTGCTGCGGAGTGTTGAAGCAGTACGGCAAGATCATTGCCACCGTGGCCATCGTGCTTGGCATTTTCTCCCTCATAATTCCGGCCTTCGGTTCCATGGGTGCTTGCGTGCCCTTTGTGGATGCCATTTGCCAGGAGCGCTGCAGTGGCTACGAGTGCACGTCAGATGAGAAGGATGCCATGGGAAGTGTTTGCAACGCGCTGGGCATCTTTGTCGTGTACATCGGAGCCTTCGGCTGGCTCACCGTTATCCTTGGCATCGTGGCCGCCTCGCTGGGTTGCTGCGTGTGCTGCGGCTGCTGCAAAGCCAAGATGGACGAGCCGGGCGCCGGAGCGCCACCTGTAGTGGTGGGGGCGCCTGTGCAGGCTTGAGCGACAGAGGTTGACGTTGTGATGCGACATGAGCTCCAATTCGGGAAGCCGAGGCTGTTGGAGCTGTGAGAGTCAAAGGTTGGGAGGGCCGTCCGAACGGAGCTGGTCTCAAATTCGTAGGTTTGGGGTCCAGGCTTTGTTCTGCCTGCATTTTTCACTCCTGCTGAAGTCTTGCCAGGGGCTGCAAGGGTAGAGCCCCTTCCTTCACCAGCCTGCCCAAAGGGTACCGCGCCTTGCCATTTGAGCGATGTGTTTGTGTGTGCGTGCCACTGCTAAATGCATGCACCAGCTAAACGGGAAGATAGGAGGTTCGGTTGGGACCCCCCAATTGGTTTGTTTGGATTTGACCCCCTGGTTCTTATACAGGGTAAGTGGGAAACCACCCAGAACGCCAGATCACTAGTGCAAATCACCAAACAGTGCAAAGCTGATTACAACAGTGTTGGCATCTGGCTGTGGGTCAGCACCAATGGTACCATTTTGGGGTAGGTGCACCACCCATTTTAGTCTATTTTAGTGATTGGATGGGATGTTCACTGGGGGTACGAGGTTTTCACCCATAGCCATCTCAGTTTGGTGGAGATTCGTTGCTGGGTCTCTCGGGTTCAATTCCATGCTGGCCGGTGCTTAGGCCTTAGGGCCCTTTTTCTTCTCTCAGGGTGTGTGACTTGGATTTGTGCTCCAGGCCTCTACCCCCCCCAAAAAGAAGAAAGAATCATTTCTCCTCAAAAGAAACCCACAAAGGGTACCCTCAAAAGCAAATATATACGAGGTTGAGCCAAGTTCGTGTGCGGCATCCCGAACCTCGACGAGGTTTGGAGTTCAAGGGCATGTCCTTTTTCCTGTCGCTTCGGTGCGAGAAGCGGCCTTGCTCGCGAGGTGACAAAAAAACAGTTTCACTTTGGGGTGTCATCTTTTTTAGCGGTCTTCCTCTATTTCAGGGTTGTGGGATCAAGGGGTTTCTCCCCACTTCTGTGATGCACGGAAATTTCCTGTTTATATGGGGGGTTGGTCTTTGGGAGGCCCTTTTTGTTGTCCCTCAAAATCGCGGTTTTAGTGGGTGGTTTCCCCCTCCCAAATGGAGGTTGTTTTCTTTATTTTCTTCAAGGGTTCATGCCTCGGGGTTGGGGTTGGCATGTGCTGAGGGGATATTGCGCATGGCGTCTGTGGCTACAACGGACTTTCCACTGGTGCGTGGAAACAAGCAGCTTGGATATGCCTCAAGAAAGTGGTTGCACGCTTAGGGGGCAAGTCTTGTTCTCGCCCCTTCTTTCCCATTGGTTCCAGTCAAACATCGGGACATCCAACGAACTTTCACGCTTCAACCTGGCACTCGCGCACTCGCGCACTCGCCAGGGCTGACGGTTCCATAAGGCGGGGGACGCTCCCGGAAGGAAGTTCTGGGAGGCTCGTTTTTCCTGGAGTTGCCTCTTGTTTGTGGGTAATGCCAACCCCATATTAGTCAACCCCAGTGTATGAATAGGGGGAGTTCCTGGGCTTAGTGGGGAATCATCACTTTTGGAGGGGAACACCCCTCTATGAATAAACAGTGGTTGATTAACCTTTCCTTGAAGCTACTTGCGCTCGCCTTATCTCTGAAACTTCTCACTTGTCAGTAGCGCTCCGGGACTTTGGGATAGGGCTGCCTCACCACCTTCTTCAGGTTGAATGTCGGGTAGAAAGCAGCGTTCTCCACGGCTGTGAACTGCTTGCTAGTGCTGCTGTGGGCTGGGCTAACGTTGCCAAGCGACTTAATGCCGCGCACTACAAGGCTTTGAAGGCCTTACTGACATGTGAAGGTACCTCCCTGGGCGCAGGTGGGTACGTGCGGTTGCTAATGGTATTAAACCAGAAATGGCGGCTGTCGGCCAAAGTGGCAGTCCGCATCCTTACTGCACGCGCTCGGTTGCTGCAATTGCCAGAAACCTGCCCCGTCCACCCTGCAATTCTTGGGGCGCAGTTGGTCACAGGTGAAACTTGGCTGGATCACTCAGCGCATTTGCTGGATGTGCTCCAGATTGCACGAAACTTTGACTTCTTGACCTTTTCTCGGAATCGCGGGTTTGTTGCTGGGGACAAACGTGCAATCAGAACCTGGAAGAGACTTGTGGTACTGCCAGCTGTCAACGCAGCAGAGCAGGCCTGGGCCCAGCAACAAGTTGCCTCGCTTGTCGTGCCTGCTTGGCTTCTCAATCCGTGCGAAAAGGGAATGTGGATGACGCTCACGCAGGCCCATTGGAGTAAGAGTACTTGGCTCTATACTCGTGCCTGGCTTGTGGCTAGAGTGTCGGCCAGGATCCCCTTTGGTGTTTTCAACCGTGTTGATGCACATCAATGGGAGGACTGCCCGGCCTGCGGCAGTCCGTTAGACCTCGCACACGCCTTGCAATTTTGTCACGTGCTCTATGATGAGCCATCCACATCTTGGGATGTCTTCTTGGGCGCATCCGAGGACGAGTTTGTCCTAAGAAGAAACATCTTGCATGTGGGCCGCGCCACAGCGCGAATCCTTGCGGCGCATGACTAGGCGAGGTCCGTTGGTCAAAAGGGTGCTACTTCTAACCTGACCGCTCCGGCCTTCGCCCTGGCGGGTGTTGGCGCAAGCGGCGGGTTTTTCATCCTAGGGGGCCTTCGCCTATTGGCCGGCCCACCTGGGCAACCCGCAAAGGGTTGTTTATTTAACAGAGCCTAACAGAGCCTTGGGGGGAGGGGGTCCGATTCCGGAATGGGGAAAGGGCAGATGGAACGGTCGCTTGGCTCTTTGGGCAGGTTCCTGCATGAATGGCTTGCCAAACGGGGACAGGTCGAGGTGCCTGACGGTTCAAAACCAATACTGCAAGACACCTAGACTCGAGGGCCCCTCATTTTGAGAAGCACCCATATGGAAAAAATGTTGTGGGAAATCGTAGAGCTCTGGTTGCTGCGGGAATCGTCTCAGTGTTAGGTATGAAAGAAGCCTCTAAAAAACTTTGTTTGGCATGACTCTGGGATCTTGAACCATCCGTGTTTCCCAAGGGATGCCTCACATGAGGTTGTCTTTGTTTGAGGTTGCCCTTGTTGGTTTCGCTTTAAACGGAAACCGGACCGACACCCAATTTGGGGGGTCGCCCGAAAAAAAACAAAAATATGACCCACCCAAATAGATCCCAGCCATGGACTTGAGTTTCACATGTCTGTGTCTCTTTTTAGGAACCGGACCCTCCCTCCAAAACCCGGAAAAAAACATATGCTTGGCTTTCCTTTGGGTTTCCCTAGGCACGCCCAAAATGGGAGACCAACCCAAAAAGCCAGGCCCACATGTTTATGACATGTCGCCACAAGTTTAATCTGTTTAGGAAACCATTGAGGAACCGCGTGGCGAAGGTGAGTTAGGCCAGTTCCATTGATCCGGTTAGTAAGGGGCAGTCCCAGCCAGAAATAGTTGCGGCCGCCTTCTTAATTCTTGAAGCATGGTTCTGGGTAGACCATTTGAATACCGGGTTTTGATTGTGACTCACATGGCAGGAGTTTCAAGGGTTCTGGGGAGACGTCGTTCGTCCAACTGGAGCATTCAAAGCCGGGTACCATCTCCACACAGTCTGACCCTTGAAATGAAGCGATGACCGCGTTTTGCTGGCTTATCGGCCGTTTTGTTTGCCAACCCAGGAAGTGAGTTAAAAAAAACACAAAAAAAAACAATGACTTGGCGCGAGCCAATAAAAATACGACCTTCCAGATGTGTCAGGCGTGCTGTCCTGGGCGAGGAGAACGATGAGCTCTGGCGCCGCTTCCGGCACATGGCGGGACCCGTCTGGATACCCACCCGATCCGATCATCTGAAGTGAACATCCCACTCCAACCACTAAAATAGACTACGGGTGGTGAATTCACCTACCCTAAAATGGGATCCCATTGGTTTTGAGCCACTGCCAAAATGGGTCTGTTCTGCAGGCACCCCTTTGGTTCTGCTGGCTTCCCTGAGACACGAAACACACCCCAAGAAGGGCACCCTGAACATAAGATGCGCCCAATTCCACCTGAGCCACAATCAAAACCCGGGTAAGTGAAGGTTAGTAAGGAACGATCCCATGGTTCTGGGTCGACCATTTTTGTACCGGGTTTTGATTGTGACTCCTGCGGATTCCCGCATTGGTGACAGTCGGGGCATCCATCACGTGAGAGATTGCCGGGCGTGCCCATTGGCCGCCGCTGAACGGCTCGCTGGCCTTTCCAGCTGCGACCCTGAAACTGCAAGGTAGACCTGCACACCCGGAGGTCGTTAACGGGACCCCGAAACACGGGACCTGCGTTTGAATCTCCTTGTGCCTTGCTTTGAAAATGGAGCCCTGCAGGCAATGTACGAGGTCAACGAGCTGGTGGTCAAGGAGGTTCACGCCTGGAGTCGCAAGGAGCCGCGAGCTGGCGAAGTTTCGAGAGCCACGGCTCATATCCTTTTTCCCTTGTGTTTGGCATCGATGGGCAAAGCACGGTAGTTTCAACAACCCCCCCCCCCCCCCCGAAAGTTCTCATTGTTGGGTCCAGGAAGGGTATATTCATGGTCTCACCATAGTCTCACCCCTAGGGGGCTTTCCATGAACCCATGCCGTTCCTTGTTGTGGGACAAACTTACAATATAGTTCCCAAGCCAGAATTCAAGCCCCCCAAGCCCAGAATTGACGGAAAGAGGACGTGAAGCATGTTGTGCTAGCATTTCGCCTTGAAGAGACGGGCATCAGGCAGCCAGGCAGGCAGGCATTCAGCCAACACTCAGCCAAGCCCCCGGTCAGTTTCTCATCGTGGCCCAAAATAAAAATGGAACCCTTGCTAAATGGAACTGTAGACTCAGAAGAGCTTTTTACAGAATCCTTTCACCTCGTGGATTCTGCCATCACTGCCTCATTGAGATGTTGGGCAGGCTTCGAATCGAATCTGCGGAATTGGATCTCTGATTTGGCTCAAGCACACTCACGGCACTGCGCCTCTCGCGCAAACGGTAACACCACTATTTGCTGAAGGACCGATCCGATGCCTCGGGCGGTCGGGCGGTTGGGCGTGGAACTTTTCGGGGGGAATGGCAAGGAAGCTGCGGCGGATTCCCTACGAATTTGGTAAAAGTCATGTCGATCCCTGATTGCACCAGCTCCCGGTCAATCAAGGCGCCCCCTTGTGGACTTTAGTGACGATTCCTTCCTAGGGCCCTCTTGTGAAGTTACGTCCAACCAGGACATAAGGGAACCCCTGTTTGTGGTTATGCTTGTTTGTTTAGTTGGAATCAACCCTGCCATGCCTGTTGGCCTATCGACCAAAAAACACGTCAGACCGATCAGAGAGCCTGTTTTTGGAGTTGATACCCCTTTTGCGTGGTTTTGAAGGGAACCAGCAGGAAAACCACTAAAAAACGGGGTCCCCTAAAAACGACACGCCCATGTAAAACGTGGCAACACACCGACAAACTGGTAATTGGAAGAGCTGCGGCCCCAAGATGGCTGTCCCAAAGTTGTAGTTCACCCTCTTGCCAATTGGGTATGGGTCAAAATTAAACCACAAGGAATAGGACCGTAGTCCGTTTCCATTTACCAGGGCAAGCCATTTTAGGTACCGATTTTTGACCCACACCCAATTGTAGTCTTTCAGGTAGTGAGTTGGCAAAGTTTTCTGCTCAGGGATGCCTGGATCTGACCTGTTACCTTACGGAAATGCTCTGCGTTCCCACATGTACCCCAAGCATGACAAACTCCCTTCCATACCCCATCGATTGGACCATCAAAGGGCATGGATGATTCTTTTGATATGGAAAGGGCCGCCGTTTAAGATCATTTCAAGAGACCTGTTGTTGCTGACAATGTACCGTGGAACTCAACCTTAAAATTGAACTGGTTTCCAGCATTTGGTCAGCCTCAATGGAATATTGTACAGGGGTACCAGTAATGTCCGGCAGAGCCAGGGGGCGGAAGGTTCAGAGCATACCAACTATAGTTTGGAGGACGCTTTTTTTTCCCCTTCTGTTTGTCTCTCTCTCTCTCTCTCTCTTTGTCTCTCTCTCTCTCTCTATCTCTCTCTATCTCTCTCTCTCTCTATCTCTCTGTCTATCTCTCTCTTTCTCTGTTTCTCTTCCTCTCTTCCTCTCTCTCGTGCTCCCTCTCTCTCTCTCTCTCTCTTTCTCACTTTCTCACTTCCTCACTTTCCCTCTCCCTCTCTCCCCCTCTCGCTTTCTCCCTTTCTCGCTTCCTCACTTTCTCTGTCTCGCTTTCTCTCTTTCTCTCTTTCTCTCTTTCTCTCTTTCTCTCTTTCTCTCTTTCTCTCTTTCTCTCTTTCTCTCTTTCTCTCTTTCTCTCTTTCTCTCCTTTCTCTCTTTCTCTCTTTCTCGCTTTCTCGCTTTCTCCCTTTTTCTCTTTCTCTCTTTCTCTCTTTCTCTCTCTCTCTCTCTCTCTCTGGCGCTGTCTTTTCTCTTTCTCTTTTTCTCCCCAGCCCACGAAAGTCAAACCTGCAAAAGCCACACCGAAAGTCCACGGAGGGTTCACTTTTTGATGGTCCCGAAAGCTGAACGTAAAACACGCGCGAGTAGTTTGAGGTCGACCCATCGAAGTCCGCAGAGGATCACGCAAGCCAACATTGTAACAGCAAGCACAAGCTTTTAAGGGTCGACCCACCAAACATGCGCTGAGAGTTCAACGTTTGAAGGCTGCGAAGCAGTGCGCGCGGCCGATGGTGCTGTCTCCACACTTGCTCCGCATCCGCTGCGAGACTTGCCGAGGGGGCCAATGTTTCTGCCTCAGCCCTCACGCTTTCCAGCTTTTTCTTGGCTTTGCACATGAAGTGCATGAATTTCGGCCCACAAAGGGCAGTGTTTCCTGGTCTTCAGATGCCCATTCTTGCACCCTTGCTTGGATCCCAAATCTGAACATCCCCCCAAAAGCATCCTGGAACGGAAATAGACTCCTGGAAATTTGGGCCGGCCGATATGTGGGGAGCCTAAGCAACCAAACAGTGCTGGTTGGTGTCCCTTAAAACCCCATCCAAAAGGGGGCTTCTCCATATCCCTGAACAGGGAAGCAAGCAAGATAGGTGTCTTTTTTCTGGTGTACCCGTTCGAAATGGTTGTACAGGAATCCAAGTCTCCGAGCACAGTGGAATGGTTGTACACGGTTTAGGGTTGGGTAAGGGCTGGTGAAGGGTTTGTTTGGGGTGGGTTTAGGATGGGGCAAGAGTTGGCTTTGGGGTGGCTGAAGATAGGTTTAGAGGTGGGCTGAGGGCTGGCGTGGGTTGGTTTCGGGTGTTTGGTTTGAGGGTGGGGTGCAGGTTGGTTTGGGGTTGCTTGAGGTGGGTTTAGGGTTAAATCAATATAAGCTCGGTTGAGGCACGCGTACAAGGGCGATGCGCCTGAAGCACAGCTTTAGGGTCCAGGTAAGTAGGTGAAGGACGCGTTCCGCATCGCGAGCTTTCTGGGAGTTCAACGCTTTCCGGTGACCCTCCCTCCCATTCAAGGGTTGAGGCAACGAGACATGGCGCCCCAACCGACACCGTGGCGCATGGTCTCTCTTTTTAGGAACAGGTGAGGACTCAGTGTTGTTGATTTCCAACGTAGTTTCCAATCCCTTTGAAACAGCTTTTCAGTTTTGCTGAAAATTTGAGCTAGTTTTTCAAATCTAAGCCAGTTTGAACATCACTTTGCCAGTTTTTGGCGAGAATGCTTAAGGTGGACACGTAAGGGGCCATGCTTTACATGAATGGGGTGGCTCCCATGACGAGTGCTAGTTATCAGTAATTATTTTCATATCCCTTATTGTAGTTACAAGCCCTGCCCAAGCAAAGATCAACAGGTGAGCATGCAGGAATCCTCTCTGCTGTCTCTCTGCTGCTGTCTGTGGGCAGTGCCCGCTAGTTGCGCGAAACAGCAAGTTCTCATGCACAAAACAAATCCCGGTGAGCAGGGGAACATCCACCAGCTGGAAAATTGACTCCGCTACGGCAGGGGTTGACCATCAACATAATTGAAACCCGGGAGGACAGCTCTCCAGCAGCACCTGAGATCGAAGAACTTCGACTTGCCCGCGCCTCGAAACCCAGCACGACGTTTCCTAAAGTAGCGGCCCGTTTTTTTTTTTTTTGAGGGAGGGGAAGGGGGGTGGCTTCGGGACCTTCAGCGCAGGTGAGAGGATGGCACCCCCAACTTCAATCAACCATATTGCGCAGGGGTTAGTTCATTTGGGCCTTCCTTTCTTTGCTTTGACCTGTCCCCCTCAACAGAGAAGCATGTGTTGGGTCCAAAAAGACGGGTCAAAGCATCAGACTTGGAGAGGTGAGAGGTGCTGATGCTGATATGGGTGTGGTTCCTTTTTTGCGGGTACCATATTTTGGATTTCAAGAAAACACAGGGACACGAACCATCCTGAGACAACCCCACATTCTACAGTTGAATTGAGAAGGCATCAACAAGAAGACCAATCCTCGGTCTCCCAGTACTGCCCTTTTACCCTTTTTTAAAAATTCCCCTACTAAAATAGATAGACTACACAAAAAAAGGGACCTCTCTACTGGAGGACAGAATCCAAGGACCCCATCGTTGCAGGGGCCCCTGGGCCAGTGCGGAGGTCCCGCAAGCTCCGGCTGAGCGTTTTGGAGCAAGGCGAAACGCGAGACGTCCGGAATGTCCGGAAGGTCGACTTGGGGGGATCATGTCCATTTTTACATTTTACATTTTTGCTGGGAAACATTTTACATTTTTGCTGGAAATGGTTGTTGGGAAACATTGGAAACATTTTTGCTTATTGTGGTTGAGTGGTTGAAATCCAACCACTTAACTGCTAAAACTTAAATTGTTGCTCCCCTTCTAACGTCAACCAAGATGTCTTTAGTTGCCCCACAAGCTTTTGTGGTGCGATTGGCAGGGAATAAGAATTGGCATGGCCCCAAGAAAACCATCCAGCTGGTGGTTTCCTTTAAGGGGCCAAAGCCTGGGTTCATGCAACCATATTCTCCACCTTTCGCGCCAGCAAGAAATCCGCATGGGCGACTTCAGCGCCCAGTTCGGGCTTTTGACCGGGGAGGGAGCACCGCCAAGTCTTTGGTGTCGGGCTTTGGTTTTTTAGTGGGGTGAAGTGGGCAGGGGACCGCTGGTTTTAGTCTTTGGTTCCATTTGTCAGGGCAACCCATTTTGGGTACGCATTTTTGACCCACAGCCAAGTAGGATTCTGGGTAAATGAGAACGAGCTCACTTTTTTGTCTTTCTTTTATTTTAGATGTATGTACCCAGGGTTCCACTTTTTGACTGCCTGCAAATAGACTTAACCCCAGTGGGTCATGTACCCCAAAAAGGGAACCCCTGGGTTTAAGTCTATTTGGTAGTCAAAAAGTGGAACCCTGTAACTAGATTCACCCAGCTGACAGCTTTAGGTGATTTGGCTTGGAACGTCCAGAAGGGCACCCCGATGCTCCGATTGCATGTGAGGGTCAGCTCGGAGGTGCGGGCTGTTCCGGGGAATGTCCGGGCGCCGGGGGATTTTTTTCGGGGGAAGCGGGAATTTTTCCAGGAAAAACGGGAAGCTCGATTGAGTTCCATGTTTTTTCCGGGAGTTTTCGGGAAACATCTCGTTGCAACATGGAACCTGAGTTCTTCTTCCCCGGCTTGAGGTCCATCTACCGTGTAGCTATGCAGTCCATGCCGAAGGCGCGAAAGCGGGTAATGGCTTAATCGGCTTAATGGGATGGGAGGGACAGGGTTCCGAGGAGAGAGCCCTTTTCGGTGGTTTCTAAAGGCTTAAAGCGGATTTGTTGGTGGTGTTTGGCGGTTTTCGGGCAGTCTTTGGGTTGTCTTTGGTGGTTGTTTTCAGAAGTTGTTTTGGTTGGTTTGTGGTTGCGAAGATTTGCTAACTCAAAGTGAACTTCCTTTTCTGGATAAGGGAATTTATGCGGGAAATTGATACACACCCTGGGCGTCATATTCATGGGTTCTTCTCCGATGGCTGGGCAAGGAAGACAACACTCAAGGTGATCTTCGGACTCCTCTACACAGAGGGGGACATGGGGACCCGTTCGCGCAGAGAGTTGCGGCTCAACTTTTGCAGATCCTTTGCGTTTGGTCAACCTCCATCAACTCTGAGAATCCACAACCCTCAAGCCACTGCCTACAGTGAAAGGAGTACATCATCCTCATATGTGACATGATCTATAAGTTTTTCCTGGTTACATGCCAACTATTTTCCCCAGGGCTTGGCCTGCTGTTTCGAGGCTGGTTTGACCCTAGATTCATGCAGCCGAGTCTAATCCTTGAGACAGGCGAGCACGGCGTAGGATTACCTTTTGATACACGCATTCCAAGGAGCCTTTTGACCTTGTGCGCATTTTGGTTTCCTTCATGTTCCCTTTCAACAGGCAAACAATGTAATTGCTGGAAGGGGGCCCATACAAGCCTGGCCAAGTCTTAGCCGACTTACCTTCTGTCTGGTTGAACATGATCACCTCCCCCAAGAGTTTTTGCCCTACAGAAAGGCCAATGGCATGTTCTTGCGACCAGAATGGGTGAAAAAGGCCTTTCAGGCCCGAGATCGACACCCCGTTGCTATGTTGTTTGTTCACCTCCTTTGCATGGGAAACAGGGGATTCACTACGAGTTAAGCACAAAGCGACACCTCACCCACGTTGATTTGTTAATTTAGAGAGGTGTTTTGGTGTGCAAACCGAGCTGTTGGGAGTTCGTCTTCGTGGCCTTCGTCCTCGCAGTTGGGGTTCCAAGTTGTCCGAAACGGATTTCACCAAGGCAACAAACGACACCAACCAAACTTGTTTGCTTGTGTTTCGTTGTGAAAGCTCATGTTTGAAAGGATCTACCAGCGATTTTTCCGCCATGGCAACCAGCGACCCGAGTGCTACGAGCGGTTTTCTGAAGCTGAAGCCGATCCCTGGCGGGAAGCCAACCGGAGAGACCCCCCCCCACAGGGTGTGTAGCTTGAAGTTGGGTGCCAACAATGCTGCCCTCAAAAATGGCGCCCTCCAAAATGTTGCCATCAAAAATGGCGCCCTCAAACAAAACACACCCACATTGCAAAATTGATGCTGGGACCCTTTGGGGAACATGAACGGCCCATGGCTTCGATGAATTTCCAATGGCCACCCACCCTCTTTGGTGAGCGAGAGAGTGATGCGCAAGCACCCTGAGTTTTTGCGCTACCCTCTGGCAGCGTTTCCTTGTGACCTGCTTCCAGGCCCCCGTCAGCCTCTATCAGTCTCTGTGGCCTGGCAATGCATACTGGGAGCTCAGGATGTACATCCCCTGCATTGTTCTATTTCAGAGCGTACTGATCAGGGGGGAAAAGTGAGCTCACCCATGATGAAGGTCCTTGTGGATTTCTTTGTTTCCGGTTGATGAATCATTGTTATTTGACCAGATAGTTGGTGGAGATTGGGGGTGGTTGCCGATTTTTTGTGATACCAAGGCAACTGCGTTGAAGGTGACGACGTAGTAGGGATGAGAATCCCACTGTTGCATTACAGCCAAGCCGGGTTTGATGGAGATGTGTACCTCTGTTGGTGGGGCTCTCTTGCATTCCTTCGGAACACCCCCCATGTTTGGTTCGGACTTGTCTACTACGACTAAGACTCCCATCATTAGTTTTTGGCCCCAAAGGGGCCCAATCACTTCCCGGCAGGCAAAGAGCACCGATTTTCCAAGTTTTTTCTTTTCTTGTTGGCTCCAAGCCATTCGGTTCCTTAGCTTTTTAGACTTTAGTGTTTAGTGGGGGTTCCATTTGACCCACTAAAAGTTAAGCTTTTAGCAGGGGAGCTGAGGGCAGCCCAGTTTAAAGAAAGGTCCCCACCATTCGAGGACCCTTGACAAGCTTGCGGTCTGCCTTGATTGAACATTTTTTTTGGGCAAGGCTGTTCAAAGGCAATCCGGACGTGAACTACAACAGGATTTGGCCCCGTTGTCCGCAATGCAGATTCTGGATTTACATGGTGCACCGCCCTGATTGCCTAAGTGGTTTGCCCAGAAGCACTGGGAAAGCTGATGTGATTCATGAAGCCAGCCCTTTGGCATCCTTTTGGTTCCCTCAAAACATCAACCAGCCTTCGAATCTAGAGTGCCCCACTTCCAACGCCGCTGATGCCCTGTGGTTGCCGCAGGTGTCCACGAATCCGGATGTTTGTAATTTGCAGGTCCTCAACCGATTGAAATGTTGCTTCTCCTTCCGGTGCATGCCTTTAGCGTCCAGGGCGTGTCTTCATAGGGGGTTGCAGTGAGAAACCAAACTTCATTTGGTTAAGAATATGTGTAATTTCCCCTGTTGGTTTCAAAGGGGATCTATCACTACTTTTTTAAATATTATGTAAATAAATAAATGAATAAATAAATAAAATAATACTTTTTTCCAGGGGACGAAAAAGCAAATAAAGGGGGAACCACCATTCGGAAGTTCTCCCGCGAGGAAACGTAGAGGTTCCCCTGAAACGAATCTGATGGCCGGTAGCTGAATGGATGCCTTCCAATTGCCCCAAGGTGCCGATACTATGCTTTCACTTGGGTGGCTCTCGTCTTTCTTTCTTTTTTTAAAGTTGGGGGTTTTTTTTTTTTATGTTGTTTTTTTTTTTAGTTGGGGGTTTAAAGGGAAGCCAAAAGGAACACTGCTGCGATTTTCGGGGGGCCTCAAAAACCACCCACGCGCCCCGTGAAGGTTGCGGGAGCTATGGCTCCTACCGGATCGACATGTTTGGATTGACCGCTGCGATTTTTGTTTTTGGGGGGTGGCTCAATCATCACCTCTAATGGGTCACATTGTTGCAGGCTTTTCTCCGTGCAGTGATGTTTTTCTTTGGGGACCCAGACTACCCTTCTGTTTTGGGGAAAATGGGGGGGGATATATCAACAAGTATGTTGTTATCTACCTCTTTGGTTGTTTTTTGGAGTTTCAAGCTCTCAACCTGCTTTCGGTTACGCATTTGCCACTTCTAGAGGATTTGACACCGACCTTGGCGCGAAAAACGGCGAGTTCCAAGGACGCAGCCTTCCAACAACATGCTCATCTTGCTGGTGCTTACGGCCATTTGCGTCGTCGCCCGGGCCCAAATCCATGGGGGCTTCGCCTCGAAAAACCAATTCGAAGCTGGGGGCTTCCGGGGGGACATGAAGGTTGTGGGGACGGTCCCAAAAGAGGTGGCGGCAAGAAACCCTCCTGGTTGGGTAGACTCGGTTGATCTCAGGTGTCGATAGCGGCTCAAATGGGTTTGCAGTCAACCAGTCTCAAGGCGCACCTTGCTTCATTTGGGACTTTCCCAATCGCTCTTGAGCAGGAGCCCGAGACTTTTTATCAGGAAACTGCTGAAGCATGACTTCGGGCCATGTACAGTGAGCTTCCTTTCGCCAAGTAATGGGGTACATACGGAACCCTGCTCTTCTGAACCTTTGCGGCAGGTGGCAAACGCAGAACTTTGAGAATCGCTTCCCGGGTAGCTCTTTCTCCAGGGGGTGATCAGTTAGGGGGGGGGCGGGGCTTGTAAGGAACCTCGTTGAGAATCCCCCTCGAGGGGTGATGACGGAGTAAATCGTTTGAAGCTTGTTGAGCACCCAAGTGCTCTCTCAGTCTCTTCCTCGAGCGCGGGGGAGGTGCCGCTGGATTTGACCCAGCTCATCTTTGCGTGCCTCGGGGCTTTCTGCTACTACATCGTGCCCACCCGGGGGAGCGGATCGGTGATCGGTGATCGGACCGGGGACGCGAAGCGGATCGTCGGTCCAAAAAATAATAATTGAGGGTTCAGGTTTTCTCTGATCATTTTTGAGAACTCCAGGCTTTTGCCACGGGTACAGTGCGGCCTGGTTGCCAATGCGCAACCATTCACCAACCAGCCAGCCAATCTCTGATTGTTTTGAGTTTTGATGCCTTGTTTCTCAACCTTGCACTAGATTGACGGAGTCAGGGTTCAAACATCCAGAAAGGTCCGACCAGAATCCGCGACACCACGAACCCCCCCTGGTTCGCGGAGCAAGCCCTCAAAGCGTTCGCACACCCCAATCAACATCGACTTCCGGAGGTCCCCAAAAGAAAACCTGTTCCCTCCAAAACGCTCTGACTCCCAAGAGGGACACCCCCCCCATGAAAATCGACTTCCGGAGTTCCCTGTTGGGAAACCCTTGCCACCGGGGAGGTACAAAGCTTGCAGCGCTCCATCGCTCTGCCGTCTGAAAGCTCGGGACCCAAGCGCTTGAGAAAAAAAGTTCGCACGCATGCACGGTGCTGAACATGTAGGATTCTGTCGGACTTCTCTTGTGGCAGTTTTTCCTTTGCAACTTGCCCGCAAGTTGAGAGAAAGTATCCAACAACTCAGGGGTTGTCTCAAGATAGCCTCTCTTTGGCTTGGCACCAGCAAGAAGTTCAAACTGGAGTGACTGAAGTGATGTCTGATTTTGAAAGAATCATCTATAGCAGGGCTCCTTAAAAGATCTCCATTTTGCCACCATTTGAAGCATGTTGCTTTTTCAACACCAAGATTCAAAAGGACACCACCATCTACAAGTTGCAATGATCAGGTGTGTTTCATGCATCCGGAGCCCTGGTCTAGGAAAACAAGCGCTAGCCGAGTCCCACAGTGGGCAAAGATTTGCAGAGCTGGGGATCGGAGTTTTGCACCCAAAAACCATTTTGATGCACAGGGGCACCCATTGATTGCGTGGCACCTTGGAGCTTCGTTTTGGTCTTGGACGACTTCGTTTTGGACAGCACCCAGGGGGGTTTGGACAAAGGACACATTTCTTTTTTTGTGGGGTGCTGTTGTAGTTGTGGGCTCGCTTCTAGTTGCTTGCTCTGCCCACAATAGTACGCCGCGGCCAGAAGGGCGATTTTCTTTCCCAGAATTAGCTCCCCTTCTTGTGTTGGTTTTTTCTTTTTCCCCCCACAAGCCTGGCAAAGAAGATCATTTTTTGTGTGGGTCCTAATTCCAGCCCAGTTTTGTCCGCCTTGTCACGGGTTCTTTGAGCTACCAGTCACATCCTGGCAGAGAGGTCTCTTTGGGAAGCGGTGGTGAGATCGCTGGCCCCTTCACCGCAGCTTGTTCGGGCGCCGGAAGCTTTCCAGGTCAAGAGTCAAACAGCCAAAGCAGAGGATCAAAAACAAACTCCAAAGTTTTTTCCGGAAAACAAGCCCGCTTCAATTTTGAGCAGGCTTTAGGTCCCGGATCGTGCCCTTTTCTCACTTTTTTTTTGGGAAGGGTTCCCCTACTGAAAAATGGACTAGAGAAACAAGTTGGTACCCTTATTCCAAGCTCTCAAATCTGGAGGGCCTAGCCACTAGCCTGGATTCTGACAACCGGAGGGCGCTGAGGACCTAGTTTCTGGAGGATTCAAATCTGGAGGACCTAGACATGTTCGTGGGGTGTTGCTTCGGGCCGGCCGCTAAAGACGAGCCCATGTGAGGCCCGCGGAAGCCCAAGCCGCACTTCGAGAAGGCGACCTGAAGCTTGGGATGGGTGGTGGTTGTCGTTGGGAACCATTGGAAACATGTTTGCTTATTGTGGTTTAGTGGTTGAAGTCCAACCACAAAACTGCTAAGACTTTAATTTTCCAACGTCAACCAAGTGGTGGGAACTTGGATCGGCTGGTTTGCGAAGTGCTTGCCCCGCTTATGGCGGACTTAGCTCTAAGTCCGCCAAGCGGGGCAAGTACTTAGTAACCCAGCCGAACATCCAAGAAGAGACAGCCGACGTTCTAGGCTTCGAAGTGCTAAACCCTTCCGGGGGCGGGGGGGGGGGGATTTTTTTCGCCTGATGATGGCTTCATGTTACATGAATTCAAAAGTCCAATCTTCCCCTCATGACGTTTTAACATGATCCTTTGGGGCCCGGTATGTTTAGAGCGAGTTCCCGTTTTTGGCGGGGGGGATGTTTTGGCGAGCGGGGGCTTCGCCGTGCCAACACTTTCGAGTGCTTCGCATGTTGAAGTCATGGGCTGCAAACTTCGGCTGCAACCACTTCCGACCACAAGCACCACCGGCTTGGCATGGAGTAAGTGCCGCAAAAGGGGGGGTTTGGACTTTGGTTCTTCTGCGGCGCAGGCGGATGTCCGGGAGGCAGGGGGATCTGACAGGGGAAAGGGGGCAACCCCCGTCACCTCGTCTTGTCCTAGGACAGGGAGCAGGTGTTAAGTTGTAAACATCGCCTCTTTGGGCAGAGAGTTTTGGGGGTGATGGCAAGTACGGCAACCGGGACACTCGCGAGTTTGCCCCGAAAAAAAGCCGTGGAGTGCGGTTTACGCGATGTTTGTTTTTTGGCATTTTAAAAGGGAGGATCCAGTTTCTTCCCGAGCCCGCGGAATTTCTGGTCTCCAAAGAACTCCTTGGAACTGGTAGGAGGTTGGGGGACCCGGCCGATGAGATGGATCCTTTGATTCTTGGGGCAGATCCGTAGGTTGACTTTCAGGGAATTCTCCTGCTGGCGAGTTCGTCACATCCCACCTTGGCCTTTTTCTGGCCCTGGGGTATGAGAGCTCGACGGAATCTGGCCGGAAACTCCCCGTCTGGAGTTCGAATCACCTCCACGCACTGGGCCCTTTGGGGGCCCGACGTTTTGAAGCTTTTCTAGGGCCCCCAGCGATTGGTGCCCTTTCTCACCCCTGTTTTGGTTGGGAGGAACCCCCCCTACTAAACTAGACTGGAGAAAAAAGTTGGTAGCCTTACAACCTCGCTACTGGAGGACCTAGTTTTGGCTTTCCCAAATGGCACCGAGCACTGGGGCCATTTGCGTCGAGCGCTTAGGTACGCAAGCTCACCCGCCGCCCTGCTCCCAGGAGCCGGAGATAGTTGCCGCTTCAAACTGACGCGCTGAGGGGATACGGTTCCTAAGGGAAAAACACCGGCAAAGCTCATCAAAAGTTTCCTGAGGGGAGCATCCTCAGCACTTTGGGAGAAGGTGTGGCTCAAAATTAAAAAGCAGGGGTTACGCAGGTTTTGGTCCATGTTTCCACTTACCAGGGTAACCCATTTTGGTATCGGTTTTTTGAGCCACAGCCATATGGTTCCTAAGGAGCATCCTCAGCATGGGAGAAACACCGGCAACGCCTAGGAAATTGAGGCATCACTTGGCGAGCATGAGAGAATCGGTCGGCGGGCGTTTTTTTTTTTCTCCAGTCAGGCAAGGACACCACTTGGCTGTCGGACACCGGTTGGGTTTTCCTTTGGGCTGCAACCAGAAGAACCCTAGGAAGACACAGGACTCAGCAAACTTCCGTGAAAACAGGAACATGATCAAGCGAAATCGAACGTGTCAAAGAGCCTGGCAGCGCGCTGACAGTTAGGATCTCCGTGTGCGGCACCCTAGCTGATATGAGGTCGCTGCGGCGGATGACCTAAATATTGCAAGTGGGGAACGAGGGAAACCTTGAGAATCCTCATGGCATGGTTGTTGTTGGGAAACAATATATTTTTGCTTATTGTGGTTGAGCGGTTGAAGTCCCCACTTAACTGCTAAAGTTTTCTTTTGTTGCTCCCCTTCCAACGTCAACAAAGATGGTTTGTTTCTTTGGTGCATTTTGCTTGGATGTTAGGACTTTAACTCTTTGCCAACTAAAGGGTTTTCCGTATTAAACCACTAACAGTTTATTCACTGTTAGCAGGGCTTCGCAGATTTCGCCACCGAGGTTGTCACACCCTAAACCCTAAAAGCTCTAAACCTGAACCCCCCAAAAAAAAAACATAAACCTAAACCCTAACAACCTTACAACCAATCCTAAAAAAAACCGCCGAACGCAATGTTTAGGTCCTCCACCGTAGGGGCCCCCTGGATCGGAGTTACTCGACGCCAAGCTTCTGGCAGGAAGCTCGCCCACGTGGACGAGAAAGCACAGACCCCCGCGGCGGGGATCCTCGGGGTGAGACGGTTCGTTTTGCGCGGTGAGACGGCTCCCCACTTTTTTGGACACTGGGAAAGGAAACCAGTGGTCTAACGGTTCAATCCGCAGGGACGGTTTTCCAAGCCGCGTGACCTCTGCAATACAGAATTTGACACAGGTTCAAGTTTTGGGAAAGCGATCCTGGGTTTAAGTTGACCTGGGGTATGCGCCGTTTTGTTCCCCATTATTCTTTGACACAGGGAGGTTCACTTTTTCTGGGTTTAAGTCGACCTTGGGTAGTCCGAAAACTTGTAGCGCTGGCTTTATCAGCGCGGGACCCGGTTTTTGACCCCCCGACTCTTGTTTTTTTGGGCCTGTATTGCAGAGGTCACGCGGCTTGGAAAACCGTCCCTGCGGATGGAAACGTTAGACCACCGGTTGCTTTTCCCAGTGCAGGGGTCCGCCAGTGCGTAAGCCTATGGGCAAGAGCATCCTTACTCTGTGTATGTACATATATATCTATACACATCTATAATGTGCATTATGTACACATATTTGTACGTATGTAGTGGTTTCCTTTCAAAGTACTGGGTGCATGTTTGCTTGGGAATCTGTCGAAGACAATTTTGCAGATCCACCCATCCGCCCGTCCTGGTGCCAAGAAAAAAGGATTTCGCAAAATGGGTGGCTCGTCGTCTTTTGAGGCTCGGTTCCCATTTTTGTGGTTTTAAAGGGGGGCACTAAAAGGACAGGCACCATTATGGGTGGTCCGAATCCCAACAAAGACACGCCCAATTGGGTATGGTTATATCAGGGGACTGCAGATTGTAGTCCTTGTTTCCACTTACTAGTTCCATTTTGGGTGCCATACCCTCCCACTAGTTCGCATGGGAATTTAAGATGGTCCCCCCAAAAAAAAGAAGCACAATGGTCTTCCAGCCCCCCCCCCCCCCCCCCCCCCCCCGGGTTCCATGGTGGGAGGGTACCGATCTTTTGACCCCAGCGGCCGGAGGTGCCCATCTTGGCGCCCACCTTCCAGGGGCAGAGCCTGGACGAAGAGGTACAGGAGCTTCAGCTGGAGCTTCGGCTCGCTCGGATTTGATTTGATTCGCGCTCAGTTTCGTAGGTGTCATTTTGGAAAGGGGAAAAAAACCTCCTTCAAAGCGTGTTTGTTTTTTTTGGGGGGGGTTAAAAACTTGAAGGAGTTTCCTCAAAGCGTGTTTTTGTTTTGTTTTGTTTCCCGGTTAAAACTTGAAGGAGTTTGCTCAAGGAGAGTGGGTTTGTTGGGTTAAAAACTTGAAGGAGTTTCCTCAAGGCATTGTTTTTTGTTCCCCCTTTTTTTTTTAAAGCTTGAAGGAGTTTCCTCAAAGCGTGGGGCTTTTAGGGTCTCATGTGCGTTGGTATGTAAATGGGAGGGGGAACCCCGTACGAACCAAACGGAGGTTCCCCCCAGAAAAGACGAGCCACCAATTCAGCACCGGATGCCTATACCAAACCCAGGTCGAACAGTTGGTTAGTTTTTCGCTTCTCCAAAAGTTCGGCGACTTTCTGATGCGTGGTCCGTGACGTCTGTGCTTGTGTGGTTCCTTTCGCGCGGCGAGACGGCCAGGAGCTGATCACCCAAATCATGCCGGGCAGCTCAAGGGCCAATCTCACGAAAGGAAACCCGCGCCCATCCCCAGGAAGGCCTCGCAAGGTGGGTAATTCTTGTTCCACCGGGCCGCAGGTTGGAACAACTCCGAGCCACCAAACTAAGCCAACTGGAGGGAAGCTGATTATGTGGCTGCTTCGGGGCTTCCCTTTCAACCGGACCTTCAATGGAGCACTCAGGGTTTCATGTCGGGCATTTGTTTTGCTCCGGTCTGAATAGCGCAGATTCTGGAGTTGGGCTGCAAGCCAGGGCCTTGACGCTTGCGGAGCGCCTGAAACCTGTGTGAAAGTCGACGTTCGGAGGTTCCGGGAGAGAAATCTTTTTGAAGTTTTGGGGAGGTTCCGTGGATGCTCCGAAGAGGAGGTGTTGCAAAGAAAAAAAAAGCAGCAGGAGCAAAAGAATCACGGCGGAACTGATCACAATTGATTGGACTGGATCGACCCTGCTAACTTGGATTTGCTTAAGGTGTTTTGCAAACTTTTCCCGTGGGATGGAAATTAGGATTGGAGGTTTCTTCAAAAAAAAGACACCCCTTGCCTTTTGGAAAACTGGATCGTTTCCTATATTGAGAAACCGTCCCAGGCTTGGTTTGGTGTTGAAGGGAAATCCAAATTTGACACCCAAGAGCGCCGCTAGGTCCCCCAGCTAGGTGCAACCTTCCTCTCCCCTTTTTTGGGTGGGAGGGTTTTCCCCTACTAAACTAGACAGAAAGAAGTTGGTACCCTTATTCCAGCCTCTCTGCTGGACCCAGGCCATTTGAGGGGCCCAGACCGTATGGCGTATCTTTCCCCCGGGTGACTCGCTCCACCTGAGCCGAGTGACTCGTCCCATTCCCAGCGGATGGGACCCCCCAGGCCGACGCCCGCCTCCCAGCGCGGCGTCGACCGCCTGGCCGAGGCGTGGGTCATTAAACTGGGAACCCGAAGATGGAACACTGTGGCTGGTGGAACGAAATCCACTCCGCACCACTTTGAAACCACTCCGCAAGCCATGACGTTTGTTGGCATAGGAGTCCTTTTTGGTTGTTTTGGTCGCACAAATAGATGGGTTCCCCTGGTTTACCTGGTGGTTTAATCATCTACCAGGGCCATCTATTTCACCTAACAGGACACCTATGTTTGTTGGTATTTGCAGGGGAAGCGCATCATTGTCAGGGACCGTTTCTTGGGTGCGAAATGGATTTCGCCCATGTAAATGGGGAAGCGGCTGGGACCGGGGGCATGCGATTTCAATCTG
This sequence comes from Effrenium voratum, assembly GCA_963377175.1. Classification (NCBI taxonomy): domain Eukaryota; class Dinophyceae; order Suessiales; family Symbiodiniaceae; genus Effrenium; species Effrenium voratum. The sequence goes on along the minus strand of CAUJNA010002335.1, from coordinate 452,335 downwards.
GTAGTGTTAACCCCGGATTAAAGAAAACCCTGGGTGATTAATAGGGGGGTGTCCCCTTTTAGTGGGGATTCAGACCACTTTTGGAGGGGTTTTCGCCCCCCTAATAATGGGACGGGTTTATTAATCAACATTAGTGGCGTTTCACTATGGCCTGAATTGTCCATTGCGTTGGGCAGCCTACAACTTAGGGGTTGCGAGTAAATGGAAGCAAGGACGAAACCTGCGGTCGAATTCCTACCCATATGGGCAGGACGTTTTCAACCTCTCTTCAGAGGGTTTTCTGCTAAACAACACATGGCCATGTCCCCCGTTTGTATTTTTTGGTTGAAGCAGTACACCCACGCTTAGTGTCCCCTGCATTTTTCATTCTTTTTCTCCGGGGGGGGGGGGTCTTTTTTGCCTAGGGGACATATAAAGGGAGTCCTGCTGGAAGTCGGTCTTTCGGCAAGATGTGATTCTTCATAACCGTCCATTTGCTTCAGGTTATTTTTGGTATAAAACCCCCCCATTGGTTTTTATCCGGGATCTATCACTGCTGGACATGTTTTTTTCTCTCCAGTGGACGCATTGGCAAAAGGAAGCAACCGCCTGAACTGGAGGCCTCGGTTGCATCCACTCCAGCTCATGCATCCTCGCGTTTTCAGCTCCGAGCTAAGCGGAAACCGCCGGGTCACACTTGCGCGCGCCGCACGTGCGCCAGAGGCAAAGTGGCTCGGGTTCGGAAGGTTCCGCCGAAGTGGTCGAGCGGGTGGAGAAAAGTTGGGTTTTTAAACACCAGACCCGAGCGCTTTTTCTTAGGGGAAAAGACGGTAGTTTCAACGACAGGTCGGTAGGGAATGAGAATTGGAATGACCCCGAAAAGAACCATTCAACCGGTGTTTTTTTTGTAAGGCCAACTCTGGGCTTCATTCCATTTCACATTCCCTACCTACCCACCGCACCCGCAATTCGCGTCAGCAAGTCGCCAGGCCATCCGCGTGATGTTGGCCAGCAGCCTTCCTGAGGCTGGCGGGTGGTCGGTTTCCGAGGACTCCAAACCTCGAGGTGGGACACCAACCAACTGGACTTTTTGTTGGGCAACAGCTGGCTGTGGCTCAAAAAACCGGTACCAAAACGGAACCCTGGCAAGTGGAAACATGGACCAAAACCTGCGTAACCCCTCCTGTTTAATTTTGAGCCACACCCAGCTCTCTTTTACCGGCGTCACTATGTTTTTCCGTGCGATGGAAGTCATCAAGTTGGACTAGAGACTCTAGTTCAGACAGTTCCCTTTTGCGAGTGTTCGAGTTGTCTGCCTTTTGGCGCCATGCGTTTTTGCTCCCACATCTCCTGACCACCACACCCACGGTTGCCACGGTGTTGGCTTTAGGGGTTGGGAGCCTGCAACCGCCTTTTTGGAGCCTCTTGACTCTTGTCTTGATCTTCCCCAATCAACCTTTCGATGGTCCCCATCGCATCCCCCTCGGTTGCTTTCACCATAAATCCCCGTGCAATGTCCACCAAAGTGTCCCCCCCCCCTCCCCCGCCCCCCCCGCTTGGTTGGTACTTGTAGAATGGAAAACCGAAAGGAAACCAACCACAGGAAACGGACACCGATTCCGATTTGGGGCTGTCTTTTTTGAGAGTACCCTTTTTCAACTGATGTGAAGGTAAAGCAAAAGAGTCCAAATCGCCATTTGTTAGGACCTGTCCCCTATTGTAAGACATGTGTTTTTCTTTAGAGGACCCACACACATTCGTGGTTTTGCTCTTGGTTTCCTGTTAAAGGCATCCGAACAAGGGGTACCAACTCCAGAAACAGACACACCCATTTACAAACTCTACAAGATCCGAAGAGTTCAACACACCACCAAGGGGTTACCAGATTCTGAGACCCCCCCCTTCCTTCCCGCCCCCCCCCAACGCCCCCGCCCCCCCAACCCCCCTCACCCCGCCCCAAGCTTCGGCTCGAGTCGAGTAGCGTCCAGGTGGAGGTCCTGGGCTTTGCGAGCAGCGACCTCTCCCGGGGCCGCGCCAACGGGGTGGCGGTGCCCGACGTGGACGTCGCCCGGGAGCTCGGAGCGAGCTCGGAGCGAGCGCGGAGCGAGCTCGCCCGTCACGCGGGGTTGGGGGTTTGAAACGCCGAAAAAGGCGGCGGTGGTTCACGAAAAGCTGGGGAGGCGGGGGAGACCAAGAAATCCAAGGGCTGACAGATGTTTGACCAAAATCTGTTTTTTTGGTCAGTACAATATATATATATATATATATATACAAATGATGCACCGGGGTTCCCCCGCTTTCCAGCTTTTGGTATTGTCCGATTGATGGGAATCTTGTCCAGAACCGGTAGCTCCTCGAGCCCCCGAACCTTCAAACCAGAAGCCTTGAGCAATCTGAGACCCACGTGAGCTCTCAGTTGCTCCTAGTTGATGTACTTGTTTCTTAGGTCTTAGATGTTGCTGTGTTCTTTTCTTTTCTTTTTTAATGCATAGGTTCGGGAAAGAGCAAGTACGCGCATCTAGCTGATTGACAGGATTGGTAACGATGGCAGGTTGCTGCAAGCTGGGCATGATCCATCTTCGGAATTTAACGAACAAGCAAATGCTTGGCGGCCAAATGGTTGTTTAAGCCTTGGTTTGCTAGTTTGGGCACCAACATTGCTCTTGACAACCCATAAAATCCACCAGTTGTTTCTTGGTGCGAGCACCGATTGCCAAGCAGTGAGGCAACCGCTGATTTCCTGACCCCTCCTATCCATGACTCATGGGGTGAATACTCCGGCACTCACAGTCACACTCACAAGTATACGCCCACGGGCGCACACGCTCACACAAGCTCCAAGTGTCCGAGCTGCCGGGTCGGTTTTCGGCGGTGTTCGGCGCCAGACGCCGACGGCCGGCTGAGGTCATCAACGTGCGCCCGGACCGCGTGTCCCCCAAGCTGGCAGGATCGCGGCCAAAGGCAGCGGCCGACGGGCGGATGCTGCAGAAGTGGGCGCGCCTCGGCGAAACGGGAAGCTTCCATTCGCTTAAGCATTTTTGTTTTGTTTTAAATAAACAAAAAAATCCCTGTTGGTTTTAAAGGGAATCTATCACTTCTGGAAATTTGATTTTTTTTTTTTTGTCCAGGGGGCTTAGGCAAATGGCAGGAAGGGGGTTGGTGTTAAAGAAATCCAGAGCAAACGCCGGACCAACCTTGGGCCTGTTTGGAGGGCAGGTTTGACGCCAGACCAAATGATTTCGAAGAGACGCCGCGTGTGAAGGGCAAAAGACCCGAAACCTCCGACGGGCCCTCCTCCAATTCTTGCCACGGCTTTGCCTTCCGCTTCGTCTCGTGTTTGAGAGCGTTGCAGCCAGATTGTGGTCTTTCAACTACTGCATGCAAGTGCATTGATTTAACTTCCCCAGAATTAGCTCCCCTTTTTGCTTTTTTGCTTTTTGGGGGTTCCCTTTGTTTTCCACTACCCAGGCAAGAAAGATATCTTTTTGCTGGGGTCCTAATTCCCGCGCCTTGGGATTTAGGAAAACAGGTGGACGGGGGTGGGGGCGGTTGGGATCCTATGATTGGCCTCGTGGTATAAGAGCACCGCCCCGGTTCTGCTTTGTTTACCCCCCCAAGACTCCATCCGTGGTATCTTGGGGATTTCGCAAACCCCGCTTTTCAACACGAGTCAGGTCCTTCGATGAAATGCTGGTACTTGGACGCAGGTTCGGGCGTTGGATCTTGGCATCCATCAGCTTACATCAAGGGGCATTTTGCAATGGCGAAGGGAAGCGGTCCCGCAGTCAAGGATTTCCTCAGCAAAGAAAGGGGTTTGGGAACTGGGGGTTAAAAGTTATATCAATCACCTTGATTGGGTTCCAAAGTAACGGGCCCTTCAGCGAAGCCTGTCCCCTTTTTTGCTTTGGTTCCAACCGTATACCAGTAGAATCCATTCTGAAAGAACACGGGCTCGTTTTTTTGTTCCAACTCCCCGAATATTTGACCCCCAGCATAACAAGGGTCCACGAAAACTCCCCAGTTCACTTTTTTGGATGATTTTCATGGGAAGCCAACAGGTAGCCAACCACCTACCAAGCATACCGTCTGAAAACAAGCAGCCTCTTACCACCTTAGTGAAGGAGGTTGCAAAATAGACTCCCAGTGGCCATGATATCCCCCCCCACCCACCCACACACCCCACACCCCACACCCCACACCCCACACCCCACACCCCACCCCCCCCCCAACGGTCCCCCCCCCCCACTCCATCGAGGTTGCGCCTCTGCGCCGATCGCCTGGTCTCCGCCTGCCGCCAAGAGACGAGTCCAAAACTTCGTTGGGACTGACCTCGGACCCGACCACCGCGTGGTGGCCATGTTTTGGCCATAGAACGGTGATTTAACCAAACCGCATGGTGAGAATGTTCAATCAATATCTTTGCAGAAGTACAAACTCAAATGACAACATTCCGGCCAAACCAAACAAAATCCAAATGTTCAAGCATGGCACAAGATACTTCCACAATGAGCACATTTTTGCAGATTAAACCAAACCGCATGGGGGGAAAAGGAGAAATGCGTGCAATGCTTTAGCTGCTACTCTGAGAGGGTGTGGGGGCGAGGTTGGGACCACCGCACCTGGGAGTAACACGAGCTTATGATGAAGACTTATATAAAATTTTTTTTGGGGGGGGATTCCATTGGGGCAAGACCGAGCAGATGTTTAATCATTGATCAGAGAGATTTGAGTCCATGACCAAAGAGGAAATGGCCGGGACTATTTCAGATATAGCCAGTTGGTTGGTGAATTGTGCCAGCAGTACAGAGACTGACTGTCAACCCTCCGGGACAAGTTTCCGAACCCTTCCCTTGTTACTTCCAAACGGGTCACTGGTTTTCGAGGTTCCCATTGACGCACTCTTCTCTACCCAACCTGCAGACGACTTGGGCCTTCATTCCCTCCGGCTCCTCGGGGGGGGGGGGAAGGGAAGGGCACTGGTTTCAACACTTTTGTGGCTGAAGGGCACGTGGCATCACATGGCCATGGGTCATATGCCGAGCCATTTGTGTGGCGGGTGAACACCCATGTACCGCCTATTTTGATGTTCACCAGGGGTTTCCGGGTTTTGACAACCACAGCCACTTCAGTCGGAGCCCTGGGTAAACCAGAGAAACCTTTAGATAAACCACTCATAGATATGCCTGGGTAAACCGGTAAACCATACATTCACCATACATTCTCGAACCTGGCGGCCTAAACCCTCCCCTCCCCTCTCCTGGCGGAGGGGGCCACCTACCCCAAAATGGGATCCCAAAACGGTTCTGACAGCCACCTCTCGAAACTGCCGAAACCCCCTCCTCTTGGGAAACGAAGGCCCTCCCCTCCCCTCTGCTGGCGTGGGAATGGGTGCTACCCCAAACTGGTCTTTGGAGGAAAAATTCCCCGGAACTGGTATATGAGGGAGAGACCTCTGAGCCCCTCCCCTCCTGGCGTCCTTCGGTTTTTGGGGCTTCCCCGGGTGCTCGGGTGACCCCATCCCCCGTGAGAGAAAGCCAAAAGCCCCCCGACCCCGCCCCGAGACCGGCGGCTTCAAGTTCCGCCGCTCCGGCTTCCGTGGGCCCGGGGCCCCGGGGGGAAAACCGCCCGGACCGGTCGGTCTCTCCGGTCGAGTCGTCCGATGCCAAAAGGGGCTGACAGATGCGACTCGCGCCGGTGTGGGGTTGCAAGCATTTCTATGATTAGTATGATTGTTATTGTGTTTGTTGTTTCATTATCATCATTTTTTAAGTGTTGTTTGTTTGTTTCCCCGGTTCCAGTTTTTGCTTGCAGTGTTTTGTTTGTTGACTGTGTTTGGGTGCTTTGTTGTTTCCCGTTTTGTTTTGCGTTGCGTAGTCTTGCTTTTGATGCTTCGTGCTTCTCTTTTTTATTTTCGCTCGCTTGCGTGCGTGCGTGTGTTTGTTTGTTTGTTTGTTTGTTTGTTTGTTTGCCTTGTTTGCCTTGTTTGCCTCGTTTGCCTTGTTTCCCTTGTTTCCCTTGTTTGCCTTGTTTCCCTTGTTTCCCTTGTTTCCCTTGTTTCCCTTGTTTGCCTTGCTTCCTCATTTCTTTATTTCAGTGTCTCTTGTTTGGTTGGCTTGGTTTGTGTTATTTCTGCTTGCTTTTGCTTGCTTGCTTGCTTGCTTGCTGGCTGGCTGGCTGGCTGGCTGGCTGGCTGGCTGGCTTGCTTGCTTGCTTGCTTGTGTTCGTCTTAGGGCCAATGTTCTTTGCTCTTTGGGGGTGGCTAGCAACCGCTGCGTGTGGCTGAGTCGGTCTTTGTTGCTACCCATCGAATACGTGGGTTGAGAATGTCTGCTTAAGCAGGCAAGTGCAGTGTCAAAACTAGGCTTGTGTTGACAGCAGGTTCGGAAAGCCCTTCGTACTGAATGACAGGTTCCCTAGGCGCAACATCCTTTCCACTAAACAGGGACCGCCTTCAGTAGCAACAGTGTCGACTTGTTCATCCCAACGTTTGATGTCCAAAAGGTCCCTACTTCCAGTTCATGCCCATATGGGCGCGTTGTTTTGCGGGGGACCCTTTGTGGCTTTAAAGGGAAACCCTAAGAGAACCCAGCCTTGGTGTCCCCCAATTTTGAGAGAGAGCACACGGGTGTTTTGCAAAACAAAGTATAAAATAGCCTTCGTTTGGCTTCTCCTTTGAAACCGTCCAAAAGGGGTCTGCCCTTTGGAGATATAGGTGAGCCACGATCGGAATATGCGGTGGACATGGGACACAGTTGTCCTCCGGTTTCGGGGGAGATGTGATTTAGAGAGTACCGCATCACTAAAGGGTCCCAATGGAAATATGCACCCCTCTTGCCAAAACGGTTTTTGGTGGCGCATTCGTTTACCACGAGTCCTACCATGAGAGGAAAGCTGGGGAGAAGTGTTGCAGCATCAAACCAAAACAACTGGGGGGGTTGTAACAGATCAAGCCAATCTTGGACCCTGAGGGCACAACAAAGCAGACCGGTGTCCCAGCGAGGTCTTCATGCTGACTCGTCAACAATTGCTCAAAGCACCACTACCAAATGGCAGAGCTGCCATCTCAGTTGCCCAAAGCCGACCTTTTAACCTTTTGGTTTTCCATTTTTAGCTGCCATTCAATGACCATCTTACCCTCTTTCCAACAATGGAAGTGGACAAAGGGGTTGCCCAGAAGGAAAATAGTCTTCCAAAACCCTCCTGTCAGCTTCCATGATTGGTAGATGAAGGTTAGTAAGGGACAATCCCAACCATAAATAGCCGCGGCCGCCTTCTTAACTCTTGAAGCATGGTTCTGCGGTTCTTAATTCTTTACATGGTTCTGGGTCGACCATTTTAATACCGGGTTTTGATTATGATACCATTTTACCTTTTTCTCATGGGGGCTGGGGGGGAGGGAGGGGAAGGGGGAGGGAGCCCAAATAAGCCCTTACTAAGCCCTTAAAAAGGCCTTATTTGGGCTCCCCCCCCCCCCCCCTCCCTCCCCCCCAGCCCCCATGATTTTCCCCCACCGACTCCCAGGGGCCCTGGAAAGACCGACTCTCCCCGCGTCCTCGTCCACCGGCGGGCCGCCGAAGTCTCAGGGCGGAGCCCAAGATGACGCTCCTCGTGCCGCCGGAGCTGCAGATCTTCGAGCAGGCGGAAGGGGATCCGATCGAAAACAACTGCACCGCGCCCGAAAGGGACGCCTCCAGAAATGACATACACACATCTGGGGGCCGCGCGAAGCTTCCATTTTTGCTTATGAATATGTTTTAATTTTCTGTCTTGATCTTGCCCTGTTGGTTTTACAGGGAATCGATGTCACTCTTGGACATTTTTTTTTTCTTTCAGGGGGCTGAAGCAAATGGAAGAAAAGGGAAACCTCGGGAAAGGACACTCAAACATCTGATTCTGACGATAGGATTTGGTAGCTCCAAAGATTAGGAAGCTGAAACCATCGACGAATTTGGGGGGCGGGGGGGGCTCTCAAAATTGTGGCCACCCAACATGGTCGGTGTCCTTTTGGCTGGCAAAATGCCAGCCAGAGATAGACATTTCACCATTTTGGCACGCATGGGGCGTGTTGCAAATTTGCACGGCGCAAAAAGGGTTGGGAACCACTCCCATGGGGTGATCCCAGAAGAACGGTGCCCCTTTTTGGAGCAGAACCAAGTCCAAACCTTCCAAAGAGCCTGTCAAACTGGGTTGGTAGTGGAAAACCCTTGCCTTGCCCAATAAAAAAGGGCAAGAAGAAGAAGAAGAAGCGGGGCGATGCCCAGCAGACTGGTGGATCCGCCGAGTGAGTCTTGTGGTGGGGTGGCTGTGGCTCAAAAAACCGGTACCAAAATGGAACCCTGGTAAGTGGAAACATGAACCAACACCTGCGGTTTGCCCCTCCTGTTTAATTTTGAGCCACACCCATTTGCCACACATGCCACTTTACATGTTTTTGAGGCGCTCTTTCTTCGGCCCTTCGGCCCCCTGCGGCACCTCTCCGCCGAGGCTGTGCCCATTGACATCTCCGTGAACGCCTCCTCGCCGTTGCACAGCGCGGCCTTGTTGACGGAGCCTGGGGCCTCAGGTGGCTGCCGGGTTTTCAGCGGACTAACGGGACCCCCAAAATTGTGGGGGGTCCTTTGGAGTTATATATATATATATGTATACATATATATATATATATGTATATTTGTGTCTTCTTGAGGGGACCCCTGTGTTGGTGGCTTTCCTTTGGATTTTCCTTTCAACCCCCCAACCAAAACAGGGTACACTTCAAAAAAAGACAAACCCATGTGAGGCACAAGCAAGGTAGGGAGACCCGGGCGGGGGGTGGAAGGTTAGTGGGGGAGCAGTCCGTGCCAGAAATAGGTGTGGATATCAGCCCTCTTGATTCCTTACATGATTTGGGGACCCCCTGTACCAGACTTGGCGCATGCGCCATGGCAAGGCCATAACAGGCGACAGTTGGAGTTCCGTTGTCTTGTTCCCCCTTGGGAAGACCTTGACATCGAGTTGCCCCTCTTCATAGACCTTCATAGGTAGGGGGACAATTAGATTGGCATGGAGCCCAAAAAGCATGCCGCAAGCTTGCCTTTTTGGACGATGTTTGCTTTTTTTGGAGGAAATGACACCTGTTCAGAGGCTGTACGCTTTGCTATGGGGGTCGTTATTTTTGGCGTGCCTGCGTCTGGAGCATTTTTGTACCAACGTTAGGTGTGGAGCTTGCGCACGACTAGATGGGGAGCGCTTGCAAAAAGGGGTATCTGAGCATTCCTCTTCTTCCCTTTGTTGGCTCCAGATCGATGCATTTGCCCTTTTTCCAAGGGTGCCTTGAGTTCCCGAGCCTCCCGAGAACCGTTTTTTTCTTATTTACCGCCTTTGTGACTTGCATTGGCGGTATACAAGCCACCATACCTTCAAACCCGATACCTGAACATGATGTTGACTGTTGAATCGGCAGACTGTGAGCTTGGCCGGCGGGCCATGCGGGATGGCAATTTCAATTTCCATCTTTTTAGCGAGGATCCAGATGTGCTGAGGGAATATGACTGCTAGGGGACAAAGGACGCATCTATGATGCCTCGATTCTCGAATGAGGTGCGGCAACATCAACCCCCGCGCCAAGGACGGGCGCGACGTGACGCCAGAGTCGGGAAGAAACATCTTCCGACTGGATGTTGCTGAAAATAGCGGACCCGCAAGATGGGTCCCTGGGTTCCATGGCAAGTGTTGATGACGGAACCTCCTTGAACAGGATCTCAACTTTTCGCGAGGTCCCAACAGTTTGTGCGAGTTCTCTGTCTATCGCGCGAGGCGATCGCTTGCCCCCACCCTCATTTCTTCGATTTCACTTAGGGATCAATCCCGGGAAGTCCCGCGTCCAAGCCCAACAACCAAGCCAATCCTTTTCTTCCACTGCCTTTTTTGCGTATTCCAACTCCAACAAAATACCTGGCACCCCGCACTTGGCATTTTCCAGCCCCAGTTCCCACGCTTGACCCAAACAAGCTTACACCTTTTTTTTCAAACCCCTATCAAACACAACTTGGCAGTTTGTCCAACTCCCCTGGCCCAGAGTTCAACTCCCCAAGTTCTCTATCAGCAGTGCAGGGTAAAGTTCTTACTTCTCAAATCCCCGAGAAACCGCCACATGCTTTTTCCCCACCCAATTTTCTCGGTCGGCCCTCAGACCGAGACCCCCCCCCCAACAAAAAACACACGATACATTTGAAGCCCTCGGCGTCTTTGCGGCGGACCAAGAAATACCCCTCCCCAAAACAAAAAGAAGCCCATTTTGAGCCCACATGTGTCGGTCCTCGAACACCCAAACACCATCTAAAAAATGGGATCTGCCTTTTAACCATCCTCTCTACAACACAAAAAGCTTCGGTTGTTATGGCGCGGGGCTCGGCGGGACTCGCGGATCGGGTCGGTCGGGAGGAGCTGATTCTGCTGATCCGGCGCTGGGCCAAGGACCGGGGCATCTGCCACTCCCCCAAGGCGCGGAGCTGAGGTGTGGAGCGTGCCTCGCGGCGATCTGCGCGTGGGGGGGAGGGGGGGATTTCTGTGTTGGGCGGCGAAAAAAACAACCGGGGGAGCGGGGAGAGAGCCCTAAACATGGTTGTTGGGAAACATTGAACACATTTTGGCTTATGGTGGTTTAGTGGTTGAAATCCAAATCCGCTTAACTGCTGAAATTTGATAAAGTTTTGCTCCCCTTCCAACGTCAGGGGGGGGGGGGGGGAGAAGAAGTTTCCTGTGGCTTGGGCGAGCTAAATAAAGTGGGGGGAAGAAGTTTTTCTCCGGTGGCTTGGGTTTTCCAGGTTTGAAAAGAGGAAAAGGTTTTGATTTGGAGCCCGAGAATGGTTTGTTTTTCCTAGTTGTTTGCTTTAAATTCGCGACCATTGGGGGTGGGGAAAGCGTTAGAGGGTGGCCCTGCGGAAGGGGAAATTCTCCCCTGGAACGATGTGGTTGGCCTGCCCCATCCACTGACCATGGATGGAGGGGCAGGCCCAACATACCAGGACGCGCATCCCCCATGGATGAATCAAAGGTGTGTTGGGTGGGAGGGCTGGGAGAAACACACAAATGAGTGAAGTGACATATGTTGTCTAATGGACAGTGCAGCGTGACAAGGCAAACTTGAAAGGCAGACGTCCGCTCAAGCGTTCAAGGCAGAGGCGCAGCTATGCCGTGTCCTTTTTGCGCCATGGGTCTGGATCATGAGGCGTCCAGCAAGAGTATCACAGCCTGGAAGCAGTTGATAAGATTGTGACTTCCGAGTGGATGGCATTCCTGACTGCGTGGTCTGCTCAAACTGGGATCTCGGTCTCATGTCCTTTGCTCACACAGCAGACAACGCAGAGAAGACGAGAGTTTGAATCCCCGCTCCCAGCTAGCCTGGCGGACTGCGCTCCACCAGCTCAATTCCAGGACAAGAGCGCTCACGCCAGCAGGAGAGCCAGCGGCAGCAGTGAGTAAATAAACCAGTGAGTGGGTTAGTGAGTGAGTGAGTGAGTGGGGAGGGAGGGAGGGAGCGAGTGAGTGAGTGAGTGAGCCGACAGTTTCGCAAGGACAGTGCGGCCCCTATTTTTCCAAGACAATCAAGACAATGCGCCTGCGCAGTCATAAGACGCAATAATACATTTGGACACATCTAGGTGTCCCTTTCGCCATGTAAATACGAGACAGGATCAACATGAAATCGATCTAAAGAGCTCGCTCAATGGCTACGCCGCAATCAAAATATATGGCTACGCCGTAGAGCCTTGAGACCTAGTTTGATGCTGAAGGTCAAAAGAAACTTGTGTCTGTTTTGTTCCCTGTTCTGGAACCACTCGGCCTTCATGCCAGTTGGGCTCAAGGCCTTTTTGTAGTGTTGCATTGGCTCTTGTAGCTTACAGTTCATTCATGAAACAAAAGGGAACTTGCTGGGTATTGTCTACGTACGCATACAGACACACACAGGCACTTCGACTTGTACTCCTAACCATCAGACATCAGGTTCTTCGACTGAAATAAATGCCCCGGTGCCACGGTTCCATAGAACCCATGCAAGAAGAATGCTATGGAATTGTTCTTGCTGCCCAAAGCGATTTTTTGTCTTGCGACGCAAGCCTTCTTGGTTTCTGAAGCCAGGCCAGCCTAGGTTGGTTTAGAAGCATTGTTTCAGTTCCCAAAGTGTAGTGGGTGGGTGGGTGGGTGGGTGGGTGGTGGGTGGGGATGTGGGTGGGTGGGTTGTTTCACCGGTTTTGAAGTGTTGTGGGGTGGGTTTGAAGCTTGGCTTTTTCTTGACAGAAGCTCACTGGGTTGAAAAGATTGTTAGACAGCTCCAAACTGCTTCTAGTGTATTGTTTTTTCATTTGTGTGCACATAATATACACATATATATATATATATATATTTATGTCTTTTTTTTTCTTTCATTGGTTGGTTGTCCGGTCGGCTGGTTGCTTCTTAGCGGCCGGAGGAGGGGCCGCCGAGTGTTCCGGTCTGGACGTATGCCCCGCTTGCAGTGGGCCATGTTCGGAACGCTCTCTTCGAAAGGGGGGGGGGGCGACCCAACTAATCAACTGGCACTTCCCCTTCTCAGATCCCTTTTGATTTGGGCTTCCTACCACTCAGTCGCGCACTGTTTTGCAAGCCTAAGGTGCCTGCAAAGTGGACCACAGCAATTGTGGTTCCTGCAAATGTTTATGAGCTGTTGCAGAGATATTCTGACTGGGCACAGAATGTTCTCGGAACCTTTCTGAGAGCCCCTTCTACGAAGGTTGCCCGGGCTTTCGGTTTCCTCCATAGGTCGATGAGCTCCAAACAGACGCAAATGCATAGAAACCGGTTGGGGTGGGACAACTTTTTGGACTCCGTACCCATATGTTCTGGACCCGTTGGATGTCCTTTCTTTGATCCATGCCCATTGACGACGCAAAGGTCAACTTTATTTTCGTGGAGGCAAGCGAGTTCAGACCGTTGCTTGCCCACAGCTCGGGGATTCTCATGTCCTTGGTGTTAGGTCTTCTTTTTCCAGGCCTTTCGGTAAAACAAGCGAGCTCAATCAAAACCTGCGTGATTCAACAGTAGGGGACAGTGCCAACCCAATAGACGAACTCGCCGTTCTGATTCTGTAATTACATTGTTTGGGCATACTCCTTTCATACCGGGTGGCACCGCTTTTTGCATGTGTTTTACGTTTCGATGTTGACTTTGTTTTTTATTTGTGTAGGGCAGTCACCGATGGCATCATTTGATTTGGGGGTGTTTGAAGCGGAGCCAATTTTTGGATAGTATTACCAGCCAATCCAAAGGTCTGGAGGAAAGGAAACCCTTTTCAAGACCCGATGATATGGAGTAGTGCGATGCTACCCGGACAGTATAGGGCTGTTCAGATCCCCCCCAAGCACCACCAGTGCTGCTCACGTCGTGCCGTGGAGACCACAACAACTCCGGCTAAAGACTTGTCTGGAGGGCCCCCAAGTTTGAGAAAGACCCAATTTTCAAGGCTCCGTGGCGGTCGAGATCGATCGAGCCAGGGGCACCTCTCGCCATACATCTGGAGCTTGCCCCGCCCAAAGGGGGCCGGGTAAAGGGAAATGGTGAGAGGGGCAGACCAACGTTTGTGAGAGGGGTAGGCCTGATGGTTAAATATGTAGATGTTATACGTTCACATGGGCTTGTTTTCACACCATGCATGATATCTTTTAGGTTGCTCAAATCAAACATAAAGGGAATTTTGATGAAAAGAAGGAACACCAACACATGTGTATAGATGCTTCTTGAGGGCCATGAAGGCCCATGGAACCCCATGTTTTTTTTGGGGTAGCCATTCCTCGAAGAGGGGCTTCCAGCTCTTGTGCATCTCCAATGTGGGACCGCAAAGTGGATGTTGCCATTCCCCGCTTGCAACCGTGCCATTCCTAGCCTTTTGTCGTTGCCATGAGCCCGAAATGTCAGGTTCCATGTGGACAGGACGGATCATGCTTTGTGTTTGCTCAGATCCTGATCTCACTCCCGGAGGTCAAGGTTTAACAACTCTTTGGGACAACCGTTTTGGCCTTCCCAAAAAGTTTGAACTGCTTTGGCATGACTCACTCAAGTGAGTGCGGGTTTGTCTAACGGCTATTCCAGACATATTTGGAGCGACTCTTCAATTCACCCAGGTCAGTCATAAAGCCCTAGTTGAAAAATGTGTAGGGCTGCAACCCGTTTTGGGTGGATTCTCCAATTTTTTTTTTGGAGCGTTGCATCTCTTCTAGGTGCTACTGCAATCTGGGGACAACATGAATTTGAAGTCTGGGCGCCAATGACCATGCTCCAACAAATTGTCTGTCTAAAATCTCCAGAAAAGGTCGACCGCAGCGCACAATGCGATCAAAACGTTGGGCGAGGTACGGTTTAATCGTTTGCAATTACACCCAACCCAATTCTGCCTCGCAAAACAGGCCAGCATTGTTGCCTGCTTTTGATTCTCTCGTGGGGCGGTGCTGGTGGGATAACTTTCGTGCTTCGTTCTTTGCAATTGAGATCTAATAACCAAAGTGTCTAGCAGATTATAACGAACATGGCGCTTTCCTCATACACTTGCTTTGCGGTGTGGGTGTTTCCTCAGGACCCCTCTAAACCAAAAAGTCAGAATGGCTTGGTCAGACTGACCTGCACCGCTCCAGAGCCCCAGAATTCGATCCGTGGGGTTCGCAAGAGAGGCGATCTTTCTCATGCAGCTCGTTATGCCCCAAGCTCCCCATCTGTGCCGAGTCAAGATCGGCACTGGAACATATCCGTAAGTGGGAGGCGGATCGCGCAGTTTCGTGTGTCATGGTTTCGCGCAGGGAAGGATGGAACCGGACAAAACGTCGAATTCCAAGACCATTTTTAAGCCCGTCATGCTCACCGGCCCAGAGATCAAGCTTAAGGACATATCCCGAATGTCGTTTTCTCGAGGAAACTTTGGTGCATTTTGCCAAGGGATGTTAGGACTTTAACCTTTTGCCAACTAATGGGTTTTCAGTATCAAATCACTAGAAGTTAAACTTTTAGCAGGGGAGCAGAAAGCAACCGAGGAAAGGCATCCACGTTTTGTGGGATTCACCTTGGGCAAGATAGGATTAATTTGATCGAGGCTGGCCGTCTATTACCTCCAAGCCGGGAATGAGCACGGCCCCCTGCTCCCGCCCATGAACGAGTTTGAGGCTGGAGGGTCTTTTTGTCGAGCCGAGGTTTGGCAGAGGAAGGTGCAATGAACTTATTCATTCTGTCTCAACTTTCAGATGGATCCTGGTTTGCCTCTTGATCCTGCCAGTAGTTGTATTCTTGTCTCAAAGATTAAGCCATGCATTTCAAGTTTTTATGCGGCGAAGCTGCGAGTTGCTAATTGGGGCAGTTATAATTCATTTGATCTGGAGCTCTGCCTGGACATGTGCAGTTTCATGGTGACTTGATGAATCGTATGGGTGCATCATTCAAGTTACTGCTACTGCTAATAGATTTACTACAACTGCTTCAAGCAACTACCAGTGTTACTACTGAAACAACTACCACTAGTACTGGAACTACAATAACTACTACTAGTACTACTACTTCTACTTCTTAAAACTACTATTACCTCTAGAACGTCCTTGGACATGTGGAGATTCATGGTAACTTGATGAATCGTATGACTCTGCTGGTGCTAGTACTACCAACTTGCGCCCCATTTCACTCGCTCCAAGCAGAACCACCACCATTACCAGAACTACTACGACTTGCACTACAACACCCGCCACGTGTTGCCCACAAAATCACACAACTTGTAAGAGAAATAAGAGAACTACAGGAGTAGCTAGTGGTAGAATTGAGAAAATGGTGGTTGAAGTAGTAGTACCAGTTGCAAACGCTACCTGAAGTGATCGCGCTTAGCAGATTTCACAAACCGCAGCCTGAAACGGCTTCCCATCAGCCCTTCAGCTGCACACTCTGAGACCAGAGCGCGTGAGCAGACGAAGACGAACTTTCCAGGTTCGTTCGCTCGCGCGGGCTTGCACTCGCAACTTTGCGCATGCCAACGGCGCATCTGCATGGACCAACGTGGCCTCTTGCGTAGCCTGAATGGACCCAGGTCTCCGGACAATTTTTCAGTTGGAACTGCAGTCCCTTTGAACCTGTGACGACTTCGGCTGCCACTTGAGAAGCGAACATCCCTTTGGAGAAGCAATCTAGTGAGGGCCTGGAGCTACTGTATGAGGACCCACTCAGCTTTTATTGAGGCCGCCTGAACTGATACTGGGTTGCCACATGTGAAAGGAAGAGTCATGCTCTTTGGGAGTGTTTTTGTTTGAGGGTACCTGTTTTCAGGGTGGTTGTAAAGGGAACTCAAAGGGGAGCGACCCAATTTTTTGGGGAGCCGTCATTTTTAGACAACCCCTGCGTGGCTGCTGTGGTCAACGCAGCGTTGCTTGACTTGCGGATCTGCACATCCTCGAAACTTGCAAGCAATCCTCCTCCGAAACGGCTGCGTGCTACCAGCGGACACCTCCATTGGGCGTTTGCCTTGTATTTTCCTTGAAACCCAGCCAACACTTTGTGGATTGGTTTAGGGTTTAGGGCTTGGGGTTTGTTTAGGATTTAGGGAATGGGCATCCTTTTTGAGAAATCATCCGCAGATTGTAAAGAGCGAGCCAGCACTTTCTTGGTCCTGTCTTTTTTTTTGGGGAGCCCCTTTTTTTGGTTGGTTTTTAAGGGACACCAAAAGGGACACTAAAAAAGACACACCCAATTCAAGTTTTTGACAGAGTGGGGCCTCGCCAAATTGCTTGCTTCTATTGAGATGGAAGGGCATTAGCATCTGACCTGTGCCGGGTAGACCTTTAGGTCAGGGGACACTAAAAAACCCGACAGCGTTGGGTGCTTGACCATGGTCTGTGGGCCTTCTATACGATGTGGGTCTGTCTTTCTTGAAGGGTACCCTCAAAAAGGGTTGGCTTAAAGGGAAGGCACAAGGACCCGCTTTCCCATTTTGGCGGTTCCCATTCCACTTTTTTTGGCGCACCCATGTCTTGATTCATTTGGCCACGGTCAAAATCCCGTACCCCTAGTGAACATCCCAATCCCCACTCAAATCCCAACCAAATGGGCGGTGCACCTACCCCAAAATGGGATCTGATTGGTTTTGACAACCACTGCCATTTGAGAACCGCCCCCACCCAGGGGCTTGTCATTTGAGGGGCACCCATGAGTTTCCCGAGGCTATCTCCAATCTGCTTCCCGCTGAACGCCGCTCTGCCAAGACCTGGACGCACAAGGAGACGGCCTTTCGCTGGAGCTCGGAACGTGTGGCTCGGGGTTTGCAATTTCTGTACTCAAGGCATCCCCAAAGTGATGGAGTACTCCAGATTAACATGGAACCCCGGAAAAAAGAGGAAAGCAAAAACAAAAACAATTTCTAGAGGATTTCCTGTTGTTGGGCATCGAGCCTTTTTTTGGGTTCCCTTCCGCTAATCTGCAGGGTAGTCATTGGAGAGCATTCCTTCCCGGAGCGGGGTTGGTTGGTACCACTGGCCCGCTAAATCCAAGCTCGATGTTGCAACATGGCTTTCCGCTGGTGGCTGTGGTTTAAACACACGGGTCAACTGCCGCGCTGTTTTGGCAAACCAATGTGGTGCATGTGCCAACACGATGATCTTTAACATGTTCAAGCAGCTGGGCTAGAGGTGGTTTCAGAAGTGAGGTTTGAACCACCAACCCCGTCCATTGCATTTAAAGGGCAATCAAAAGACGAAGGGTACTAGCAGGTCGTTTCAAAGCATAGTTTTGTTTACCATGTCCGAACTTGCTTTCACTTCAAGGTAGCCAGGGGTCCGAGTCTTGGCTTCTGCATGGTTGGCTCCTTTACCCTGTCTTGTTTGTTTGTTTGTTTGTTTGTTTGTTTGTTTGTTTGTTTGTTTCAGCAACAAGTCATGTTGAAGGTGCGGGGGGAACGAGTGAGACTTCCCCAACAGATTTCCCATTTTCCCCGGAGCTCACATAAGGTTCGTCTGAGGCACCTCGGGTGCAGCCTCAAGTCCGCATCATCTCAACGCCGGGCTGGGTGGCCGAGTCCCCGACAAAGGGAAATGGAATCCACTTCTGTGATAGAACAAAAGAATTGGCCTCCCAAAGATGACCCCCCCACAAAAAGAGGGATTCCAACTTGTATCACAGAAGTGGTTCTTCACGGTTCTTGGCATTTTTTTTTTATTTTTTTTTAGTTTTTTGGTTCTGTTCATTTTTACTGGGGGTCTGCAAAAAACAAAGTTTTTCGCTACCATACCAAGAGTAGAGATGGGTTGGATAAACCAATTCCTTGATCCCACAACCCTGCTCCAAGCCACTGGCCTCTTCTCGGTTAGGAGGAGATGGAGAAGGTCTCGGTGGCCGAGCTGCTGAAGGGCTTCGTGTGCCCGGGCGATGGAACTCATCAGCGGCAAACCACCTTGGAAGTAACTGGTGGGTGGAAAACTCACCGCTTGGTGGTGCCTGGGGTTAAGGCTTGGTAGGGGTCCTTGCAGAAAGAAACATGTGGCAGGGGGAGGCGGGTAGGACTCGCAGGCTGCAAAGTGGATTGAGGTCCTGGCGGATGGTTCTCCCGTTTTGGCTTGAGTGGGTGTCCCAGAACGGACGGAGAAAGGACTTGGCCGGAAAAGGAACCGGCCAGGCCGGGCTGTGGTAGGCCGTTTCCTCAGCTAGTCCTTGGGCCCCACAAGCCTTGTCCAATGCAACCCGCACCAAGCAGCAGACCTGAAAAGCCCATGGCCAAGAGGAGAACACTTCATTCACGACCATGTCACGGGTAAATCATGGTTGTTGTTGGGAAGCATTTTACATTTGTGCTTATTGTGGTTTAGTGGGAAATCCAAACGCTTCACTGCTCAAATTTCAATCTTTGCTCCCCTTCCAACGTCAACCAAGAAATGGCACTTGCATTTCGGGCACTCTTCACACTCTATGCACCCTGAGTCTCGGGCTTGTCTTCACTCCATTGGCCAAGATTGGCACGTCCCGAGTCCCACCTACTGATCTTCTTTCCTGTGTGTGTTTTGCTGTTTCGGTAGCTTGACATGAGCCTTTGTGCCGCATTTCTGCCGTCTGCATTCTTGTGGCGCTGCACCGTTCAGTCTCGTAATTCATGTGACAAAGCGCCAGGGGGTCTTCAATGTCCCTTGTTTTGGACCACACACTTTCATTTGGGCCAGTAAAATGCAACTGAAGGGGTTCTCAAGGACTGCGCTTGTGAGATTTGCATTGCAGAAATAACAACTTTGCTGCAGACTTGCAGGACACACGCACACAAACACAAACACAAAGACAGACACAAAGACAAAGTCAAAGACAAACACAAACACAAACACAACCACAAACACAAGCACAAACACAAGCACAAACACAAGCACAAGCACAACCACACACCCACAACTCACAGAAAAAACACAAAACCAAGCTATCACACACACATACTACACAAAACACAAGCAACAGCAGGAGCAGAAGCACAAGCACACACCCACGACACACAGACACACAAACACAAACAGAGACACACACACACACACAAACGCAAGCACAAGCACAAACACAGGCACAAGCACACGCAAAATCACAAATACACACACAGACACAATATGCGGCAATATATGGTGACATGTGGGGGAAATGTAGCTATGCTCTCACTTTTGCGAGGAGAACCTCAACCCACCGAAATGTTCGAAGTTCCAGAAGGCACCCAGTTTGAACTTCGGGACGCAGCCCGTACACACAGCGGCCACCAAGGATCTTCTATCAGAACTTCAACTGGAAGCAGGAGGCACAACCGCTTTGGCCGAAGCAGCGCAGTCCCCCAATTGTTTGTTGTCTTCCCACTTTTCAAATTTTTTTCCGGCTGGACATTGGGGTCCAGCCCCTTTCTTCTAGAAAGCCGTCTGGACGCGATTTTGGTGGATTTCACCTGTTCTTCTTATCCCGTTGGATCTTTTTTGGTACTCGTTTGGTCTTTTGATATCGGGGTGGATCCACCAAAGCCACTGATGGTCATGAACCTAAAAGCGGACAACCCATCCAAAGGTTGGATCTAAGGAACCCATATGGGTGTGTCTTTCTTTTGGATAACTCCCCCCCCCCCCCCCGCAAAAGAAAAAAACAAGCAAAGTGTTCTCCTCTTCTTGCAGTTGCTTAAGAACAGTTTTTCATTTCGCCCTGTTGGTTTCAGAAGGAATCTATCACTGTTGGACATATTAGCATCCTTTCCAGGGGGCGAAGAAGCAAATGGAAGCGAGAAGACGAGCCACCCATGTGGCCCACATGGCTGTGGGTCAAAAATAGGCACCCAGTATGGCCTGCCCTGGTAAGTGGACAAGGAAACTAACACCTGCGCGCCGATTCCCGGTGGTTTGATTCTGACCCATGCCCACTGTGGCCCTCCTAACCTGCGACGGCAGGCCATCTGCGTGCGTCGCGGAGAGAAGGGCCCAGCGCCCCTGTCCTTGCTGGGACCCCGATTCCGAGTCGTGGCGGTTGCATCGTGGGTATCCTTCTAGGTCCCCCAGCTAGGTGCAACCTTTTTGTCACCTACTTTTTTGGCTGGGAGGGTTCCGGACCCAGGAGAGCCAGGAGATGGGTGTGGGGTTCAACAATAAAGAGCTACTAGATAGCCCAGTAGTGCCCTTGTACCCTTTTGTTGGGGAGGGTTCCGAACCCCACTAAAACAGACTACAGAAGAAAGAGTTGGTACCAACTGATTCTAACCTCTGGTACTGGAGGACCTAGCCTTTCTTTGGTGTCCAGGGCATCCAATTCGCATTGCAGGGTGCGTCTAGGGGACCCCCTCCCCCTTCGCTGGAAAGCCCTATTGGGCTGTGTACAGTCATATGTGGTCCATATGGTTTGGAGCCTTTCAAGGCTACACCCCAAACTGAACGCATGGCAACAGCTCTTGACTGATTGCCCATGACATCCATTTGCTCAAGTCCCCTGGAAAAAAGTAAAACATATTAACACAAATTCCAGTAGTGATAGATTCCCTTTAAACCAACAGGGGAAATTCAAGATACTCTTAAGCAAATGGAAGATTAAGACCGTCCACAAGCGGGTCACCGGGCAACTTCTATTGCCAGTGGCTGAGGACCGAAGCGCCCAAGGGCCGACCAAGGGAGCTGAACTCTTTCCGGGGAAAATTCCTCGCCAGCGGCTTCCTCGCTTGCGGTCCCAAACAAACGAACTTCAGGGGCCCCTATATCTCCCACCTTTTTGTGGTGGCTTTAAACATCAGCCGTTTGGCACATTTCAGGGGAGTTTCCCTTGGTCGGGGTGTTGTAAGATGCCAAGAAGTTCCATGGACTTGTTTTAAGGTGTTGCCGTATTGGAAAACATCAAACACAAATAGAGTCTGTTTTGAACACGTTTTGCATTTGTGCAATTACAAGGGTTCCACAGATGAGGATGTGCGCAGTTGTACTGATTAGCCAGAAGCCGGGCACGATGCTTGGCTACATCAACGCCTTGCCTCATCTTTTGACAGTCGAAGCAGCTGGAGCGAGGAAGCAAAGGTGATGTATGGGGAAATATGGGTTTGTAGTTCTTTGAGGGTGGCCAAAAAGGGTGGTTTGGTTTCCCATAAAACCAACCCGAAAAGGGTGCCCTCAAAAATGTCACCCCAGAACTTCGTCCCATCCGAGGCCACTTCACATCATTGAGCACGATGACAAGACCACGGAGTGCGGGCCCAACATCGAGGACCCCTTCGCGCCAAAGAACAACCTGGGCACCTGCGCCTCGGACAAGCAAAGCTGCTGTCCCACAGCCACTCCTCCTCCAAGTTGCAGCCTTTCTCTTTTTGGTTGGCGACTTGTGGCTTTACCATGTGGGTGTGGGTCAAAAATTGGGTAACCCCAAAACGGAACCCTGGTAAATGGAACCAATGACCAAAACCTGCGGTCCTGGTCGTTGAATTTTGACCCATGCCCTGGTCATATTTTAAGGGATTGGGGGAGGATGGGGGGTCGGAATCCACTGGCCCAATGAGGAGGATTTCAGACAAGGTACCCGGCTGGTACCTTTGGCTATCTTTCGCGAGGGAACTGAGAGATCAGGGGCTGAGAGATCGATTTTTGCTTTCTGGGGGCCTGGGGGGGGGAATTATGTGCAACGCAAGTCCCTCTTGCATTTTTTAGGGGGTGGAGTGTATAGTATGGGGTACTATTAGCTTTTTACGCACAGATAGACAGACGGACAGACAAACAGGCAACGATAGACAAAGACAGATCCAGATGGGCAGACAGACAGACAGAGACAGAGACACAGACACAGACACAGACATAGACAGAGACAGAGAAACAGGCACAGACACAGACACAGACACAAAGGCAGAGACAGAGACAGACTGAGAGACAGAGACAGAGACAAAGAAGAGACAGAGACAGAGACAGAGACAGAGAGACAGACAGACACAGAGACAGAGAGACAGAGAGACAGAGAGACAGAGAGACAGAGAGACAGAGAGACAGAGAGACAGAGAGACAGACAGACACAGAGACAGAGAGACAGAGAGACAGAGAGACAGAGAGACAGAGAGACAGAGAGACAGAGAGACAGAGAGACGCAGACACAGACAGAGACACAGGCACAGCCGCAGACAAGAGAGACAGAGACAGAGACAGACACAGTGACAGACAGATAGGCGGGCAGACAGACAGACAGACAGACAGACAGACAGACAGAGACACGCACACACACAGATACACACATACGCACATACGCACTTTCATCCACATGTGTTCAAATACAAACATGCGCGCACACGTACACACATACACACACAGACCTACGAACTCACCGACCTACCTGCATACATAGATACGTGCATGCACGCATGAACCCGTGTCCACATTCATACACACACATACGTGCGTATGTGCGTGCATACAAAAGACATACGCACAGACATACACACAAATACAACGTCACCCAAATACAAGTCAAACACATACACATACACATACACGCATACACGCATACACATACACACGTACATACATGCACATACCTTGACACACACACACACACTTGCACACACTGGCACATATGCACATACACACACACACACACGCATGTACACACACATGAACTCATGCGCACGTTCACGCATTAACACGCAAAATCCTTCATACATGCGCACATGCATATATACAAACGTACATGCATACTTGCATACTCACATTCTTACTTACACACATATACACACATATACACACATACACACGCATACACACGCATGCATACCCACACACACACATACAGACACACATACATACACACACACATTCGCACACATACGCTCTCAAACACATACAAACATACAGGCATACGTACAGGCGTACTCATGACATACCTACGTACGTGGATGCACATAGACACATACATACACACACAGATGCACACATACACACATACATGCATAGACACACATACGCATATACGCACATGTACATACATAAGCACACACGCGCACACACACACACACGCGCACAAACACACATACACAGACATGCGCACAAATGCACATACACAAATACACACATACACACACAGACACACACACACACACCCACCCACCCACCCACCCAACCCAACGCAACGCAACCCAACCCACTCACGCACCCAGCCACGCACGCACGCACGCACGCACGCACGCACGCACGCACGCACACGTGCACCTGCACGTGCACGTGCACGCACCTGCACCTGCACCTGCACCTGCACCTGCACCTGCACATGCACATGCACATGCACATGCACATGCACACGCACACGCACACACGCACGCACACGCACACGCATACACACACGCACACGCACACGCACACACACACACACACATTCGCAATCACACACACACAGACATTCGCAATCACACACATTCGCAATCACGCACACACACACACATTCGCAATCACACGCACACACACACACACACACGTACGCGTGCACAGACACATTGTCGCACTTGCACGCTTGGGCGCTTACGCGCTTGCTCATTTACAGAAAGACTGGCAGACCGACAGACAGACAGAGAGATAGGCAGGCAGGCAGGCAGACATACAGACATCAGGCATGTTCGACATACTACACGCATATGCGCTTTCACATTTAGACACACACACACACATATGTACACACATACAGAAGGCCGCGCATATGTACATGCGTAGATTCATAGGTGCATAGATGTGCATAGGCTTGGTGGCTCCCAGCCATCCCCTTAGCTTTTTAGCATTTTAGTGTTTAGTGGTAATTTAGCCCAGTAAAAGTTAAACTTTTAGCGGGGGATCTGAGGGCAGCCCAGTAGTATTTCTTATAAGTGCAGTACGTGCATACCGAAAGGGCCACGTGGGCCACGTGCGTGGGGTTCAGGCATGACGTGGTGGAGCTTCCGCCGCTTGCGGGAGGAGCTGGCCAGGCGGGCAGAAAAAGTTCCTCTACTAAAATAAACCACAGAAAAAAGGGTACCCTTATTCTAACCTCTCTACTGGAGGACCGAGGGTTTGGTTCTTATCATCTTCCGGTGGCATTCATCTCTTTTGCCCGTGCATGAATCGGGGGGCCTGAGGGTCCTGGTCATCCATCGTTGCGGCATGGCAAACACTTGAAATCTTGGAAAGGAGACTCCTTGAAATGAGGAGCGACGCATCTCATTCTTGCCATGTCCAGGTTCCTAGGACCCTCGTGTCCATGGTTCCATGAAGGGTCAATGCCTTTGCCATTTGTTAGACGAGTGCAACTTGTGTGTACAACTGCCCTATTTACAACAATCGCTTTGGAAGACTAGAATTCTCTTGAGAAGCTCCCTTGTCCACGTCCATGATTGTTGAGAAAGGCTATCTGCAAGCGCAGAAGCCTAGACCCACAGACCCATAGATGCAAGGAGCAGACGCCTGCCTCCCCTTGCATTTTCGGCAGGGTCCACCAGCAAAAGAACACGACTGTGGATGGAAGAAATCCATTTCGCACCACTGAAGAAACCCTGGAATAATGGTTCCCTTGTAAATGCCAACGCAAAATGGTCTTTCATGGTTTCAACGTGGTGCAGGATTTTGCCCATCCAAAGTAGGACTTGGTGCGGCTGCTAATCAAAAAGATGTTGAGCATGCCTCACTTCGGCGGTTTCTCAGTTTGACTGCTCAAAAGATGTTGAGCGTGTGGAGCATGCCTCAATTGGGCTGTTTCTTATGCCTCCTGCTCAAAAGAGCCTCACTTGGGCTGTTTCTCAGTTTGACTGCTCAAAAGATGTGGAGCATGCCGTCATGCCTCACTTGGGCTGTTTCTCATGCCTCGATTTCGCATGCCGTCTGCGCCAATTCGGTTGTTTCTCATCTGCGTGAGAGGCTCACGTTGGCCGAATCTCGGACCGTCCCGGCGAGCCAGGGCCACCGACCTACTTGGCTCGGAGACTCCGTGCGGAAACCCGGGACGGAGAGGAGGGTTCGTCAAAGCAATGTGGGGTGCGTAATATGTATACATATAATCATATATATATATATACATAGATATTTGTCAAAAGAAGTTTAGAAGGAACTTCCGTGTTACGGATACTAATTGAAGGTAGCTTGCGCAAAGATGAGATAAAGGAAGAATAGATGCATGCGAGAAAACATGCGTGCGCGTGTGGCGAATCGCGAAAAAGAGCAACCCTCTGCGGGTTTTGGCTTCTCCGGCTGGCTGAGTCCGACGACGGTCTCGGAGCGGGCTCGGAACGGTCTCGGAGCGGGCCCACTGTAGTTGAATTTCGTGGCAGGCGCAGCATTTTGGCAAGGGCGGGTACAGATTTCGTGGCAGGCGCAGCACTTCCGCAAGGTCAAGTACAGGTTTCGTGGCACGCGCAGCATTTTCTTACTTCTGGCACGGACGCATCGCAAATCCCATTGGCACGGACGCGCAGGGCGGCGCATGCAGATTTCGTGGCAGGGGGTAGCATTTTCGCAAGGTAAGGCACAGGTTTCGTGGCAGGGGCAGCATTGTCGCAGGGTCAAGAATAGATTTCGTGGCAGGGGCAGCATTTTCGCAAGGCCAAGTACAGATTTCGTGGCAGGCGCAGCAATTTCGCAATACTTTCGTGATCGAAGGTACGATTACATTTTTCCGTAGTATTCGAAGTACACTTCTCCAGCTGCAGCTTGAAAATGGGAAAAGTCAAGTACAAAAGTAGTTTTCAAAGTAGATATTTTGATGAAGCGAGCTAGATAGATAGATAGCTAGATAGACAGCCAGATAGATAGCAACACAATTAGATAGCTAGATAGATTGCTAGACAGACATAGTGCCAGATAGATAGAGAGATAGATAGATAGATAGATAGATAGAGAGATAGCTACCTAGATATTTAGATAGACAGATAGATACATAAATAGACACATAGATAGATAGATAGATAGATAGATGGATGGATGGATGGATAGATAGGCAGGTAGATAGATAAGAGATAGAAAGATTGATTGATCGATAGGTTGATAGATAGATAGATAGAGAGATAGAGAGGTGGACAGATAGGAAGGAAGGAAGGAAGGAAGGAAGGAAGGAAGGAAGGAAGGAAGGAAGGAAGGAAGGAAGGACGAAAGAAGGAAAGAAAGAAAGGACAAGAAAGAAAGAAAGAAGGAAAGAAAGAAAGAAAGCAAGAAAGAACGAAAGAAAGAACGAAAGAAATAAAGAAAGAAAGAAGTGAAGAAAAAACGTAAGAAAGAAAGAAAGAAGGAAAGAAACAAAGAAATAAAGAAAGAAAGACAGAAAGATAGATAGATAGATAGACAGAATAGAGTAGAATAGATAGATAGAAAAGGTAGGTAGAAAGAAAGAGAAAGATGGATAAATAGATAGATAGAAAAGGTAGGTAGAAAGAAAGAAAGAGAGAAAGAATCACAGAAAGAAAGAAGGAATGAAAGAAACACAGAAAGAAAGAAAAGAAAGACAGAGAGAAAGGAAGAAAGAGAGAAATCAAGAAACAAAGAAAGAAAAGAAAGAAAGAAAGAAAGGCAATAGGGATAGGCTCTTTAATAATAAGCATCAGTGTGCCTTCATAATAAGCATCAGCGTGCCGCAGTCTTGTGCATCAGGCCCTGCCAGCGGGGCCCGCCGCCTGCGACGTGCGCTTCTCCGATGAAGGTGATCCGGAGATTGCGCGCTGGCAAGTTGCGTTTCATTGCCTGGCCTCAGTCGAGGACATCGAGCCGTTTCGACACAGGCGTCAGTCGCAGCTGCCCTCAGACAAAGCAATGTCTGCGCCGAAGCGCTTGGTGGACGATCTGCTTGCCATGACTCCGCTCTCGAAAGTCGCAAGAATCAAAGAAGCTTTGAAGTCCCCAAGCTGGGCGCCTGTAGGCCGAGAG